>CAJNDS010000643.1:0-99730 GCA_905221605.1 Symbiodinium natans
CCCGCGGTGACCCTGAACTCGGAGCCCGACGAGACTGACAGCTGGATGGGGATCAAGTGTGGATTTTTCTTTGAGGACATCACTTTGACCTTCGAGGCCGCTGTTGTCGGGCACATCGGTGGCTACCATGCAGAGGACTCCCATGCATCGTTCCACTTCGTGGCGTGGGGCTTTTGTGAGGGTGGCGTAATCCCGGTCTTTGTTTGCAAGCTTTGTCGTTTGCTTGGGTATGCAGGGCAACGAGTTGGAGAGGCGTCCCATCCAGGGCCTGATCTTGGTGATGGCCAGTTGGCTATGTTGATTAGCCTGGTGCAGTTGCTCATTCAGATGGTGGCTAAGCTTTCGAATGCGAGTGAGATCCAAAGCATCGTTGCGCAGGCTGATGCTACTGTGCAGGGCCTCAGTGCTTCCACTCAGGGGGGGGCGGAGAATGCGCGGCAAGTGCGCGTTGAAGAGCCGGAGGGTGAGTGGACTCAGGTGAGGAAAAAGAAGCGGGGGAAAGGCAAAGGAGATGATACTGCGCAGTCAGCCCCCTTAGCTGATGTTGCGCCTCGAAATGGCAAGAAGGGCGGGAAGGAGAAGCCTGAGAAAGTTGGCAAAGCGCGTCCTTGCGATGCAGCCAATGGTCCTCGCTCAGAGGGCAAGAAGGGTCAGGGCAAGGGTGAAGGGGTGGGTGAGCGCAGGGCTTTTGAGCGCCCTGAGCTCAAGCATGATGAGTGGGAGCTTCGGCAGGAGGACTGGCATGCTACGCTAGTTACCTCGGAGCAGCTCGAGGATTACAACAAGGCGGGTGAATCGCTACTTGTCTTGGCAAAAAACCGTGAGGAGGCTGAGGTCCTCCAGATTTTGGCCAGTGGGCGCAGCTTCAAGAGCTCGCTGCTTGTGGTCTATCGCCATGATGAAGGCTCTCTGTCGATGCCATTTTGGCAGAAGGGGCGCGCGGCTTTGCATCGCGTTGAGATCTTGAAGTTCCAGGTCAATGGTGTTGCGTTGGCTACCCTCAAGGGTGAGAAGAAGGTCGTCAGTATCAAGGCGGTCCCCACCACGGTGCTGCGCCTTGCGCTGATTCAACAGCTTGCGCCAGCGGCTGACTGGGCTGCTGCCACCAAGAACCTTAGGAGCTTTGCCATGACCAGGGCTGCTGCGGTCAAAGACCTCTGGGGTGGAGCTGTGGAGCAGAAGCGCGGAGCCACTTTAGTGGCATTGGTGCGTGTGCCTGACGACCAAGTTCAGGCACTCTTGCAGAAGAGTGGCGTTGGCGGTCTTTTCTGGGAGCCTTTGCAGCGCAGTGTTGCGGGGGTCAACTTGGGCGTGCGATGGATTGATGCCAATGAAGGGGAGAACGAGGTTGACTACTTCCAGCGATGCTTGCTCATGAAGCCGACTACTTCCAGCGATGCTTGCTCATGAAGCCGGCCTGGGGCTTGGTGGCTGGTCGCAAGCAAATTGGCATCCGAGTTGACCGCTCAACGGAACTTGTCATCAGATCGTGGAGACTTCCCAACCTGCCGCACGAGTGGACGCAGGATGACGTGATGAAGGTGGTTCAGGAAGCTGGGCTTGAGCAGGTTACCGTCACTGGGCGTCTTACCAGAAAAGGCACCGCCACCTGGTTCGTGCGTGGGGCGGCCTCGCTGGATGTACTGGCCATTCCCGTTGAGCAAGGTTCTCCGCCAAAGCAGACGTTGTACTACTTGCTTCCGGCTACTCCGAGTCCGAGGGGGCCGTCTGCGAGACAGCCGCTGCCGCGGCAAACGCCTGTTGTGGTTGAGACCAACCAGTTCAAAGTGGTGCAGAAGCCGCTGGCTGGTGAGCAGGAGACTGGCGAGGGCAGACCTGAAGGTGATGTCAAACGTCAAGCGATTGGTTTGAGAGAGGTGCCTGATGGCACCAAGCTCATTCAGATCCAGCGTGATGGCAATTGCTTGCCAGGCTGTGTGGCCCAAGCTGTGGCGTGGCACAAGAATGCCAGCCGACCGATGCCCACGAGCCGCATGAGAGCTGAGGTTGTCGCCTACATGAGGAGGAAGCAAGCGCATTTTGCTCCCTTCTGGGACAAGAGAGATACGAATGATGTTGAAGGAGGCGTGCCTGACTTTGAGTCCTACCTGAAGGAGGCTGCAATGGAAGGAAAGTACTGGGGCCATCTGGAGATTATGGCAGCTGCCGATCTCTTCAGCTTGGCGGTGTACATCATTCCTGCAGAGGCTTCGTTGACGCCGACTAAGGTTGGAACTGGCAATTTTCCTGTTGCTCTCTCCTTTGAGCGTGGCACGGGGAAGATCGGCCACTATGACTTGCTGGTGCCTGCCCTCGATGGTGGGCCCTTGCCAGCTGTGATCACGAACATCCAGGAGATCGGTGACACTAAGGGCGGTCGAGGTGGAGGAGTCCGTGACCACCCGAATGACACTGCTGAGGGCTCTGATGCGGCGTGGACCGTGTATACTCGCAATGCTGAAGGAGTTCATGTGCCGGTAGGAAGAGTAAGCGGCGCTGTTGTTCCTCCGCCTGCGCCTGTGCGGCCATCGGCGAGCACGGCTGGGGGCGGCAGCAGCCGAAAGGGCGCACCGAGCGCTGCCACTGGTGGCGCAGCAAGCTGTTCGCTGGTTGCAGCTTTTGCACGGGGGGCGAGGAGGTGTGAGCTTTCGCGAGACAGCTCCAGGTGCAGCAATGACGCTGAGGATGATGTGGCGGTTTTGGCTGATGTGGAGGGCATTGAGACGGAGCCTGCCGAGCCGACGCGCAGAAAGAAGAGCAAAATCTGGGAGTGGACATGTCCAGTCCCTGACTGTGGCTTCACGTGCGGAGGCTCCTTTTGGTCTTTCCGCAAGAACAAGCACATTCGAGCGTGGCATCCTGAGCGCATGAAGGAGCTCAATCTTCGTGGTGTCATAGATGAGCCGATCGAGGTGCGTGATGATGCTGTTGTCACTTGGAGGTGCCCTGTGTGCCTCAAGGCTTTCCCCGCAGAGTGGAACTTGACGGGGGACAAGCTGCGGCAGTGGAAGCTCGCGCATGGAGCGCGGGCGCATCCTGAGGAGAACATCGCCATCTTCAAGAGGAGAACCGCTCGGCCCTGCAATGCGCCCAAGGCCACTCAGGCCGTGCGGGCGAAAGGGGTCTCGTCGCGGCTTTCTCAGATCAAACGTGGCATTGGTGGACACAGTGGACTCTTCACGATTGATGTGCCAGCAACACAGCCTGGGCGACGTAGCGCCGCGTATTTTGTTTGCCGCCATTGTAAGTGCCTCGCGCATACTGCCAAGCTCCTGGCCAAGATGCCCTGTGAGGCGGTCGTGGGCATGTCGCAGCAGCGCCAGGCCTTGATTCAGCGACTGGCCAAGCAGAAAGAAGATGCGACGCTGGATGAGCGACTTCGAAGTGGTGCGGCTGAGCTTGTCAACTTCCTCACTGCTGGAGCGGGCGAGGGTGAGGCCTCGAAGCAGCACATCGCCCGAGATCATGAGCTCGAGGCCATCCCATGGCCGATGGAGGACCAAATGTTTTGAAGTGCGCTTTGTGTGTGTTGCCTGCCGCCGGTTGGCAGGCAACGAGCGGGGCTTTCCCAAGGGCACTTGCAAGGGCGAGAAGGCTTTCGCGAAGTATCGCCAGCGCTGGCTTCGGGAGCTGGAGCCCTGGCTGAAGGATGATGGGCCTCGCGGGCGTGCTGCGCGGCAGGCCAAGTCCAAGCTTGGCATCTTGGATGAGCCGAGTCCGCCTGAGCTTCCCCGAGGACTGGTTGGTGGCGGCGAGGAGCGAGCAGCATGAAGACTGCTCGGGCTTTGAGGGTGGGCACAGTGAACGTGCGAACATTGATGGGGCGCGCAGCCGAGGTTTTGCGCTTGGCTGCTGAGTGGGAGATTGGGATCCTCCTTGTTCAGGAGGCTCGTCTACCGCGAGATTCGTTTGGAGCCTTAAGAAACTTGGCGACCAAATTTGGGTGGCATCTTGTGATTCATGAGCAAGGCCTGGCGCCCAGTGGCGCTGCGCAGTGGGGATGCATCACGCTGGCTAGGTGGCCGGTGGAGCCGCTTCCGAAGCCACAGTGGTTGCCGGATGGGCGTGGTGGGGTGATGCGAGTTTGGAGGCCACGGGCGAGACCGCTCCTGTTGTGCAACTTGTATCTGCCTGCTTCTTCGCGCACCGAAGCTGGTGATATTCTTCAGGCTTGCTTTGAACATGTGGCTGCTTTGGGGGAAGATGCGTTGCTCATGGGTGATTTCAATTTAACTGAGGGAGACTTTCCCATCTCAGATGCTTTGGCGTGCGGCGCGATGCGATCTGCAAATGAGGCCATTCATGGTGATTCTCCCCCGCCGCCCACGTTTCGGGGCCCGGGTGGACACTATACCAGGTGCATTGACTTCGCTCTTCACACGGACAAGTTGGTGATTGACTATAAGCACCAGGTGGTGGGGCCGGCGGACCACGATCTTGTCTTCTATGACGTGCAGTTGGCCACTGACTGGCGGCCTGAGCCTTTTCGCATCCGGCCGCCCAGGCAAGTGGTGCCGGTCCAAGTGTCCGCTAAGGAATGGAATGATGTGTGGAGCTCGCGTGGGCAGACTTTTCATGACGCTCTTGGTCGCGGTGAGGTGGATGAAGCATGGTCTGTCCTCAGTGCCGCGGCGGAGGATGTGATGCATGCGGGTGGCAAGGCTCGTCGTCGTGCTGAAGCGCCTGTGCCTGTCCGTGGCCTTCCCCCTTCTACCAAGGCCCCGACCGTTCAGACTTTGCTTGAGCGCCGTTTGCGGAGGCTCATGAGGCGAGTCGCCGAGGCCATGCTTCGGGATCACGACTCGGTTCACTATGGCAACCTTTTGCGCAAGGTCTGGAGGCAGGCTGAAGGACATGGCTTTGGCGCCACGTCTCTCCCGGAATTGCTGGAGGAGGTGCAGAAAGCAGCTGATGCTGAGGCGCTGGAGACCAAGCAAAGACTGGTGGCTCAGTGGCGTGAGAGAATGGCGGTGGACATCCATCAAGTCTCGCGATGGGTCACAAGGGCGGCGCCGCCGCCTTTGCACCGCGATGGTGAGTGGACTGCGCCGTTGGAGACCTCTGAGAAGCTGGAGCAGGCGCGTGAAGTTTGGGAGCGTTGGTGGGGGAGTGACGCCGACTATGACCATGAGGCTACGGCGGCCCTGTTGGAGAGCGTTCCTGCGGGACCTGCTTGTGCGGATGATGCGCTGCAGTTTACGCCGGATGAGTTGGCGGCAGTGGTCAAACGAAGGCGCAAGCGTGCCACAGGGCTGGATGGGTGGGCGGCAGCGCAGCTGACTTGTTTGCCGCGTGGCTTTTGGGTGCAGGTGGTGGAACTCTGGCAGGCCATGCTTCAAGTAGGGCGCGTGGAAGCGCATCAGAATCGCTTTGGTGCCAAAGCCTGACGGCACTCAACGACCCTTGGCTATTGGTGCAGTATTGTGGAGAGCGCTGGCCTCATTGGCTTGTAGACGCCTTCGTGACTGGGCTACTGCTGCTTTTCCTTCGGATATTCATGGAGGAGTTGTTGGGAGAAGCCTACATGGGGTTCATGATGCGCTGCTTCGGGATTTGGAGCGGACCCATGGGGGTAGATGCCATTTGTTGGGCATCAAAACCGATGTCAAGAAGTTCTTTGACAGTGTTCGTCCACAGCAGGCTGTGGATGTGGCCCTGCATATGGGATTCCCTGGCGCGCTCGCCGCAGTGGTTCGCGACTTCTATGTGCAACAGGATCGCTTCCTTATGCTTGATGGCGTGGTCCACCCGAGGCCTATACGAGTGGCTTGTGGCTTGCAGCAGGGATGCCCTCTGTCTGTTACTTTGGTCAACTGCTTGATGGCAGTTTGGCATGCTGTGGTCAAACGGGCGGCGCCCTCACTAACCGTGAAAATCTTCGTGGATGATCGCACTTGCTGGAGCTTGGATACTGATGCAGAGCTGCTTTTGACCGATGCTGTGACTGCTGGCAGGAGAGTCGATGCTGTGTTCAACCTGACTGTGCATCCCGACAAACAGGCCTCGTTTGCTACGTCCAAGGTGGCTCGGAGGCGATTGCAGGAGCGCACTGACATCCTAGGGCCTGTGGTCTTTGCTTTCAAGCTGCTTGGCGTGCACTATGTCATGAGGAGAGGTGGTGTAGCGCCGGATCTGCGGGCTCTTGACGACATGGTCTTGGTGCGTTGTGAGCGTATTGCCAAAGCTTGCAAACATGTGTGTAGGCGTGCCATCTTATTGCGGTCACTGGTTATCTCAGCGATTGCATGGGCTGCTTGCTGGAATCGCTATCGTGTTCACACCCAGAAACGCTGGCAGGCACGTGTCGAGAGGGCTTTATGGGCTGGGCAGGTCCCTAAAGGTCGCTCCTGCATGATGGCATGGGCTGCTATGGGTGGGCCGTGGCTGGATCTTTCTTTTGCTTTTGCAGCGGTGGTCATTCGTGCAGAGTGGAGGCGACGGTCGGCAGTGCTCATGGGGCACCCGACGTCAGACGCGGCTAGCTCAGCTTGGGCCAAGGTTTGTGCGAGATGGGGCTGGGCGGATGAAGGAGGCATGGACGTGCACACCTTGCTTGGCACGTTTTCGCCGGCGTGGCACACAGTGGATGCATTTCTGCGTGCGGCTGTGCAGGCCTGGCACCAGGATCTGTGGAACGGCGATGGGCGCACAGGTGGAGCTGGGCCGCTTGGGAGGCGTGCCCTCATACTGGATGAGCATGTGAGAATCGTCAACCTCTCCTCGAGGGCGGCTTTTCGTGCGGTTACGGCTTCTGTGGTGGATGGACGGCTCCTTCAGCGCGTTGATGTCCAGACGCAGTGCAAGTGCGGGATGGAGGCGCCGCCCACTGAGCATATGGTTTTCGATTGTCCGCTGGCTCCGCAGGGCTTGGGAGATGGGTACACCAGGGCTGAGCGCAAACTTCTTGTGGCTGTGGTGCCCTTTGCTGCAAGGGACGGTGGCATGGAGGTTGAGCTTGATGATGAACTTGCGCAATTCATTCAGCTGGCGCGTGAGAACGGCGATTCGCTCTTCTGTGCTACGGATGGTGGGTGCTTGATTGCTGCTGGAATGGAGCACTGGCAGCGTGCGGCATGGGCTATTGCTGCGAAAGCGGGCAATCAGGAGATAGTGGTGCATGGATTGGTCCCGGGTCCCGAGCAGACCCCGGCCGCTGCCGAACGTCATGCGTTGGCTGTCTTGGCTGCGCACACCGCAGGCATCGCCGTAGAAGGTGTGGTGCTCACGGACAATGACGCTGCTGTGAGGCGCATTGCGCGTGCTGCTCGTGGTGATTTTGCTGGACCTTTGGCTGCGTTCTGGCAGCGTGTCACCGCGGGCCTCGGTGATTTGATTGTGCACTGGATTCCCAGCCACGGCAAGCGACCCAGTTGGATTCCTCCTCCGGGAGTTTGCGCAACGATGGCCCGGCGCTTCAATCGCTTGGCGGATGAGGCATGCTCCAAACAGTTGGGTTTTGTCGCTGATGGATGGCAAGTGGACGTTGCTGCGGTTCGGCGTGCGAGAAGGTGGGAACGAGCTGTTCTTGAACGTGCGATGGTGGAGAGCGAGCCGTTCGCCGTGCGCTTGCGAGAGAAGTATGGCGCCATCAGGGACGGCCTTCGAGCGTGAGCTTGTCGTATCAGTGGGCTTTCCCTGCTGTTTTTTGTGGGGTTGTGAGTGCGTTTTCTCACTTTGGGATGGGCTTTCGGGAGGGATCGTTGTGATTTCTTTCGGGCGAGATCGTGGAGATTTCTGGCTCTTTCTTCTGCTGACGCCGGATGTATGGTGGCGACCACGTGGCGGCCTTCCGCTTCTCGGTGATTGCCTTTTTGGCACTTTTGGGATGGGCTTTCGGGAGAGGTCGTTGTGATTTCTTTCGGGCGAGATCGTGGAGATTTCTGGCTGTTGCTTCTTCTGACGCCGGATGCATGGTGGCGACCACTTGGCGTCCAACCGCATCTACATAAGCACAGGTTGACGTCGCATACATTCCATTCCAATGATAATTTAAGCTGCCACAGGTGCGTCTTGGAGGGTCTTGGAAGGGGGTGTTTAACACCATCCCCGCTCCCCGTATGGGGAATGATAATTTAAGCTGCCACAGGTGCGTCTTGGAGGGTCTTGGAAGGGGGTGTTTAGCACCTTGGAAGGGGGGTGTTTGGCTTAGAGGTGCGTCTTAGAGGGGAATGTTTGGCTTAGAGGTCTTGGAGGGTCTTGGAGGGGGGTGTTTAACACCATCCCGGCTCCCCGTATGGGGAATGATAATTTAAGCTGCCACAGGTGCGTCTTGGAGGGTCTTGGAAGGGGGTGTTTAACACCATCCCCGCTCCCCGTATGGGGAATGATAATTTAAGCTGCCACAGGTGCGTCTTGGAGGGTCTTGGAAGGGGGTGTTTAACACCATCCCCGCTCCCCGTATGGGGAATGATAATTTAAGCTGCCACAGGTGCGTCTTGGAGGGTCTTGGAAGGGGGTGTTTAACACCATCCCCGCTCCCCGTATGGGAATGATAATTTAAGCTGCCACAGGTGCGTCTTGGAGGGTCTTGGAAGGGGGTGTTTAGCACCTTGGAAGGGGGGTGTTTGGCTTAGAGGTGCGTCTTAGAGGGGAATGTTTGGCTTAGAGGTCTTGGAGGGTCTTGGAGGGGGGTGTTTAACACCATCCCCGCTCCCCGTATGGGGAATGATAATTTAAGCTGCCACAGGTGCGTCTTGGAGGGTCTTGGAAGGGGGTGTTTAACACCATCCCCGCTCCCCGTATGGGGAATGATAATTTAAGCTGCCAAGGGGGTGTTTAGCACCATCCCCGCTCCCCGTATGGGGAATGATAATTTAAGCTGCCACAGGTGCGTCTTGGAGGGTCTTGGAAGGGGGTGTTTAACACCATCCCCGCTCCCCGTATGGGGAATGATAAAAAGAGCTGCCACAGGTGCGTCTTGGAGGGTCTTGGAAGGGGGTGTTTAGCACCTTGGAAGGGGGGTGTTTGGCTTAGAGGTGCGTCTTAGAGGGGAATGTTTGGCTTAGAGGTCTTGGAGGGTCTTGGAGGGGGGTGTTTAACACCATCCCCGCTCCCCATATGGGGAATGATAATTTAAGCTGCCACAGGTGCATCTTGGAGGGTCTTGGAAGGGGGTGTTTAGCACCTTGGAAGGGGGGTGTTTGGCTTAGAGGTGCGTCTTAGAGGGGAATGTTTGGCTTAGAGGCGCGTCTGGGAGGGTCTTGAAGGGGGGTGTTTAACACCATCCCCGCTCCCCGTATGGGGAATGATAATTTAAGCTGCCACAGGTGCGTCTTGGAGGGTCTTGGAAGGGGGTGTTTAGCACCTTGGAAGGGGGGTGTTTGGCTTAGAGGTGCGTCTTAGAGGGGAATGTTTGGCTTAGAGGCGCGTCTGGAGGGTCTTGGAGGGGGGTGCTTAACACCATCCCCGCTCCCCGTATGGGGAATGATAATTTAAGCTGCCACAGGTGCGTCTTGGAGGGTCTTGGAAGGGGGTGTTTAGCACCTTGGAAGGGGGGTGTTTGGCTTAGAGGTGCGTCTTAGAGGGGAATGTTTGGCTTAGAGGCGCGTCTTGGAGGGTCTTGGAGGGGGGGTGTTTAACACCATCCCCGCTCCCCGTATGGGGAATCCACAGGTGCGTCTTGGAGGGTCTTGGAAGGGGGTGTTTAGCACCTTGGAAGGGGGGTGTTTGGCTTAGAGGTGCGTCTTGGGGTCTTGGAGGGGGGTGTTTAACACCATCCCCGCTCCCCGTATGGGGAATGAGAATTTAAGCTGCCACAGGTGCGTCTTGGAGGGTCTTGGAAGGGGGTGTTTAGCACCTTGGAAGGGGGGTGTTTGGCTTAGAGGTGCGTCTTAGAGGGGAATGTTTGGCTTAGAGGTGGAAGGGGGGTGTTTGGCTTAGAGGTGCGTCTTAGAGGGGAATGTTTGGTTTAGAGGTCTTGGAGGGTCTTGGAGGGGGGTGTTTAATACCATCCCCGCTCCCCGTATGGGGAATGATAATTTAAGCTGCCACAGGTGCGTCTTGGAGGGTCTTGGAAGGGGGTGTTTAACACCATCCCCGCCCCCCGTATGGGGAATGATAATTTAAGCTGCCACAGGTGCGTCTCGGAGGGTCTTGGAAGGGGGTGTTTAGCACCTTGGAAGGGGGGTGTTTGGCTTAGAGGTGCGTCTTAGAGGGGAATGTTTGGCTTAGAGGCGCGTCTGGGAGGGTCTTGAAGGGGGGTGTTTAACACCATCCCCGCTCCCCGTATGGGGAATGATAATCTAAGCTGCCACAGGTGCGTCTTGGAGGGTCTTGGAAGGGGGTGTTTAGCACCTTGGAAGGGGGGTGTTTGGCTTAGAGGTGCGTCTTAGAGGGGAATGTTTGGCTTAGAGGCGCGTCTTGGAGGGTCTTGGAGGGGGGTGTTTAACACCATCCCCACTCCCCGTATGGGGAATGATAATTTAAGCTGCCACAGGTGCGTCTTGGAGGGTCTTGGAAGGGGGTGTTTAGCACCTTGGAAGGGGGGTGTTTGGCTTAGAGGTGCGTCTTAGAGGGGAATGTTTGGCTTAGAGGCGCGTCTTGGAGGGTCTTGGAGGGGGGTGTTTAACACCATGCCCGCTCCCCGTATGGGGAATGATAATTTAAGCTACCACAGGTGCGTCTTGGAGGGTCTTGGAAGGGGGTGTTTAGCACCTTGGAAGGGGGGTGTTTGGCTTAGAGGTGCGTCTTAGAGGGGAATGTTTGGCTTAGAGGCGCGTCTTGGAGGGTCTTGGAGGGGGGTGTTTAATACCCTCCCCGCTCCCCGTATGGGGAATGATAATTTAAGCTGCCACAGGTGCGTCTTGGAGGGTCTTGGAAGGGGGTGTTTAGCACCTTGGAAGGGGGGTGTTTGGCTTAGAGGTGCGTCTTAGAGGGGAATGTTTGGCTTAGAGGTCTTGGAGGGTCTTGGAGGGGGGTGTTTAACACCATGTGGCTGGTTGTGCTCCTTCCGGGGCTACCTTTCCCACGTTCCCCGCTCCGCGCAGGAGGAATCATAATATAAGCCGCCACAGGTGCACTTGGAGGGGGGCGTCAACAGCTATACCTTGCCCACCCCATCTGGGTAATGAAAATAACAATATAGGCCGCCGGAGGTGCGAGTTGGAGGGTTTTTAGCACTTGGAAACAAGCCCCTGTGGCGGTTTATATTAATGCTAGCGATTTCTTAGGCATAAATATACTAGGAAAGAATTTACAGACAGGTTTTAAGGATTATAATTTAGGGTCTATCACCTATAATCTCAATCATAATTCGAAATATCATTATATAAGCTCTCGGAGCTTCCTAGAATTCGTCTCTCTCAGGGTTCTGCTCCCAAAAACACCAATTAAGAAATAAAATAGAATGTGAAACCCAAATAGGAACCAATCCAAAACAAAATACATACAACACAACGAAACTTTCGCGTTCTCCAAGATGTCCGTCGCGAAAGCCCGCCACCACCCCCAATTAGGGCATCCCAGAAAGGCGAAAAGAGAAAAGAAATGAAAAGAGAGAAGACAAAGGTTCCCAGTCGCAAAAGGCCCCAGAAAGGAGAACGAGTGCCTAGGAGTCCCAGAGACCTCTCGGCGGTGTTGGAGGCTTCTGCTCCCAAAAGCATCAATCAAGAAATAGACTGTGAAACCCAACCAGGAATCACCATTCCCAATTAACAAGGCATCCCAGAAAGGCGAAAAAAGAAAGGAGAGAAGATAACAATTCCCAATCGCAAATGTAAAATCATCGACGCAAGAGACTTATGCTCCCAAGGGCGAAATGAAATTCTAAATCATACTAGAGAAGACCCGTCGACTCCATCGACGGCATATTCGCCTATTGAATGGAAGAAGACGCACGCCAAACTTTGAAGAAAAACGGACAAATAAAAGATCCAATTAATTTCGGGATCCCTACATAGAAACCTGAGAGCCTGACGCGCGAGCGTGGGCACCAACTTATCCAGCAAGAACTTGAACGAATGATGAAGCTTGAAGATAAGATTTAGGGATTGTCGCTTAAGATTTAGGATCTTGATATCTGAAGGGACAAGATTTATTCTAAAATCATCCAATCGTTATGTGCGTCCAAACAAATGAAAGGGAATCCATATCCACGAGAGCAAGAAAAATTTCGAATTCTCTCCAAGACGTCTCGACGTGCTTAAAAATCCGTCACCATCCCTAATTATGAATCATCCCACAAAAACGAAAAAGGAATAGGAAGAATCGAAGATTCCTTTTTCCAAAGAATATAAAATTGAGACGAACCATCGCTTCAAAAAGATATTCTGATGAGACGAAATCAGAATGGACGTGAACGAAATATGATTTCAATCTCCTCCAATATCCATCGTGCTCAGGAGGTAGGCTCGACCCATGATCCTGCGCGAGGGACATCCTACAAAGAATTCGAATGAAAGGGAAAATTCATGAATCACTCATATAGATCCAAGAAAATTACGATGACATCAAGGGTTGGACTTCGATGACCCTATGGAGTCCCCTCTACAAATCGAAATTCAAACGATCCAGATATTCCTGGAAAGAAGATCCCGCTCCATGCCGACAGCGCTCGTCGATCCGATCATACAAATTAGTTAATAAATCCCGAACCCCTTGTTCAAAGCCACCCAAACTCTCAAAGAGTTCAGTGCATGCGACTTCTGCGCCCAAAAGCACCAATTATGAATCCCCCACAGGAATTCAGAACAAAAATTGAAAGAGAGACTTCTGCCCCGAAAAAATAAATCAAAAAGGCTTTTGCTCTTCCCATCCGGGAGCCGCAGACAAGTCCAGCGGAATCAAAGGCCCCATGCACTCCCATAGGAAAAGACCCACCACCACCCCGAATTACGGGAATGCACGGAGCTCAAACAACAGACGCACCAAAGCGGCTCCAGAATTTATCAATTTGCAGCGCACCGGCGCCGCAGCCAATCAAGCGAAATCATCGCGTGAGAGTGTCAAGCATCTATTTGCAAATCTGCTCAGCGTCGGCCAGCAGCATAGCTACCTCGCAGAGGCGTAGCGCAACCTCGCAAAAGAAAGGCCTGGGAGCACAATTTAGCATTATCACTCCAAGCACAAGTGCAAGAAAGTTTCAAGAGACTCAGCAACCTGAAGACTTCCCGTCTGTATCTTACGTTGTGCATTCAAAGCACCGTGGAGCCCTCGTTGCAGATCAAAAGACAAGCGTGCCAAGCAATCACTCCTTGACGTTCCATGCCGTCGTTTCAATTGCGCATCAACCTTCTCACAAAGACTGGACAGAAGAGTCATGCCTCCTTGCTCGATTCCCCCAAAGCTTTCAAACACAATAGGTTCGTAACCCAAATTAGCTGAAGCACAACGCTCCCCAATATCATTACGACCACGTTTTCGTTCAGCGTAGCTCGTAGCCACACTCAGCGGCTCATTCGCCGCTTGCGCCAGTACTGACGGGAGCACCGGACATGTAACAGCAATATCGAGAGCAAGCCTAGGGAACTTCCTCCACGAATTCGGTTTCATACTAGGGGGCGCCATGAGTAAAGTGTCGGCAGGTCGGAGCTGCGGATCTTCAGCTATCAGTCCCGTGGGCTCCAAGACAGGTCTCAAGCCAGCCATTTCGGCGTATCTATGAATCGTATTGCGGAGAGAATTATGGATCCCATATTTACTCCCTTGTCTCATACAACCCATAATGTGATGCCCAAGATGATCAAGAGATTGATGGCAATACATGCATCCCAAACCTTCCCCGAAAATAGGTACTCCCAATCGCATACTGACAACATCCGAAAATGCAATATCAGAGAATACCAAATCACGGGTGGGTGAAGGAGTGGCATAAAGCCATGCCCCTGCTCCGGGTGCGGCGACAGCTCGAAGCCGCGCTTGGTGGGCCACACAACTCCCTTGGAGAAGATCTTGGTGGACGGTCTCGTACAGTTGTTGCAACTTAGCAGCTTGATCGATGGGCTGAGAAGGGTTGTAAAAATCTTCCTGATCAGTCGGAAAGAAACCACTAAGGTGTTGTCGAGCAGTATCTTCGAAATCTCTAGCAATTGAAGGAGTATATCCTGGCACCAACCGATTGATATGGGCATGACTCCGATGTCGCGCCGTGAGGTAGGCCAAATCAGCGACATGGAAGATCCGCATGCCAACCTCATATCGTGAACTCAGCAGCCCCAAGCCCCCCCACTTGATTGGCAATCTAGCTTGAAGCCATTGACTCGCCGACAAAGGTTGCCCTACAAGGTGTTCAAGCAACTCTTGTTGCAAACGGTGGTGCAATTCGAGGAGGCCAGAGATGTATTCCCGAAAAAGTGGCTTCTCTCTCCGTGTTTGCACCAGCAAATCAGCTTTCATAGAATTCAAACTTATACTCCGACTACAAGGCTACCAGTGCTACCGGCCAGGTCAAGTCTGGCCTGGAGCCGATAACCGAACCCAAATGCCCAAAACGCCCAAAAATCCTGCCTTAAATCCTGAAACTTGAGGCTGCATTGTTGAGGCGTCACAAGCTGTTTTTTTTTTCTGAACTTGGGTGGAAGCTTTCACTAAAGCTTGCAGAGATTTCCCAAACCCTGTGATTCAGCAGCCTATCCAAACTTTTGCATCCTAAATCGAAAACTCAAACCGTCAGGTCGTGAAGCTTGATGCGTGGACTGTCCAGTGGTGTGGTCCTCATGGTGTTGTGCTGCTGATCAAGGTACTGGAGGTAATGCAGTTGGATGCCGGTTTTGCTTACAATGCGTGAGCTGTTCTAAATGAGTGCCAGCGAATGAGTACAACTTCTAGCATCGGTTTTCGGAACTGAGTGTTTGCATGGCAATCTGTACTATTTTAATGTTACAGATATTCAGGTCTTTGCGAAACCGGTCGAACAGCTGCCACCTAGTGGTGCCCATACTTTTATCATTGCCCGCCACGAAATGGTTCTTGTTTCTGTTTTCCAGACCCTTTGCCCGAGCACTTGTTTTTAGTCGGAGTCCGGCAAAAATCCAAGATCTTTGGATGGACGTACATTCAGAGCTTGGCGCAGAAGTTCAGCATTGTGCCTCAAATGATTGACTCGTCCTCAGGGTCATTTTGATTTTGAGCTGATCCAGATAACGTCCTTGAGAAAGAATGCTTGCGCAGACCTTTTTGGTGCTGCGTTGGAGAGAACTTTGGGGGTGCCAGTCGACCCAACCGCAAGACACGGTGACGACCCAAACAAGAATCCTTGATTATTTGAGGGGCGCATGCCAGGGGCAGAGCACCTTGCTGCTGAAGCTTCTTGCAATTTCAGCAAAGAAGCCATTCACATGCAGAAGAATTGGCGCTCTGCGGCTGGTACACTGGCGATAGCAGTGGTCCGGGTGCCAAATCGTCGGAAAGATTGGTCTTGGATAATTTAGTTTGCGGCACAAATGCAAGTTGCAGCGTATCTGAAGTCACAACTGGGCGTTGGCTGGGTCAACCGGTCCTTCAGGTAGAAACGCAGCTTCAAAGGGTGAAATAAGATAAAATAAGTGCACGAATACTGTGCTTGGTTCTGAACAAGAGCTTCGCATCTGCAAACAGCGCGAGAACATGCAAGGACCGTAGTCCGACATTGGCTACTTGGAGAGGATGGAAGATGAGGTTCTGGCAGACACCTATGATCGGGAAGTTGAGCTTCAGGCTGAAATGTGGGCCACGAGATGGGGTTACACAACGTGCCTCCAGTCTTGGTGAGAAGGGTGTTGCTCTGGGTTGCACATCTCGACACCGCCGCTGGCGCTGATGACCACGATTTGGCACCACCTGTTGAGCACGAGGAAGACGCCCACGCGACAGTCAACTTCAGCAACTCTGTGGGCATAGCAGGTCTATTGCACATCATTCACAACGGTGCAAAAAGGAATCACGCCAGCGTTTGCTTGAGACTTGCTTCTCTGACCGCATCAGTTGATATATGTGACCCTCCTAGTTTCCCAGTTGACACGTGATGTGCACTTGAGTTGTCTGCTATGAGTGTGAAGCATAGGCACGAGGGACATGTCACCGCAGTGCAGATTTCTCTTGGCTTGGTGAGACCTTGTTTTGAGTGGGAAGAACCGTTTTCTGTTCGTTTTCTCGAAACTCGTTTGTCGGAACTCGTTTCCTGTTTGTGACCTGGTATTTGATGACCAGAAGTGACTCAAGCCAGTTTAGGTCTGCACAGAGCTCAGCAGAGCACCTAAGAGGTGCTAGGAACCTACCCACAGTGTTTAGGAGTAGAAGTTCCATGGCTGAGTGTTTTCACCTGAAGTACCTTTGTTGTCCCATGTCTGGCAGACAGTGTTTGAAGCTGGAGAGCCGTACTCGCATTGGCTCAAGACGAGCGGAGCTCGAGAAGCTGTGAACAGCGCAGTGAAAAGAGTCCGCACTTCGTGCTGTGAGGGTTGAGTGTAGTCTTGACCTGAGGTCCCTTAGGCCCCCGTAGCTGTACCACGAGTTTCAACGTGGTAGCGGAGCCTCGTGCTCCAGCATGGACAATAGTGAAGAACGTGTGCCTGGACGAGACCGTTCTCCAAGAGGCCGCAGTGCAAGCAGCCTGAGTTCCACAGGGCTTACTGGTGCAAGGTCACCAAGTGCCCGTGGGAGAAGAGAACGTGGAAGGTCTTTGCCAGCGCGACCAACTTCAGTTCCACGCGGAGTAGACCCAAGGCAGTGGACAGCTACGACTGGAGCAGGCCATCAGCCACCAGTCGGGGCTGTGCCTTCGTTTGGACCTCAGTTCTACCAGATGGGAACACCCCCTCAGACAGCACCACAAGAACCCCTTCAAGTTCCGAATACACAGTTGCCCATTGCACCTGGAGTAGCTCAACAGATGGAGTTCACGAGGGCAATGCTGCAAGCGCAGGACGAGCAGATCCGACAGCAGGCAGCTCAACTTCAACAGATGAGTGCCATGCTTACGCAAGCATTGCAGCTTGCAAGTGCGAATGCTGCCAATGCGCATATTGCAGCAGCTGCAGCTTCATCGTCGACGAGTCCTACACCTGGAGGAGACCCCTCAGCAGCACCTGCGAATCCATCGACTCCTGTGGACATGGAAGTAGACTCTGGTGTACGAAACAAGAGAGCAGAGGGTTACATTCCACAGTTGCCTCAGCTGAACTATGCGTCCATGACGAGCAGACATGCTGAAATCCGAGTTTGGACAGCCTACAGAGACGAACTTACGAGTTGGCTTTGTTTGCTCGACGACCGCTACGCTACGGAATTGCAAGAAGCGATCAGTAGCAATGTGGAAGTCTTGCAAGTGAGGCTTGAAGCCGGGAAAGCAGCCCGGTCAACCAAACTTTGGTTTTTGCTTCGTCAGTCCATGAGCAAGTTCCAACGTGGGCAAGATTTGGCGCATCTCATCGAGGTGAAACAAATGGGAGCAAGTGCCGGATACGAACTCTGGCGCTCGTTGAACAACGAATTGTCAGTTCGCTCCAGAGTGGAGGGACAGGCCCTCCGCGAACAGGCGTTAGGCCTGGTGCCACCAAAGCATCTCAAGCGACCACTTGATGTCGCCAGGTGGTACACCACCGAGCTTCTCAAGTTTGAGGCGCAGGTGAAGCATCGCTTCCCGGAGTTGCTCATCGGAGAACAAGAGGGAGTCCTGTGCCTGATGAAGCACTTGGATTCTGAGACCAAGAGATATCTGCTCCTCCATCACTCAACAAAGAGCATGGGTGAGCTGATGACCGGTTTGCAGTTTTACGATGAGCAGCTTCGTGTGATGGACTTCCAGAGAGAAGGAGCATCCGGGTATGCGAATGCCTTCAAGGGTGGCAAGGGCGGAAAGGGCGACAGAGACAAGAGCAACAAAGGCTCCAAGGGCAACAAGGGCAACAAAGGCGAGAAAGGAGAAAAGGGACTGAAGGGTGGCAAAGCGAAAGGAAAGGATAAGAAAGATAGAGAGATTGCTGGAGGATATGGAAAGCAACATGTCTATGGGGCAATTGAGTAACAGCCTCAACCAATTCCTGAACCTCATTGGTTTTAGCAGCCATGAACGATTCCAAGAATGCGTGGGAGCCCATGACGGGGGTCTTCAAGACAGCAAGGTCGCAACCAGTGAATTTCGAAATGAGATTCCAATAACCAACCAAATCATCATCGAGATCATCTATTTCAGATGGCAGAAAATATATTTCTCAATCTCGATATCCCATATCGTAGATATGGGAGGATTTGCGCCAAAGGGGCGCGTTGGTTTTTCCATCTATTGGGATCCAATCGTCCATTCTGGTATTGCAAGCCCTAGTATCCGGCATCTCGGATAGCAAGAACGAGTTTCGTTCTGCTCCTGCCTTCTGGAACCTAAAAGCTGCACACACCTCAGAAATGCGCACCTACCCCTTTCGGGGCATGTGAACGGTGAACGTCTCTAATTCTAGGAGACGATGACGGTATTGACCAAGACATGTCGCGACACTACGTGTAGAGATCGCGAGAAAACACTGCGTGGGCTAAGGGTCCAGAAAGTTGTGGAATACGCGGGTTTGTTCAATGGGATTCTACAAACTATAAGGGTGTTGAAACCTTCCATGGACCCTTCGGGCACATCGGATGAGCCCTCGCGATGTGCCATCTTCAAGACGTGGAGCCCACTATCGAGGGCTCCGAAAATCTGGCTGTCAGAGGCTGTCACCCAAGACCCTTCAAGACCCTTCCAGACCCTTCACCCCCTGCCAACATGGTGGCATTCTCATGGTGGCACTCTCAAGCTCGGGCGTTAGGTTGCTTAGGCTTAAGTTCTATTGCCAAAATCCCGACCAATCCTACCAACAGATAGAAAATTGACAGCCTCAAGGGCTCAGCCTCCTGGCACCACCTGGCTGAAACGTTTCTTTGGCGCCATGTTGCAAAAGAGGACGTGTCTGGTGGCCTCCAGCCAGCCGAGGCTCCTTGACGCAATCTCTCAGTTTTGGGGTTTAGGGTTTAAAGTTTAAGGTTTTGGCTTTAGGGTTTAGGGTTTAGGGTTTTTTAGGGTTTAGGGTTTAGGGTTTAGGGTTTAGGGTTTAGGGTTTAGGGTTGAGGGTTGAGGGTTGAGGGTTGAGGGTTGAGGGTTGAGGGTTGAGGGTTGAGGGTTGAGGGTTGAGGTTTGAGGGTTGAGGGTTGAGGGTTGAGGGTTGAGGGTTGAGGGTTGAGGGTTGAGGGTTGAGGGTTGAGGGTTGAGGGTTGAGGGTTGAGGGTTTGGGGTGCGGAGCGGTCATAGGGACATTGAAGCATGTTGAGAACCGCCGCAATATGTGTGGCTCAAGATGGCCCTGGGAGCCATCTGAAGAAGGGAAAAGCCCCTCCCAAACCTGGAGCTCAAGCATTTCCAGCCCAAGAACCGACAAATGAAACCGCTAAGCCAAGTGGGCCGATCTAAATCATGGGCCCTTTGCCAATCTCTGTTTTCACATCTTGTTCAAACCTTGAAACAACCACCCGAACAAAATAACAAAACAAACGGCCGCAAGCCCTAAACCCTAAACCCTAAACCCTAAACCCTAAACCCTAAACCCTAAACCCTAAACCCTAAACCCCCCCCATAGCAGCGCAGGGTCTGCGGGTGGTCCGAGGAGGAACGCAGCGGTGCGACTTCGGGAGCCACCTGGCGGCAAGAATGAAAGGGTTTAGGGTTTAGGGTTTGGGGTTTGGGGTTAGGGTTTAGGGTTTAGGGTTCAGGGTTTAGGGTTTAGGAGTTCAGGGTGGCATTTCCCAGAGAGGAAGATGCTCAAGATGCTCATTTCCCACATCTCTGGCGTGCAAAACAATCCCGAGAAAAAGCAGCTGCCCCTCTGTCGCATTCTCTTGAGAAAACCCCCAAAGATCGAGATGATAAGAAGGCGGAAAAGGGCCCCCGGAAAGCTGCGAGGATTTCTCTGCGATTCGCGGGTCTCCCCGAGATCCCGAACTCCACCCTAAACCCGACTAGCCCCTACAAGGCCTCCAAACATCTCCAAACCCTACAAAAGCCCCAAAAACTCCAACATCGCCTCACAGCTCCAAAGGTCGGTGATCGACTGCTCGCCGTTCATCCGCTCCACCCAGTCCCGGGCGTACTCCTGCGCCTCTGGAGAGGGCCCTGGAAGCCCCGAAGGTCCCTAGCTCCGGAGCCCTCCCAAACGACCTGGAAAAGGGAAAGCAGGCCTTGAGAAAGCTCTCGCTCGAGCGGCGGAGGGTGTCGGCGAAACGGCTCACCTGGGTTTCTAGACGCGTCCGAACTGGGAATTGTGCAACCCGGGAAGTAATGGAACAACTGCATGCAAGAAGTCAGTTTCTGGACCATTGATCAAAGTAGTACTTGGTGATATAACTATTCAGTAGCACTCAGTAATCTTCTACCGGCTTGTGCCCGTCTGTACCGGTTGGTACCGGTTTGTAAACACTTGGATAACTATACTATACCGTACTATATCATATCAGACAAGACCATGCTACATTATGTTGGATCTGATATGACGCTACGGAATGTTACGTCTGATATCATATATGTATATGTATATGTATATGTATATGTATATGTATATGTATGTGTATATGTATATGTATATGTCTATGTATATACATATATATATATATGCATATATATATATATATATGGTACCCCCCCCCCAGTTATCCACACCTTTTCTGCTTGTTTTGTGTTTTTCTTGTTCTGGCACTGCGTATTTCTTTTTTTCGTTCGTAATTTGTTTTCTTTGCCCCAGCGTGTTGATTATATTTTCCTTCTTCCTTTATTTATATCTGGTTGATTATCTGTATGTTTATACTACACCTCTAGAGACGTTTCTAGAGTGCATAGTGTACTTAAATTTCAAGGCCTCAATGGTCAAGCACGATGAGGGACAAGGAGTATTGAAGTTCAATGCTCCGGATTGAAGTTCAATACTCCGGGATTCAAGATTCAAGATTCAAGGTTCCAGGGAAAAGTTTCCCCGGGATCTTGAATCCAGGGTCCCGAGTATTGAAGTTCAATACCCCGGATTGAACTTCAATACTTCTGGACCCTGGATTCAAGATCCCGGGGAAACTTTTCCCTGGAACCTTGAATCTTGAATCTAGAATCCCGGAGTATTGAAGTTCAATGCTCCGGAATGAAGTTCAATACTCCGGGATTCAAGATTCAAGATTCAAGGTTCCAGGGAATAGTTTCCCCGGGATCTTGAATCCAGGGTCCCGAAGTGTTGGATCTTGAATCCAGGGTCCCGAAGTATTGAAGTTCAATCCGGGGTATTGAACTTCAATACTTCGGGACCCTGGATTCGGGTATTGAACTTCAATACTTCGGGACCCTGGATTCAAGATCCCGGAGAAACTTTTCCCTGGGACCTTGAATCCTGAATCTTGAATCCCGGAGTATTGAAGTTCAATGCTCCGGATTGAACTTCAATACTCCGGGATTCATGATTCAGGATTCAAGGTTCCAGGGAAAAGTTTCCCCGGGATCTTGAATCCAGGGTCCCGAGTTTTGAAGTTCAATCCAAAGCCTTAGGGCTCCCCGGAGACTATCTCTAATACCCTGACGGGGTTAGCTCTATAGGGTTTGGCCCTATAGGGTCTAAGCTTTAAGCATTACCCGGCCCGAAACCCTTGAGGGTCAGAACCCTAAAAACCCTTGAGGGCTCTAAAGATTAGAAGGCTGTAGCCCTAGAGGTGCTGAAACCATAGTCAGAGTATTTAAATGGGCCGGGCCGTTTCCCAAAATAACTATTTTGTTTCAAAATTTCAAGGATTTGAAGGAATGTACGGATTTTAAAAATTCAAAGGGCCGGGCATTTCCCAAAATAATTGGTTTTTTTCAAAATTTTACGGATTTTAAAGTATCTAAGTGGCCTTTTACATTCCTTAACATCCTTAAACAGTTGAAAGCCAGAGTATTTTAAGGAGTTTACAGGGTTTTCAAGAATTGAAGGGTCTTAGTAAATTCTTTAAAAACTTTGAAGCTTTAACAGGGGAAACAGAACCATCAAATAGTACGTAAAGGTGAGTCGTACACAGGGTTATAAGGTTCTAATCCTAGAGGTAATGCCTCAACCTTAAACCATAACATGTGAACCCTATAGGCCTATAGGGTACATAGGGTTTAAACCCTATCGGGCTAACCCCGTGAGGGCTTTAGAGATGAACTTTTTGGGATTTAAAGGTTTACAAAACTAAGTTCTGGGCATGTATACCTTCAGAGCCTATAGGGCTACAACCTTTGAGGCTTTTAGAGCCCCATCGGCTTTCAGGGTTCTGACCCAAAAGGGCTTGGGATTTAGATTCAAATGCCTAAGCCGTAAGCCCTTACGGTTTATCTCCATGGGCTTATAAACCTTTAAGACCCCTAAACTTTTGAACCCGATACATGGTGTGGGTACTTATTCTGCTTATTCTTTGCATTTCCACCAAGCCCTATAAACAGAGGCAAAACCATGTGGGATTTTAGGTTTAGGGAATTAAGCCTCAAGCCTGATAGGGTTTTTCAGGCTCTAATCCTATAGGCAATGCCTTAACCTAAAGCCCTAAACTGTTGAACCCTATAGGCCTATAGGGTTTAAACCCTATCCGGCTAACCCCGTGAGGGCTTTAGAGATACCTTGAAAAACCCTAAACCTTTAGACTTTATGGGATTTAAAGGTTTGAAAACCTAAGGTCTGGGCATGTATACCTTCAGCGCCTATGCGGTTAAAACTTTTCAGCCTGGTAGAGCCCTATAGGCTTTTAGGGTTCTGACCCTAAAGGGTGCAGGTTTAGATGCCTAAACCGTAAACCCTTGAGGTTTAAACTCTATGGGCTTAGGTTTAAATACCTAGATCTTAAAATCTTCAAACCTATTAACCGTATAGGATTAAAGGTTAAGGGTTTAGGTGTAATTGCTTAACCTTGAAACCCTATGGATCTAAAGGTTCAGGTTCAGGTTTAACCCTAAACCCTATCGGCTTGAAGCCCTAAACCCTATGGGGTTTCAGTGCCTCTCTTTTTATAAGACTTAAACCTGAACCGATAGGGGTTTAGAGATTTAGCCCTGAAAAAAAGCCTTTGCAAGAACCAGGGAGCGCAGCGGAGCGGAAGGGAGGGGAGGGGAGAAGGTCGCTGTGCCCTGTGTTTGGACAGATGGAGAGGACTCGACATCTCAAGGATTGCATGCATTTACGTTATGTAGGGGATTGGGCTATTGGAGGAGAGGGGGGGGGAGTTCAGGGGTCACCGCGGCCCGTGAGCGATCTAATTGGCTCGCAACCACAAAAAGCGTGGAAAACCACAAAAAAGCGTGGATAACCCGGGGGGGGGTAGCATATATATATTTATATTTTTTTCTTCCATACTCAAGGGCGTGGCATCCAAGATCACCACAGCGGCGACGTCCCTCGTGGTCCTTGCACTTCGCTGAAGGACTCAACTGGAGAAGAGTCAACTGCAGTGCCCCACACCCCTGAACCCTAAACCCTAAACCCCAAACCCCAAACCCCATGTTCCCCCAAAAAAGAAAGCCTATCGACTCGACCAGAAATTGACCATAATCAAAAACCCAGGGTCAGGTCTCCCAGGTGAAGCCAAGGAGTCCAGAGACACATCTCGGCGACCCACCGGCCGTTGGCGACGGAGGTCTTTGTCCTACTAGGGTTTAAGGTTTAGGGTTTAGGGTTTAGGGTGTAGAGTTCAGATTTAGGGTTTAGGGTGCTGAAGAACCCCCACAAAATATTCTTCCTCATAAGGACAATATAGGGATTACTATTTTGCATGCTAAATAGTAGTGTCCCGTTCAGCTCGTAGACGAACTCGCCCTCTGCTACGAAGTAGGCCGCTTTGGCCAGCAAGCCGCATTCGAAGACCGTATCTGCTGGGGCAAAGGTCCTTGATATGCTACACTCCCCTTTAGAAGGTACCCTGAACTCTAAACCCTAAACCCTAAACCCTAAACCTCTTTGGAAGACTCCCTGAAAAACAGGTCACCAAGAGGGGAAAGGACGACAACACTGCAGGCCATTGAGATGGCCCCAACTTGGGACGTTCCCCCTTGTACGAACGGCCCTTACTAGTGAATTATCGTACCCCCCTAGTAAAATCCCTCTGAAGGACTGCTAGCACACGGGGAAACATCCCAAGCCCCAAAACGGTCCTGTGGGAGAGCTGGCTCGGGAGATTTCGGATGACCTGCAAGGAATGCTGGTCCACGGCGCGGAGTTGCTTCATGACGTCCAGCTTACGGAGGCATCTCCGGTATCCTGAGACCGCGCTACATTTGGGGGTTTACCAAAATACGGGACCCACATTGAAAATACCCACAAATAGTAGGATCCCCTATTCAAAAGGACCCCAATAAGGGCCCCCCTCAGTTCGGAAACCCCCCCCCCCCGGTTCTGCACAACTACAACTTGTAAGAATCCGGAAGGGAGGACTCTGAGCCGGGTGCATCCTGGTCTCTGAAGCTTTGCAGCTCCGCGTGCAGCTGCTTGGAAAGTAGGTCCAAGATGGGCACTTCCGTCTCCACCATCACCGACCTGGCTTGCTCAAGGGACCTGGAACACGACTTCCTGCAAGACAGGAAGGCCGGGAGGGGCTCTGTAAATAAGGATACAGGATTCCTCATCCCTCTTTTGCAGAAATCTCAAGCAGGTCCGAGCGGCTGGCGCAGCGTATAGGCGTATTCAAGATAGGCCGACACTCGCATCTTCAGATCTTCTCCAACCTCGGGAGGGGCGAGGCGGGGGGGGGGCGGGGCTCCATGGAACATCAGGGTCGGGCCGCTCAGGAGTGAGTGAGTTGTGACATGCAGCTCGCAAGAAACACTGACAAGCTTGAGGTTGAGGGTTGAGCCCACCAAATGCCTGGTGTTGCTCCATGTACTTCCACAGCTGCTGGAAGAGATCCTGCTTCCTCTCATTTGCCTGTGCTGACGGAAAGATGAAGGAAGGATGAAGGCCGGGAGTGATGCAAGCGTGTCACAACTTTCAGCTCCAAGTGGGCACCTTGTTCAGGTTGGTGGCCATGCTGGTGACTGAAACCAGCAGTGTAGAGAGCACCAAGACAGCTGCAAACACGACGAACCTAAGCAATCGATAGCTTCACTTAGGTTCGCGGCTGTTGGTCTAGATGCTCACGATAATCACCGTGTCCAAGCACAGCCAAGAAACAAGGAGAACAGACGCTCCTGCGTGTTCACCGCCTCTATTTCTGAAGATCCCAAGCCTATCTGGCAGAAGGTCCAATGCAGTGCTGTTGCGTATCTATATGCCACGCTGGCTCCATCCAGGCCATTTGCCTGTACCCAGCTGCCATCCATCCCGAGGATCCCAATACCATACCATAAGCATGCCAAGACGTGGTGCATCAGACAGATTTGGCCCACTGTCAGGGCTATGATGGAACTCGCTCCAGCTTTGTCGGATAAGTGCCTATTGAACGATTGCAGCTTGCCGCGGAGGGATACCAGGCGGGAAAGTCGCAGGGCTATTTGCATTGTCCAAAGGCCGCGCACTGCAGCATTCACCTCCTTCAGGGCCACCCGGCTAGCAAGGTTGTGGGACACATCCATGGCTGCAAGCAGCCAGTCTACAATGATGTTCGCAGCGTCAAAGGCGAACCATGTCTTCAAGTAGCCTGCTGCAAGTCCTGGCTGGGTACACACCAAGTGGCCACGGAAGTAATACCCCGTATTGAGGCACACAAGAATGTGGAAGTTCCAAACGACTTGCGCTGCCCACAACACGTTCCGCGCGACGTTGGCGAACGGTACTGCGCCATCAAACCTGGATGATTCTAGGTTAGCCAAGTTTCTTTTCGGAACTTCTACGTTTGGCGGTGCGTTTCTTCCCACAAGTGACTTTTCCTTTTTTGCAACAAAGATAAGGAACACCCTCAGCGGAGGGAGGAGAAGGAGCTCCAGGCACACGACGCCCAGGCACAGCAGGTCCCACAAGAACCTCGTTCGTCCCATAGGTGACAACACCTCAGCCACAAGAGCGAAGCTTGCTTCGATGTGTCGGCGGAACCTCCGCAAGGCCCCAAGAATCCAATCTTCATGACCCTGAGACCTTACGGAACTCGTAAGCCCCTCACATCCTGAACCCGTTTTGAGTTGACCCAACCCCATCACGGGAGTCATACGGGGTTTATCTAGATCATGAAATCCCAAAAGACACC
This sequence comes from Symbiodinium natans, assembly GCA_905221605.1. Lineage (NCBI taxonomy): Eukaryota > Dinophyceae > Suessiales > Symbiodiniaceae > Symbiodinium > Symbiodinium natans. Next base: position 26,092 of record CAJNDS010000643.1, read on the forward strand.
ATTGAGAGTCTTGTGCTCACGTCATGCGCGAACTCAACGAAATATTTCATGAGGGAACATCCGGAACGTAGCACATAAACACCCCCCAGAACGAGCCCCACTTGTGATAGGATACCACATGACACCACTGGAAATGACTCTTCTAGAAGAAGCTTCTTGCTGCTTTGTTTGGCGCCTTCCAGGTGCTTGGCTTCTCAGAGCCAGCCTCTCTCGAAGGCAAAGACCTGCGGGTGTGGATGGGAATAGGACCTAATAGTAATTTTAACAATAATAATGATAACAAAAATAGTAATAGCAATAGTAATAGCAGTAGTAATAATAATAATAATAATAGTATAGGCCATATTATGGATGTTGAAGGCTTTCTGTCCCACAACCCCCCTCGCAGGTTGGGGGTTCTTGTTTATGACAACCAGGCTGCGAGGGTTCCTGGACAGCAACCTTGTGGGCTGTGAGCTTTGGCAGCGGGAGCCGGTGCAAGCGTTAGCGGGACGCAGGACGCTGTGAATTTTGAAATTGGCAGCGGATGGGGTCCAAGCTGTGGCGGTGGGACCTGAGACGCCGCGGGACGGAGCGCCCCGCACCGCCGAGGCAATGCCCCGCTCGCATCCGCGGGGTCCAGCCCGTCCTGTACAGGCTGCATCCAGTAAAGCCACACGCCATCCACTGACGCTCGTGGCAGTGCACCGCCAAAGCTTGCACCCCAGAAGTTCCAGCTGTTCCGCCATGCGGGACAATGAGCTTTGCACCGAACGGTACGGAATGGGGACACCCCGGGACGCTTCGGGATGGGGACCCAGCGGGGCGCGTGCTTTGCAGCGGAACCATTCGCCGTATGCAGAGCCGGACCGTGCGGGGCTCAAGTCGTAGCAGGGCCGGGGAGGGGGGCGGTTTGGGGCGGGCCAAAAGGTGCGGACGCGTGCGGGGTGCGAGGTGGTGCCGGATGGGACCACGTAGGACGTGTGTCATATCATTGTTGGGGAAGGGCCGCTTCATGTGTCTACGGAAGAAGAGGACCGAAAATCCGCTTTTGCTTTGAGACAAGACAACACGGTGTCCACGCAGCGAGCTCCCCAAACATCGGCTACATGACTTTAACAACACCGTCGCACTCCTGAACTCAAGTTGGACATGCTCTTATAGCCGTTTCCGTGCGACCTTTGCGGCTTGAGGGTGTTCTGAGGCCAGAACATCACCCTCCAATCCCCCACATTGCAAGGGCCTGTGAAGTTCAATGCAGCCCATTGACATGCTGTGGTTGAAGATGTTTAAGTTAAGTTTCGCACCCTTGAACGGTTCGTTGGTCGGCGGCGTCCTCTTTTGGGCAGCTCGGGAGCCGACCATACCTGCCACGGCTGGAAGACAAGCTTCTCCTCACGGTCCGAGTCCTGAGGCGGGAGGCATCAAGAGGTTCAGGGTATAGGGCAATGGGGTTAGGGGTTCAGGTCTCCGGTGTTGCAAGGGGGGACTTGAAGTGCCCTTCAATACCATCTCCAACTCTTGCAGCTCGACAGTCGCACTGACTTGCACACTACGCTGCGTACATCTGCGCACATCTGCGTACACTGTGTCCTTGTCTGAGTGTGAGGAGTTGCCGCCTGCCAGCCTTGGCACAAGGTGCAGGTTTCTGGCTTGGACACCTCTTGGAACAAGAGGAGAGTTGGGGCATGGCTTGGAACGCCCAGGGGCTGCTGTTGCATCTGATGGCCCACGGCCCGCGCATGGTCCTCCTCCTGGTCACAGGGCGATGGGGAATACGGAGGTCAGCATGGGTTTTTCCAGACCTTGTGCTGAAGGCAGAAGAAGTCCGACAGGTTGGCACTACGGCTGGCGTTGCTCCAATTGCTCGCCCTGGCAACAATAGCTGAGGGGGGGGGAGGGGGGGGGTCTTGGGTTGGCTTTGCAAGCGTGGACATGGGGGCTCATCAGGTCTTGCGCTGCAACAAAGCCTCTGAAAAAGAACCAACTGCAACCCAGAATCTGACTTCTTCCGGTCAGGGTGTGGCTGACCCTCATACTTGGTCTCGATGTACATGGCGCACCGCTGCGCTCGCAAACTGACACTATGGAGGCTTCGCTCAGTGAGCGCGTCAAGCCACGATTGCCCTCACTGGAGCTTCTGACTGCCGGCACGTGGACTTCATTCTGTCCCATACAAGTAAGGGCTAACTCGATAGACTCGTGGTGAGATTCCATCAGACTTGCCTTGTCAGTTGTAAAATCGTCAGGCAGGCCATGTGAGGAGATGCATGTGGATTTCAGCGAATCGATCTCAGCTTGATGGCACTGGCCCAGCTGTGTCAACAAATCCCAGAAGTGTCCAGACTCATCACGTTGTCCCGCCATCGCTCGACTGTGGCCTTACAACTTTAGCGTTCACTCGCGCTTCGGACTCTACCTTTTCTGCCACAGCTCAAGGGCCCTTCGAGAGGTAACAGCAACAGCAAACAGAATGTACAACATGCAAACTGCTGCTGCTCTCAGAACTACACATGAAAAAGGCACGCACTCAAGCTATACATGCAAGAATCGAGGTGATATTCACACCCGTCTTACTTATTGATGCGTGCCTGGGGCTCATTCGAGGTTTTGGTTGAATTCTGAGTGTGACTATACAGTGTCTATACAGATAGGCCTCTACCAGACTGCGATTCCTTGGCAACTGCTAGCTCACTATTCCTGACGGTGATGTCTGTACATCTTTGTTCCCGTCACTCATTTGTAGTCATCTTCTGGATTTCACTCTTGGTGAGCTTGCGATCGGGATCTGATAGCTGCACACTCGCTTCTTCCATCAAGCGAAATAGCTGATGTGGTTTCATCGACTTGGTGAGGGCATCGGCGATCTGGGTTGCAGTATCCGTCCAGCGAAGCCTGTCTCCATGTGGACTGTACAACTGCCATGTCGCTGTCTCACCATCCCAAAGTTGTTGCCTCATTGCAGTAAGTTCGATCATGAGTCGCTTGTCCGACACCTTGTTCACTTGCTGGCTGTTGAGGTGGTCGCTCAAACTTCGACAATCCGTGACCCATAAGTGCTTCATCTGCCTCTGAGTCTCTTCTAGCCATCCCTTCAGGCTTGGCAACTGTCCGCGTAACTCACAGATGATTGCTCTCAAACGGTCACCGTTCTCCACTGCCGTCTGCATGGCAAAAGTCTCCGATGCCAAAGTACTGCGACACACCCGCTTGATCGTTGTCGATCCGAAACTCAAGACATGAGCGACGTGGTCATTGCCGTCGGACGCACTCTCTGCCGTCAAGTAGTGCAGCCTGCCCTGTTGACTTCGGAAACCTGGTTCCTGTGCGAATGAAGCGTCTGAGAACGTTACAATGCAGAGATCACTCCAATTCAACGCTCCGGCTGGGTAGTACAACGATCTTCCTTGATCTGCTTGCGCCAATTCCACAACGCGGTTGGCCTCTTTGAGATCAGCCACTGTCGCGGTTGAGCAGGCCCGTTGCAAACAGTTCACCTTGTAGCAAAGGTCTGGTCTGGCAAAACGCGCTACCCAAGCTAAGGATCCTACCACGCTCCTGAGGCTTGTCACTTCTGCCTCGGTCGCGTGATCACTTGCCTTGCGCCCTGCCGGGATCACAATCTTCCTGATCTGTCTCGTGTTGTCCTCTGCATCTATACGCACACTGTAGTCTTCACCTTGCCGGAATCTTCGACCGCAAAACCTGAAATCTGAGTGCTCTATCTTTCCTACGTCAAACTTCGCCAGGATTCGTTCCATGGTGTCGCTTCCTTCGGGCGTTGCGCACCATAGTAGATCGTCCACGTGCGTTGCGAGGATGATGGCCGGCAAGTTATCAGTGCCCAACAGGTAGTAGAGACCCGGAGCGATCTTGCTCACTGTCAATCCTTCCGTCTTCGCTTCCGAGCTCAATCTGTTGTAGAACCCGCGCCCCGCGTCAATGGTCCCGTAGATCGGGAGCCTGCATAGAAGCATGGCATCCTCGGGCACATCGGGTAGTCCACCTGTTGGCTGCCTCATCAACAGCACGCGCTCCAAAGGCGAGGATTGAAAGTATGCACTCGAAATGTCGCCACAATACAACTTGAGGCACCGCGATGCTGCATAGCTCGCGATGAGACAGTGCACTTCGGAATCTGCTGTCGGGCTGTCGCACCGCAGCTCGTCCCTTCCTACTGCCTCAAGATGACCGCATGCCACTAGGCGACTGCGATATTTCGGGGAATAATCTGCACTCCCCTTTTGATGTTCGTGTTTGTCAACATCAATCCATTGTGACGGTATGGGTTTGTGACCCTCATCGAGGAGTTGTCGCAACATCTCTCCTCGGATGGGTATCGCGGCGTTATACTTTTGATATTTGTTCCACTCATCTCGGCGCGAACCTTTGATCCCCTCCTTGACGTGGTCTTCACACTTGAACACGTTTATCTTCCGGGGTTTCTTGCCCGCTTGAGCTTCCACCTCCATACCAAACCTTTCCGCCATGAAGGCTCGGAACTCCGGATCATCCATCTTCACCTCGGGCAAACTCGATAGATCAACCGGGCTTTCGCTCCGGACACGAAACAAGCTGAAACCGGTCCACGCCAAGTTCGTTGCTCCATTTGCTTCTTGGATCATTCCCCACTCGTCATGCACGACATCGTTCGTGCCGTCCTCGAAGTACCTATGGGTTTCCCTAGAGTAGCCAATCTTGCCGAGGTCACCTGGGAAATCATTTTCCTTGGGGTCAAACATCAAGCGACGGGGCTTCACATGTACTCTGAAGCACACATTCCGACCAACCTTCCAGTGGTCCTCGTCTCCGCACACACCCATCAGATCTGCCATACGTTCAGGCGATTCTCTCGAGGTCTCTTCCTTTTTCACGTCATTGGGTGGTTCCTCAACACTTCCTAGACACGACACGGGAACGCAGTCATTTTCGATGCCGAAACCCAACTCTCTCAGCATGTCCCGCTCCCGATCCCCAAGATTCATGATTCCCCTACTTGTGAATGCGCTGATTGACCATCGTTCTCCATCGAAAGGCAAGGTAGCGTGGACTTCATTGGGATCGAAAGACGCTATCCTGTTATGGCACTCCAAGACACGGCCTGGAACTCCATTCATCATCACATCTCCGTCCTGATTTTGCAGCCACAATTGGCCACCTGCGTGATTTCCCAATGTCGTGATCTGGTTCATGCTGCCTTTCAGGTTGTTTGAGTCCTTGTGGGGCAAAGCCTTTAGGTCCCTACCAATCTGGAGCGATGACCACATGCCTGATGCACCCTTCGCCTTCATGTAGCCATTCAGGTAACTGACCAAGTTCGGATGTCGTTTCGTCGACTCGGTGACCCCCGTGAACCCGCCATGTGCATACACTCCGAAGCTGTAGGCGCGTCCATCTCTCACAGCTCCACGTTTTCCTTTTCTCACTAAGGGTGCCTCATTTAGGAGCCTTAAACACGTTGCTGGGCGAAAATCACCTGCCTCCAATGCGTCCATGGCGTCCTGCTCCGAGTCGATGATGTTCATCGTGCCTTGCACGACGTCCGCCTCATTTTCCTGGAGCACATCCACGACCACCTGACTAGCCTGTACATCTCTGCTCGGGCGCTGGTCCTCCTCATCAGATGAGCTGCTTGAACTTGAGCTCGAGCTTGGGGCTTCAGGAGGTTCGATTTCTTCCTGCTTTCTCTTCCTAGCTGATGCGCTCGGCTTGCTCGATTTCCTTTCCGGCTTTTCTTCTTCTTCTCTCGCATCTACGTATCCCTTCTTTCTCTTCTTAGGACCCTCTGTAAGCGTCTCAGGTAGAACAGGTATCCCGTTAAGAAGGCAATGCGCCAGCACTTCCTCCTCAGATGCCGGCCTCAGCGAGTGAGTCGAGCAAAGGACTGGGACCCCTCCGTTCACCACCCATATCGCTTCTGCGCTTTCTCTACCGATTACCCTGGATGTCGTGCTCCATTTCGTGCCGCCCGCTTGGGCGTCTCTCCGATACACGACATAGTCACCGGTGTTGTACTCTTCCTTGATCGGTACCGCATTCTTTGTTAGCGCTTTCTGGATCCTACGGCTGGTGTCCAGTTTCACCATTGCTTTCTTTGCTTCGATGCGGCTTTTCTGTCTTAGAGCAAAGGCCTCGGCACCGCTGAACTTGCCCTCCATGGCGCCGATGTCGTTCCAGGTGTCCTCGTCGGTGAGCGTGCCGGGTTCCCTCGGGTTGCGACCTAACACCCACTGACTAGGCGAAAAACCCGACACGTTCATGGACATGTTCTTGACGGCGACGACTTCCTGGATCACACTCCTCATCGCCTCAGGCCCAACGGTGCTCACGCCTGCCACGGTCTTTCGGATGACCGCCTTCGCGAGCCCTCCGTGCCTCTCGGTTTTACCGAGCATGTGGGGCGACTCGGTTGCGGCGAACCTGATGTCCACCCCCTTCTCCGTGAGATAGCTCACAAAGGCTCCTCTGTTATGAGTACCTCTGTCCAGCATCACGGTCCGCGGGAGGCCCGCCCAAGTAATCCACCTCTGGAACGCATCAAGACACATCTCTGACGGAGGAGGTCCTTGACTGTCCTTGGTGACTTCCCTCAGCAACTCGATCTGTTGGAAGCCCGTTGCTAGGTCTACCACGTTGAAACACTGATATCGGCGACGGTTTGAGTCTGTCGTCTCTAGGACATCCACTCCTACCGTGTCCCCAAACACGTAGTTCCCGTGGCCAACCCCCACAGGGTGTGACCTGGGCTTGGGGCTCGTGCGCTCACAGCTTTCGCACTTGATGAGCTTGGCCGCTTCGATGAACTCCTTGGCTGCTCCTCCTGCTCTCAGGATGGCCTGCAACGTCCTAGGAGTGGGGTGGTTGAAGGACCTATGCAAGCGACGAAGTGCCACGCGAACGCGCTGGGGCAAACGCCTCCAGGCCTCCCTTCGCTTGGCCTCTGTTTGCGGAGTGCCTGGGAGTGGCAAGGATTCCAACCACACTCGTTCGCGATCTGCAGGGCTTAGCTCTGGCTCCTGGTTTTCAGGATCTGGGTGCTGCTGTTCGGGATCGTGGGGCGCTACATCGCCATCTCCTCCTAGCTCTTCATCCGAAGCTCCCAAACCCTCAGCATCCGTATCTACCCCTGCCCCTGCTACATAAGCTGTGCTCATCGCATCAAGGTAAGCCTCCTCACCGATGGACATTATCGCGTTGAAGAAGCTGCTTCCATTCATGTCACAGAAGGCCTTCGGGGTGTATCCTGTTCCTTCACACCATGAGCTCAAGCTCTCAACAATGCGGCTGGCCAACGGTCCAACACAAGCAATGCATGCATCACCGGCCGTTTCAACCACCTCAGCCCCAATGTCATCTGCACTCAGCTTGCCCAACGGTGCAAGCACACACACATTGATGTCGGAAGCATCGGCTTCACAAAACAGGTTGATGCACAGATTCGAGTTGGGATCCCCTGATTTGTACAAAACCAGGCCCGGCCTGAACTCGTTCACCTCGTGGGTGAACCGATTCCACTTGAAGTCCTTCGCTGAGTGTTCAGATATGCCGGGGAGATCTACTGGGGCATTGTCATGGATCAAGAAGGTGCACTTCGGGGCTTTGATCAACGAGGTTGAGTCTTCCCGCTGGGTTTGCACTCCAGCTACCATTGCAGTGAATGTATCCATCTCTTCCAATGTCCTCAACTCCCTATTGAACACACCCATCTGCTCCCTTGTCATGATCCTTGTCGTCACATACGCTCTCTTTTCAGCCTCATATGGGAACTGTGCGACGAGAACAAACTCTGCATCTCCAGCAATGCCAGTTGTCAAACGAGTAGATCCAGCGTGCGCATAGCCGATCCATCGCCATCCCGTCCGAGGAAGATAGGCCCAGCCGGCCTCCCACCATCCAGCGGGAAACCTTGGATCCAGCGCAGACTTGCTTGGCCGCTGCCCCACCTCGTCATATGCAATCAGTTTAAAGCCGACACGAGCGTTCTCCCTAAAGTCGTTGCCAACTCCTGGTCCTATCCAGGTTGCAGCTTTGGCTCTCTTCAAGTGCCTGCCCCCGCAAGGTTGCATATACTCAGTGGCCAAACGACGCAGCTGATCCAACATGCCCGGAGGCCAACAGTCGTACGGCGTAATAGCGCGCCAATCACAGCCTGGTTCGGGGCGCTTATCCAAAAGAAGGTCCTCATACGGGATCTCGTGCCAGGAATCGGTGTCAAGAACTCGGCCCCCTGTAGCAATCGCAGCATTGCCCGACGCGCCGCGCGTTGGCATCGTCCTAATCGCAAAAGTATGCCTAGAGGGCGCCCGCTCCTCTGCCCGTGCAATCGGGGATCTCGATCTGGTCCGCCTGTCCCGGCCTCTGGACCTAGAGCGTCTCCTGCTCCGCGATCGCCTCCTCGACCTCGAGCGACGGCGCAGCTCGTTCCTCAGAGTGCCAACCTCGCGACCCAGAGACTCGACTCGTTGCATCAGCGCCTTATTCTGGGCCTCCAAAACAGATACGCCACGCTCATCACGGGTCTCCAAAGAAAATCTGCGCGCTGGCCTGCGGCTGGAACTGGGCTCCTCCTCGGCCTCGGTCAAATCGACCGTCCCAGCGGCAGAACTCGCAGATGGCCTAGGGCGTCCCGCTCCTGGCCTAGGCATCGGCTTGCTCTTCGGGCCGGCTCCAAGCGACGGTCGCGCGGCGATCTCAAAATGGCGGATGCAAGACGGAGCGTCGATGCGACCCTTCCAGGAGAGGTACTCCTCTACTCTCTCCATGTGCTCAACTACCGCCAGCTGAGCTTCGTGCGCGCTGTGGTCGCATGTCCCGCAGGATCCGCGGCATCTGCCCGCCATACTGTCCCAAGAGCCGTTGCACATTCCGTCGTGGCTGATCGTTGTGCGGAACTTTCCAGAGAGCGCCTGTGCCAAAGTTACGCTGCTCGCCACAGACCTGTGTCGGCCCTGGGTGCAAATGCAAATGCAGATAATCTGCTCCAAAGACGCGGGTGCCTCGCGAACAGCCTGGTGCACGTAGAAGATCATGTCTCTGAACTCAGGATTCTCCCATTGATTGGTCAGGTTTCCAGGGTGCGAGCCAATATGCCCCTTCAGCCAGGACAACGAACCCGACTGAATCTCGGGGTTAGAAAAATCCAGACAATTGCAGATCAAGATCGCAGTGCTCCCAGTCAAGGGCCCGTGCAGGGCCTCGGCCAATGCCTTCGCAGACTCCTGCCCAGGGCTGTAGATGTAAGATGAGGCCTCGCGGCGCCATCGAGTCCCCGTAGAGACAATGTGGACACTCGGCATCTGCTTGCTAGACCGAGGATCACTGCTTGCCACGTTGGCCTGAATGTTACCCTGGTGGTTTCCACCCGAATCTGTGACTGAGGTGTGTGCGCCTTTGTCCTTAATCCTTTGAGGATGCTGCTTACGCTCATCGGGATGCTTCTGGGGATCTGTGTCCTGCTTCTGGGAATCTGTGTCCTGCTTCTGGGAATCTGTGTTCTGCTTCTGGGAATCTGTGTCCTGCTTCTGGGAATCTGTGTTCTGCTTCTGGGAATCTGTGTCCTGCTTCTGGGAATCTGTGTTCTGCTTCTGGGAATCTGTGTCCTGCTTCTGGGAATCTGTGTTCTGCTTCTGGGGATCTAAGTCCTTGGATGTCAAACCTTCGTGCCCTTCACCCTTACGAATCTTCCTCTCCAACGGCGCTCTGTAAGGTCGAAGCGGACGAGGTATTCGATCCAGAAGGCGGATACCGGAGGAGAGGTTCACTGCAAGCAAATTGCTCCCTTTAACCCTGAACAGGGGCAACCTCCACAGTTCTCCATTGTTCCTCTGTATCAAGCAGGTGAACGACTTCATGTCCTTCAACAAACCCAGGGTGCTCTGCGCGAATAAGGATAGAAGTAGGGGCGTTTCGCTCCCAGAGGTCACGTGGCAATCAAGGATACCGGGGACTAGCGGGTCCTTACCATCCTCCTTCTCACCCTGATACTCGCATTGAATGCAGAAGCACAGACGTCGATCGCCCAAGGTCTTAGTCATCCCACCAAGTCCTCTGAACTGAATGCCTTCTTGGCTCAACCAGGGGAATTCGAAACCCAGTTTGGCCAGTTTCATCTGGGCGTTGTCACACCATCTCTCCCCGCAAACTGAGCTATTCGCACCATCATCCAAGACACCCCAAATATCCTCATGATCGTAAATATCCACTTCCGCAAGGGTCAACGGAACCACCGAGGATAGGGAGTTGGTCTTCATGGACATGTACGCTGCGCTTTCCCCATCTGTCCTTCTCCGGTCTTGCGAGCCGGAGCCAGCTGCCCGTTGCGGTGCAGCTCTCGACATCTCGCCAGGCGACGCTCTGACGGATGACGGAGATTCCTGAGATACCACTGCTGCTTCCACGATATCATTGAGGATCTCATGTAAGTCCTTCGGGGAAATCCTTGGGTCGTCAATACCCTCGACATTCTGGGCCACTAGACAATCTTCAACTTGGGACCTGAACTCATCCAACAATGTCATGGTCTGCGTTGCATCCAGGCTTGCCTCATCGAGCACATTCCTAGAGATGTTCGAGATGAGATCAAACGAAGCCGAAGTCGCAGTCTCAAGTTCCTGCGCAGCCTGACGCCTGATTCGGGCTTCTGCTTGGGGCATTTCATCTATCACATGACCACAATCCTTACAGAAAGTCTTCATGATGGCCTTGTTCGAGCCCAGTCTACTGGTGTTTGCATGCCTGCACAATGTGGGGTCCTTCTTCTCGAAGGTCTTCTTCTCCTTAAACACCTTTCCACACACCCTGCAGGTCTTCACTGTCACGTAGGCATTTGTCCCCACGTACGAAAAGTTGGTGCATGTCTGACAACTCACAGGCAAAGGGGGATTTGGGGGCTTGCTTTTGGCTGTCACATGGGAGGATGCTGCTGGCACCGCAACACTCTGCTGGGCTTGCGCTCCAGGCATTTGCGGCACCTCATCTAGAGGGATGTCTCGCCTCATTACCTCCATGCTTTCCTCATTCACGATGTAGTAATTCTGAACCCAATTCAGAAATGCCGCCAAATCCCGAGATCCCGCCGATTTCAAGGAACGTCCCCAGATGACATATGCAGTGTAGCGATGAAGAACCTCCTCGAAACTAAGCCCACGATGCTGGCCAACAGTGAAGACACGGTCCCCACCGGGAGGCATCGTGTCTCGAGCGGCATTCCTGGCTGTCCTTGAAGCTCGAGCGCCTTCCCTGCGATAGGCCATGTACGCTTTAGGGCTACCTTCTGAGGGGCCACTGTCAATGTACACACACTCCATGTCATCCTCGCTCTCACTAGTCACTGGAACTGCCATGAAAGCTTGCTTTGTTCCCGACTTCGATCCCTTGGAATCTCCCTTGGACTTGCCCTTGCCATCCGAACCGGACTGTGAAGATCGACCTTTGGGGCATTGAGGATCCCCGCTCCAATGTCCTGTTTGCCCACATCGCAGGCAACGGCTCTTAGCCTTGAGTTCCCTGAGCTTCTCTTTCCTCTCTTCAACTGACAATTGCAAGCGACTGCGCACTACCGGAAATCCTTTTCCCTTGCCACCGGATGATCCTTTACCCTTACCTGCCTTGCCCAATGCAACATGAGCCGCACACTGCAACTGAATCGCTTCGCCCGTGGCCTCGGGAAAGCTCTCGTAGTCGCAGTCCTCCATCGCATTCAAGGCGACGGCAACCTCGCTGTCGGAAACGATCACGTCCTCCTCGGAAGGAGCATATCCTGGTGAACCACCTGGCTGATCAGTCCAAGCGTTCCACCCCACATCTTCGGCATCTTCCTGTGCCTCATCTTGGTACCACTCATCAGCGTAATGATCATCTGCCCTATGTTCTTGCGATACATAGGCTGAATCAATGACATCACTCACATAAGCGGTTGTCACTGACCCTGGTGAACGGCTCCCAAACTTGCCTGATCCCTTCGACTGCCATCTGCGGGTATCTCTATCGAAACCAGGGCTTCGAAGGGGTGTTGAATCAAGTAGTTTGTTCCCCCGCAAGTGAATCAACCCATGATGCTCGGTCATGATCTTTGCGTATGTCTCAAAATCATGGGCACCGCCTGAACAAGCCTTCACCATCAACTGCTGATCACGTGACAACCCGCTCAACTCGAGCAACAATTCTGCTCTCAAACTATCCGACAGAGATATCCTCGGATCGAGCTGCGTCATCAAGGTCCACCATCTGCGTCTCCTTCCTATATAGGAAACAACTGATTCCCCGTCCTGACGACTCAAAGGACCTCGAATGGCTTGCCCACTGCGAAACAAGGCCTGGGCCTCCAAAGTTCCTAGCGGGAAGACCATTGCCTTGATCTCGGAGATCAGGGTCCTTAGCCCACCGGGTCCTGACAGGGTCGCGATTCCAATGTCCTTAGCCTTTTGGAAGGCGTCTCCTCTGAGACCCTCCATGACGCGAAGAACAGTGTCCACAGCCCCATCATCCCCGTCTGAGCTGCTCTCGTGCGCAACCACACTGGCCGCTGGCGAGTCAGGGACAGGAATGGTGGGTCTCCCTGACGCAGCTGCCGGTCTCCCGGCTACACCACCTTCGGCTGGAGCACTCGCTTCCGCCTGAGGTGTTCTCTCCTCTCTTCCTTGCTCAGGACCGCCTGACGAAAACGAGGTGTCTTTCTTCTCTCTCTTCTCCTTCTTCTTTCGGCGCTTCTCCTGCTGCTCATGCGCCGCAATGCGTAGCTCGGTTCTGAACTCCCATTCATGGTAGTCAGCAGGGTTTCCGTCGAAAATGAACACTCCATTCTTTGTGACACTGGGCGTTGAAGAATACGCTTTGTTTCGGAATCTGAGGCCTGCAACTGTCATGCCCAAACTCCTTCGTCAGATCCAGTCACTGAACAAACCAACTGCTTTGCTGTTCTGCGGAAAAACGTTGCCCCGATCTTACGATTCGAGGACTTCTCTTCTCACACTCCTCTCAAACACAACCAGTCCAAAGGCCAGCTGGAACTACCCCCTGCACAATGAGGGGAGCAGCTCCGCTACCAGTTAGCGTTCACTCGCGCTTCGGACTCTACCTTTTCTGCCACAGCTCAAGGGCCCTTCGAGAGGTAACAGCAACAGCAAACAGAATGTACAACATGCAAACTGCTGCTGCTCTCAGAACTACACATGAAAAAGGCACGCACTCAAGCTATACATGCAAGAATCGAGGTGATATTCACACAACTTGGAGCCTTGAAAGCAGGCTACGCAGCAGGACATGCACGACGTGACCATGGCTATTGAACAAGAACATCATCGTTTGCGGTGCCGCAATTCGCTTGTGCTTATGCCGCTTGTCGCCGTGCATTCTTTCTTTTTCAATCCTTGCTGTTGCTATTTAAACAACATTCTTTTCTGTGACATGTTGCGAACATGGAGATGTGCATGGCTTGTTGTGGGCACTTAGCTTGCATATGTCGGTCAGAGGTGCAACGGCGCCCTGCAAACGGCATGTGCAACCGTTGTGCACTGTACGTCCTGCTGTTGTTTTGGACCCTCGGCGTAGCAGAAGACGAAACACGGTCTTATTCAGCCTTGTCTCGCGGCGGGTGCCCCCCAACCCCCTCGCTATAGATGGGGAGGAAAGGGCTAAGCAATGCGATAGAAGACTCCGTCCCGCGATGGCATTGACTCTTTGCCTTGGTAAGATTCGCAGCGTGACACATTTTCAGAGAGGTGCAACCCGAGTCCGCGGGCAATGTTTTGAATCCAGCGGTGTAATTGTAAACGCTTGCGCATGCCGCCTCGGCAGCCGGGCCGGCCCCAGGACAGGAAAGGAGGAAAGAGGGTTTCTCCAAAAAACGGGGAGGAAGGGTTCAGGTCCGGGGGAGGTTAAAGCGGTTAAGGGCGTCTAAGGTCCAGGGTTTGCAGCTCCTCCAAGCGAGGGGGGGGGGGTCCCACAGGGCGAGGGGGTTCAGGGGTTGCGGTTCGTCTTCCTCGGTTTCGTGCCCGATGTTTCGCGCTCAAGGTCTAGGAGAGCTTTGGGATTCTCGGCAGAGGCGAAGAGCTCCAAATGCGAGTGATTCCCACAGAGCTCAACTTCCAAGAATCTTTCGGTGCTGCTCACGATACTCACCGGATCAGGTGAAGCTCTGAGTAGGGATAAGCAGAGGATAAGAGCTTTACAGGATAAGAACCTTCACAAACGCCAAAGCGTTGGACTGTACAAGGTGCAGCATGGACTGCATAAGAACACCCAAGCGCATCGCCAGTGCCTGTAGCCCGGGATCGGGTGCATCTGTGCTGTTTAATGGCACGGCCCTCATCGTACTCATAACCGTCATGGCAGATCGCCCATCGTCAAAGGCCGTGAACGACTCGGACAAATCAAAAGCAAAAGGCTCCACAATCTGGATATCATGGGAAGAGATTCCCAGGGCCTCTGACCAATGCAGGCTCCACGCGGGCGAGGTCCGGGTCCACCTCCACCATCGCCCGCACAACGGTCTGCACAGTCTTGAGGAAAGGAACGTCTACCGACTTCAAAAGCTCTTGGTCGTAGGAGTAGGCAAGCCCCTTCGAGTTCGGGGGGCCGGCTCGACCCAACAGCTGCAAGCCCACTGGCTTTCCCGCTGGGTCCAAGCCCACCGGGACCATCATCTTCGGCAGCGGTATGTGCTTCATGGACAAGGTATGCATGAAGATCAGGTCGATGGAAGAGAACTCAGCGTGCGATGCAACCTCACCACTGATCATGTCTTTCACCTGGTGTTCACAGTTGGAGGATGCCATGCAGTCATACGTGGCAGTGTGGAGCAAGCCTGGGATGAGAATCACATCAAGGCGGGCCTCATCAAAAAGCCGATTCCAGGCATCGAGCCCCTCCCGGCGCAGCTCTTGCAGAATGAAGCTGAGCTTTGCTTCGCTGACATTCGTCGAGAACTTCACCATGTGGGAAAAGGGCGTATGTCCTGCTCCGGCGTTCTGCACATCTGCAATCACATCCGCGATGCCTGCTCCAGCGCCCAAGTATTCGTGAATCCTAGGCTGATCTCAGAATGGGTCAAGTCTTGAATGCAAAGCTGTAGTGGTGCACAGACCTCAAACCGCAAAACTGAAGTACAAAAACCGGCAAAACATTCACATGCGTCTGAGGAGCCACTGAGCTACCTGACCCATGAAAGTTGAAAAAACATGGCGGTATGGGCTCACCACCTGGGTGCAAGCATCAGGCTTTGGGCTTGAGGGCTTTGGGTTCATGCGGAGTATGCTTGTCGGGAGCGAGGAACTGGATAGGTTGAGTTTGCGGGTTAGGGGTGATCTGGAAGAAATTTCTGCAACCTGAAGGACTGACCTCCAGTTCCAAATCCGCGAGCGCTTGCACTTTGGAGTTCTGAGAGCGAAATAGATGGCTGTGACTCCACGAAGTCCCGGTGGGTGCACTCCGAAGCATGCTCCGGGAAGCTGCCAACTCACGCTTTCGCCCAGGTCCGGCGCGCATTCCGTACTGGAAAACGGTTCCGTGGGTTGCTGCTGAGAGTTGCAGCGTTGTGTGTCGGGAAATCAAGGCACCGGGGCGCACTTGGGTGTGTTGTTCGGTTCCTAACAAAATCTTGTGACACATTGCCCTGAGATTGGAGATCCTCTTGAAGTCCAAAACCCTAAGAACCCCAATACTCAACACCTAGCAACCCCAAGCGAATAATTCGACCTCAACACGTGTAGCAAACGTTTCCGGCATCGCTTCACCCTTTGCGCTTCTTGTAGGTTTTTCAGTGCAGCACGTCGTGACATGCAGCGCACCCCCCCCCTGCATCTTCACATGCCTCGAGGTTTCCGGGTCCGTTCAACCTTCCCCCGGTTCAGCCGACACCGGTCGTGAAAACCTGTATTCCGCGGTGGCAGAGTAAAACCCTCTGTTTGCACGAAGACACTAGAGCTGCGAAATCTGCTGAGTGAGAAGTAGTCACACAAAAAAAGGTATACATGCAATGACAAGTTGCTTCGTCCCCCATCTTCGTCTGGAAGAAGGCCTTGGCAAGCACATTCTGCCCGTCCTCCGAAGGCCACTCCTCCTCAACGAGCGTGGCACCAGCTCGGCGTAGTGCTGACTTGGCAGCCTCATACTTGGCCATGACCTGCTTCGATGGCATGAAGGCCTTCGGGTACTACGCATAGCTGAAGGGATTGTCTCCATCAGCTGGCACGTAGGCCTCCACGAAGGGATATCGAGGAACACCGATCCGCAGGTCGGCAACTTGCTTGGCCGGGACTGTGGTGTGGTCATAGTCGCTCAGGGCTGAGTCGACGAGGAGGATGTCCTCCATGCTCCGGGCGTTAAGCCCAAGCTGGTCCAGGATCAGAGACATCCCTGGATTCCCGGTGTTTGAATAATGGCCGCGAGTGGGATCGTAGCCAAAGTTGCCGTTGGAGAACGCAGGGGAACGGGTGGATCCACCGGTGTCCTCGGTGACAGCTATAGGTGCAAGACGGGCTGCCACTGCCGAACCGGCCCCGCCACTTGATCCGCCACTGGTGAGCAAACGGCCATGGGGGTTCATGGTGCAACCGTCCGCGTAGTTACATGTGACCAAGGAAGCAGCAAACTCTGGCACGTTCGTTTTCCCGAAGACAATGCCGTGCTTCGACAGAACAATCTTAACGAAGTCTGCATCATCTTTGGCACGCATGTCATGAAATATCCCAACTCCCGCAGATGATACGAAGTCTTTTGTCGCCATCGTGCCTTTCATAGGAATTGGTAGCCCATAGAGCGGAGATATGGCATCCACACCAAGAGTTTGGGCTTTGACGTCAAGGTCCTTGGCGGCTCCTATTACCCTCTCGGTCCATGCAGGATCATTGTCCCAGTTCATGAACTGGTTCATGTCCTTGTAGTGGCGTGTCCTTTTGATCAAAGAGGAAACGTACTCCTCACAAGTCACCTGCTTGTTCCGACGGGCGGCAACGTACTCAGTGGCGGACCACCGGGCAAGCTCCCGGTCTCGTTGGCTCATGTCCGGCGGGGGCGACAGCGAGGGTAGCTCTCTCCGAAACCAGTTTGCCGTCTCGTTCTGGCTGAGTCCCAGGGGAGGAAAGCTAGGATTCCAACGAGTTCCGGGCGCGCAGGTCTCTGATGTTCCCAGGGCATTGGCCACAAGAAGTGCGAGAAAGCTTCCAAAGATCATAACGCAAAGCTGGCGACAAAGCAAAAGCGTTCGGGCGGAAATGCTGAGGCAAAGCATGAAAAAGGCGATCAAAGCAAGGTTCGGCCTCTGTTTGGGTTAGTTCTGGTTATTTCGTTGCCCAAGCCCCGAAATGCTCACCAGTGCTAAGATGCTGGTGATGCTGGTAATAAATACGGCACCATGATCACAAAACATGCTCTGAGGGCATGAATACTGAGTGCTCGTGCTCGCGGTGGTGAATTCGAGCAGTTTACCAACAGCAGACGAGGCTACAGCAGGCACGCAAACCACCAGCGCCCTTCGACGCGAACCTCAAAACGTAATACCAAACTCAACTCAGGTTGCACATGAAAGTGCCCAAACTTTGTTGCACTACGGGTGTTTTTTGATGGATCATCTCGACCCCCCCAAAAAAACCTTTCAACAGAAATGACACGACTTGCGCAGCATCAACATCACCATGCAGCGAACATTGCACCGACCGCCACAGCCTAGCTTCCATTTTCGCCATCTTGGCCAAAGGTCAACAAACAAAATGACCACCGCATCTGGAAACTTGCAATTTTCTAGTCTAATTCCTGTGAAGAAAGGTGGCCGCGCTTTATGCTGCGGTCAAGGCACCGGGGACACGGCCGCGATCAGCTGGCACACCCACGGACTATCTACGAAGCTTTATAGCGATATCATCATGATCAAAAAACGACATGTGCTTGCAGGACGCTTGGCAGACACTCTTGAGATCCTTGCGGCTGCAACCCATCGCTGTATCTTGCAGAGTCCAGCGCCCTCGAGTTGAGATCAACACAATCACGCTTTGTTGAGTTCTGCACGACTGCAATGTAGCAACGACAGTATGGCAATACTGGAGGATGATCTCCTGTGGCTTGCGGACCTCATGCGGCAGGACGCTCCTCGGCCTGCCAGACGCGAGCGTACACCAGGGAGGGCAAGAGCTCGCTCTCCGAGAAGTCGCTGGCAAAGCACAGCGCGACTACCTGAGCAGGCATCCCTGTCAACTTCATGTCCGAGCAGCAGCAGCAGCAGCAGCAGCAGCAGCAGCAGCCGCAGCAGCAGCAGCAGCAGCAGCAGCAGCCCCGCAGTCCACGTCGCAATCATTTTGGCGACGCACTGCCCCCTACGGGGGAGTCGAGAATATGTCTGAGAATTTCCTGCAGACATAAATGAACTCAATGCTGCTCGATTGGCTAGTGCCGAAGGCAAAACGCAGCTCTGAGATATGCTCTAAGGCCCCAAGCGGGGAAAAGTGCGGTCAAAGCATTAAACAAATTTAAGCGCTTTGCTGGAGTTCTCAGGGCACACAAGGCGCTCAGCGCCAATGGCGGTGGCGAAATCCATGAGGCCGGGGGAAGCCTGAGCGAGCATAGTACGACGTGTCATCGGCATTCGTAGGGAGAGGCGTCGACGACTTTGAGCGAGCATGGTACGACTTCTTGTTTCCGTTCATGCAGTCCTCGATGTCCTCACGCATCTGCAGCATTTCCCACTCTGCCTGCGCCGCCTTGAGGTTGGCCTGCTGAGGCGAAATCGCAGAGGGATCGATGCCAACTTGGTTAGGCTGCCCTTGGGGGTAGGTGGGCTGCAGAAAGGGCCAGCCAGATCTGCCGGTGAGGCCGCTGGTAAAGCTGCCATTCTGGATCATGGTCCGGGTCTCTTCCGGAAGCAAGGCTTCCCAGGCGGGCGACTGCTCTTGGAAGACAAAGAGGACACGGATCTTCTGGCCCGCTTCAATACCCCAGTAGATGTTCTGAACAGTCGTCAATGTGGCGCTGGCCCTCACAGGCTCCCCGTTGTCAAAGCTCTCCTGTATCTGGCAAAGTAGCGGGAACAGGCTGCCAGGCTCGAAGATCTGCCTCGGGGCAGACTCGAAGCCAGGCAAACTCGACTCCTCGGGAATAGTGAAGTTGATGAGCTGTCCTTCTCGATGCCCCAGAGTCGAACTTCGACGGGCGGCCGTTTGAGCCACGCAGCCCATGCACTGAAGTTGGTGATCTTGAGGGACCCGCAGTCCAGGAAGTCAGAGATGAGCGGGATTGGAGTCGTCTGCACTCGTGCATCCCCACCGTATTGAATCCCGGTCCCCGTCAGACCCATGAAGCACTCGGCTCCGCTTTGAAGGGCGTGGACGATACCGTTGCCGGTTCGGCCATTTCCGTTGAAGACGTAGTGCGACTTCTCCTGCACATCACCCCTCCCAGGCTCGGCGACTGGCCAATAGACCCTCTGCTGATTCACGGGATACGGATCCGATGGGTCACGTGTTTGTCCTGCCGCGGTGAGCAAGCCATCCAGGATGTTAAGGAGCCCAGTGGTTTGATAGACGACGGCCGTGTCATAGTCGTTCGAGGCTATGGCAACTGCGTCCTGCAACGTGAACAGGGCCGCGTTCCCTGCGTTGCTCTCCGTGAAGTTGCTCTTGGCCTCCGCCGTCTTGCCCTGCTGCTCCTGGCTCTCCGCCGGAGCCATGGTGGACAAGCAGCCAATGGAGTCCACCACGCCCCCGCCCAACACGACGTCCTCTTCTGGAGCCTCACTCGAGTTGATCGGCTGGTAGTCGAAGCTCTTGAAGATCGGGTCGTAGGGGAAGAAGGGAACTCCGCACTGGTCAGGGCTGAGCCAAAAGTTCGGCGTATTGGGTGTCAAAGGGTACTGACCTGTTGGGGGCCCAAGCGCCCCGGTGATGACGTGGCTCCGCACGCTCGTCCTCTGGATGGTCAGGTTGCCGGACATGTCCAGAGCCGGGTTCTGGCTCGCCATCCTCTGGAGGTGCGCCTCGTCCAAGGCCCAGACCTGGTTCTGGTTCAGCAGATGCTCTTTGCAACCGGCGGGCAATGGTGGCAATTGCAGGGCAGCCATGGCTGTGGCCTCGAAATTTGGGACCACGCTGAATCCTAGCCCAAACAACTTCCCATTGAGGCCGAAGGGGCAAAGGTAGTTCAGAGCGATGACCGTCTCAAAGAACTCAGCATTCGACACCGCCGGCAAGCCCAAGAGGGGACTTGAAGCCGCCGCAGCATAACCGATGGACGCAGCAACTGGGTAGGTCATCACCTCGAGAATCTTCCCACTGGGACTTGCGATGTTTGCAAGAGTCAGATCTGCAGGGTTTGTGGGGGGGCCGAGGAGCTCCTCCAACGTGAGGCCCTTTGCGTAGAGCAGGGGTGCGGTGACAAGCCCAGCGCCTTCAACCATCTGATCGATTTTGTCCAGGAGGCCCATCCGATTCAAGGCACGGAAGTAGCCAACTTCCCGCGCGGCGCCTGGATTCGCTCCACCTCCCAGGAGGATCGAGGTCTTGATGCCCTTTGATAGCAACGAGTTCTTCTCACAGTCCACTTGAGACACTTTGAACACCACAGCACCCCCGCTCTTGCTGTTCTTGTTCTCCGTGCTCTTGCTGTCCGACTTGCCGTGCTCCTTAACGGCCTTAACGGCCTTAACGTGCAGAAACTGCACCTCGTCACCCTCAGCGCAGGCGTTGCACTGCTGCTGCGGCTCCGCGCCCAAAGCTATGACCGAAAGCGCCAACGACGAGAAAACTCGTCCAAGCGCCATGGCTCCAAACACAATGACACGTTACACACGTTCGGTTGTCGGTGCTCAAAGCCACGATGCTTTCGGCCAAGCCCACTCTATCTCATTCTATCTCGCTCCCGCTCTCTCTCTCGATGTCGCTGTCTCTGTCTCTTCCCTTTGCCTACTTTCCGGAATCTTCTGACTTCCATGTGAATCCAAGCGCCACTCCGGCAGCATAACGTACGCATAACATTGGCTGATATTGCGGACCAGCTGCCGGTCGAATGGCATGCAAGTACGCCGGGCTCTCGACCACGACGCACCTTCAAATCTTCATATGTTGAGAAATCTGGCGGTTTCCGACATAGAGCTTCCCTTGCTTGGGGTTCCTAATCGTGATTTTTGTGCTCGCCCCCTTCCCCCTTTTTCATACAGCTGACATCAGAGAACGCTTGGCGGTCGCTTGGCGGACACTTGAGGTCCTTGCGGCTGCGACCCATCGCCGTATCTTGCAGGGTCCAGCGCACTCGAGTTGAGAGCAACACAACCATGCTCTTTTGAGTTCTGCACTACTGCAAGCGTAGCAACGACGGTATGGCAATGCTGCGTAGCCAGAAGGTTTGGGTAAGGAAAAGAAAGGACTAGGTACTCATGCATTAACACTCTTTGCAGGAAGCACTCTGAAAAGGAATGAGTCTTTCCGCATTTCCACAAGCTGGTGATGTTCAGGCCCTACAGCAATGATACACCACAATTCTGCATCAGGCCATCTGTACATTTCAAGGGAGAACCTTAGAACCGCAAACTAGATTCGCACGGAAGGTTTGCAATCCCTTTTGGGACTTGAGGAGTAAGCTGCAGGTCATCGCATCCATTAAGGCTGTCGGGCACTGACCATGCTGTTTATATCTGTTCATGCATGGAAACCCTTCGGCTAGTAGCATGATGTACAAAGCTCAGGCTGTTGCACCGTGCAAACAAACAAAACGACCACCACATCACACTGCTGCCTGCAGATCTGTTGGACGCACGCCTACAACTTAAGAAGCCAGGTGCATGCAACAACACCCTCCCCTCCCATCCCCTCG
Organism: Symbiodinium natans; assembly: GCA_905221605.1. NCBI lineage: Eukaryota > Dinophyceae > Suessiales > Symbiodiniaceae > Symbiodinium > Symbiodinium natans. The sequence goes on from CAJNDS010000643.1 coordinate 47,863, forward strand.
CACTTTCCAGAAGCAAATCTTGAAACACCAAGGAGTAGCAACTGCCAACCCGCAGTCTGGTAAGATGATTTGAAAAGTAGGCCCGTTTCCCCTTGCATTGCTCTCTTGTTTTGGTCCACGATCCCTGTGTAGCTAACCCCGGCCGAGAAGTCTTGAGAAGTCTGTGGGTTGGAGCTGCCGATTGCCGTACTCGATTCCGAGCTTGGGATCCGATGATACCATCCACAGGTGACCACAACTCCAGAAGCTTAGGTGAAAAAATAAAATAAAACAAACGCGCCTGGAAACTGGTAGAGTCGTCATGAAGCCGGCTGGCAGCCAAGTCTTCCACAGCTCCGTAGATCTCCGTACCCACCACCTGCCAAGCATCTTCAAGCATTCTCCAGGAAAGCTTGCAGGATGTTTGAAGTTTTTGGCTGCACGGCCAGAAGAATGAACCGTGAGGGCAAGGGTCGAAGTGCTCTGGGCTGCGCGACATCATATTTCACTGGCATCTACGGGGATGCTTTGTGCTTGTATTGTATCTGGCCATAAGCATTAATTACGGCATGCAAAGACCTTGGCCGAAAGACTCGCTTGTGTGAAAGGTGGCCGCCTGGGCTTGGATGCAGCCACAGTTCTCAGCAAATACGAGACTAATACGAGTATGGGTTCTTACGGCCTTGTTCGAAAGTTTTGGACTCGTGGCTAAATGGTATTTGGCTAACACAGTGGCAACTGGCATGCTGACGAAGGACGCAGAAGCCACCAAGAGACCTACGGGCCGTCCATCGCCCAAGTCCAGCATGTCCAAAGCTGTCGCAACTCCAATGTTGGGAAGGTGCGACGTTCCCCTTCGAAGCGTACTCGAACTTGCGTTCGGATGTGCCCGCCCGGGATGGGGATGATAGGCGGACCCGGTCTGGCTGCCAACGCAACATCCCAATCCGAGAATCCAAGTGTGCCGCGATAACGGCAATAAGCTCCGGAAGATCAGAAACCGTCCATCCCCCGACGGCAACCAGTGACAGTGGGATGATGCACAGCAAAATCGCATAAGCAACATGCTCCCAGCAATATGGCAACTTCCATGGACACGACGGAAGCTTGAAAATCTAAAAGCAAAAGCATATCATACAACATGCCCGATTTGCCACAAGCATTTTGCCCAATGGGCAGGACAAAGGACAGTTTTAGGGTTTCGATCGAGCACAGGCATCAGTCCGTTCACAATTTATACCACTCGCACATGGAAACGTGCTCAATTCCGACTATATATATATATATCGGATCAGGCGGAAGTGGTTCATTGTCCCGAAGGATCGCCGAGGCTAGGTTTCGGACTTAGAACTGCCAAATCGATCCGGAGCTGAGAGGCCTTGCAACCATCAGCAGTTATCTCGCGCAAAAAAAAAAATCCTTGCAATTGCAAGTGCAACAAAAGCAGGTTTCGGAGGGAGCCCTTCGGTTCGGCCTTGTTTTTTTTTGTGGACCATTGCCTCTTTACTACATCAGCAGCGCAGTAGGCCGTTCTTGTGCGTCTTAACACTGGAGGTGAAACAGTTGCAGGCGCGAAAACCAAAGCAACCCACAGCAACCCGCCAAAACCAAAAGCGCCAAACGTCAAACTGTACAAGCCAGCGAGTGAAAAAGAAGTTGTGACTACAAAGAAGCAACCGCTAGCGCAGAGGCCCTTATTGCAAGACAACTTTACGCCCGCATGGTAAGACCAACGCAAAAAACCTAAACTCCTCAACGCGTCCGGAATGACAGTTTCACACAAGCGCCAGAGCCGTAGCAATAGCACTTAGAACTCCATTGTGGTTGGAGTTGCAAGCACACTAAGCACAATGCACAGAGTGCGAGAAAAGGCGCCCCTTTCTTCCCGACAAGCGGGGCAGACAACCAAAGGGCAGGCCTGGGCGCTGCTTGCAAGAAGCCTTTTGTTACAGCCCCGCGCGGCCGATTTTTAAGACGGCGCAAGAGCCCCAAAGGCTGCTGGCTGGCACTTGGGCAGTGTGCTTCCCGGTACCGGGAGCCTATCGGCTTGGCGTGCTTGGCCTGGTGCAGTTTAAGGCCCACAAGGCTGCTTAACGGTCTGCAGCCAACCGCGTGAAAGGCAAGGGGCCTTAGAACTTGGAGCCCCGCGCAGCGGCCGATTTTTTAAGAGCACTTTAAGCAGGTCTTGTTTGGGGGCATCATGTGTATACTGTAGGTTTAGAAAGTGATACAAGAGCTTATTGTACTTAATATCCTTACCAACTGGTACAAAAATCTTTGCCGGGCGCGGCGTGACAAGTGGCAATGAAAGAAAAGAAAAAGTTTCTTCTTTCTTTAGGCGCGGCGCCAGCCGCGGCGGCGACCGCCGCGCATGGCGCCGCGCCTTCAAGGAAGAGCTGCGCCGCCAAGAACAACCTGCCACCTCTGGCGCCGCGTCTGTTTAAGCAAGCACCGCCCACAGTGCCATAGCCAGTTCTCTGCGCCTACTCTCTCTAACCTCTAACCCGACTCGAGCACGTTAACAGCAAACGCCCAACCCTACCGCGACCCCCCAGCAACAGAAGAGCATGGAACCTTTTTGCGCATTTCTTGCGAAACAGAAACGCTTGAGCTTGTCACTCATCGTCGAACAAGGCCGACTGCAGGCTACACTCCTCTTCGGAGATGTGCTGGTCGCCTTGAGCGTTCTGCGACTCCTGCTCTGGTTGGGCAGAAGCCTTGAACATGGGCTGGAACACAAACAGAGCGGCCAAAGATGCACTGCCGCTCTCGGTCCTCTCGGCCCGTCGCACAGCCCCGAAAATTTGAAACACATCGGAGCCTGAAAACCAAAACTGCAACTGGAACAAACGAACTTTCTGGTTCAACAGTGTTGAAGGCCTGTCTTCCGACCTTCCGGCGAAAGGAACTGAAGAAGCTGTCCATCTTCTGCGTTCCTCCCACCACGTCTTTCTCATCCCACTCACGTCCATTCCAAAACTTCACATGGAAATTCTTCGTGAACAGCAAACCCTCGTTCGAGGAATAGGGGCCGAAGAGCTTCCCTATAAGTCTCCAGCAACTCTTGTGAATCTTTAGCGTCTTCCGCCAAAGTTCCAAACCTCGTCGCTTGCGGAAACGCAGGTACCTCAAGGGGCAGCCTGAGCTGCAAAGCGTAGACAAATGCGCAAAGACACGGACCTTTCCCTGCGTCAGGACTCTTAAGATCTCTTCAAGAACAAGAAAGGTGTTCCTACTCAGAAGATTGATTTCCCGAGTCACTCCGAAGTACGCTATTCCTTTCTCTCGAGCACACGCTCTCGCTATAGCACTCGACTCTTCGCAGCAAAGCTCCAGAACGACGAGCGACACTGTCCCTCTAGCCACTGCCGTCGCGGCTTCCATCCAAGAGCTCGGAACCTCCAGCGGAGAGGACCTTACTGCATTCGAAGATACTTCCTCAGTGATATTGGGCTCATTTCTTACTTCTTCGACGTTTTCTTCGGAGATCGACGACCACGATTCTGGCTCGGTAATGAGGCCAGCTGCCTCACAAAGACTGACCAAATTCTCCGCAGTTGGGGATTTCGTTAGAGCATCTGCGGGGTTGAGTTTCCCCGGTATATACTCCAGCGTCAATCTTTCCTTGGCGACTAGTTGTTGGAGAAAAGCAGCTCTCAACTCTATGTGGCGGACTTTCCTAAGGAGGGTACTCATTTGCGCTATGGACAGGGCGCTTTCAGAGTCCCCGTACGCGTGCAACTGATATCGGCCTTCCTCCGAATCAGAAGGCATCCCCTCCACCATCGTCTGCACCAACAAAGATATACACAATCCCTCTCTGGCGATTTCAGTCAGTGCTGCTAGCTCGGCTTCTGCCGAGGACAGAGCTACGGTCGTCTGTTTCCTACTGAACGTCTTCAAGCAACAGTTGTTCCAGGTCACAATTCCACCACTCACAGAGTTCAAACCCCAAGACGCGTCAACAAAACACGACACTGACTCTCGGTCCTCATCAGGGGCTAAAAGCTCTCTACGTGAGGGGAACACTTGGACCTTATGCGGTAAACCAGACACCCACCTCAGAACATCCCTCATACAAGCTTCGGCTGCTTCATTGGGGGCTGACTGGTGTCTTCCTAGAAAACCGCATACATACTGCAAATCAGGTCTTGAAAGCGACGCCCAGGCTAGGCGTCCCAAGGTACGCCTATAGCGCTCGTGCGCCTCTGGCGTAAGAGGTGTGTCCTGTCCTTTCTTGATGAGGTCGGCATACCGCCGCTCTAATGGTGGAAGCTTCGGCGCCACCTTAGTGATTCCGTACTCCTCACAGCAAGACCTCAGGTACTTAGCGTCCAAGCCAAAGTATACGCAGGGCTCGCCGGTCTTCTTCCGGAAGATCCTACGTCCCAAGAAAGACACCTCACCTGGTTTTCCTTCCAAGAGCTCACCTGTTAGCTTAAGCTTGTAGCGTTTCTTCAGGTCTTCATACACCTTTCGAGCTTCGGCGGTGTTCTCGGCCCAAATCAACAGATCGTCAACATAGAAGAGGACAATCACCAAACCATTCTTGGTTTTCTTGCGGAAGATTGTAGGGTCCAAGATCTGCTGGAATATCCTTGGTTTCCCAAGTACGCCGACAGCTCCTTGTACCAAGAAAGCGGGGCACTTCGAAGCCCGTTCATGGCACGAAACAGTTTCAGGAAGACCTTCTCGCCAGTCTTTGCGTTTCCTATGTTACTCGGAAGCTGCACAAACTCCGGCCGCGCAATAGCGGCGTGCATGAAAGCTACCGACACGTCACAGGACAGCACAGACCCTTTTCTACAAAGAACGGAAAGTAGGAGCCGCAGCCCTTCCAGGCTGGTGGTAGGAGAATAGATCCCCTCAGCGAGCGTGGTGCCGCCCATAGCGGCAAAATCGCGGACAACAAGTCTAGAGCGGTAGAGACCAGGCTTCTTAACCGTATTGACCCAACGGCTCGAAAGAACTCTTCTTCCGCTCTCCTTAGCAAGTCTGTACGCTTCTCGCTCGCTCACCACTTCTCCTACGTTGAAAGACTCCAATTCTTCGAGTTCCAGTTTCATGGACAGATAGAGGAGTTTGGGATCTAACAGCTCACCAGCTTGTTGGGGGACCTGACAACAGATTCTACTCCCTCCAAACTTAAGCTCAAAGGAAGACGCCGCTTGATTGCTCACAGCGCGGCAGTCAGGTCCTTCACCTAACTTCTGAAGATAATGATCCGTCAACCAATCAATCTCCATGTCCTCCATGTCAGGTTCAGGAAGATCGCCACCTGCTACCCCCTCATGACCCTCAGAACCCATTTCCGTGGGCTCGTAGTCCTGGACATATTCCGGGATCATTTCTTCGTCCTCTGGGGCTTCGATTTCCTCTTCTTTTGGAACAATGGGTTCCGCAGGCGGTTCAAACAGCAGCGGCTTTTCTGGGTCCTGCGTATCAAGCACAAGAGGATTAGCATTAGCTAACAGCTCCAACGTTGGGATGTCGTACGTGGGTTCGTCCCGTTCAAAGATCCCACGACACGCAGGAAAGATCTCAATCTCTCCATCTCCTCCAATGACAGTCCCATACACACCTCCACCTCTAGGATGGACGGGGCCCAGATAGCTCACTCGAACCGTCTTGGCTCCCCGGAACTTTTCAAGATGTCGTTTGGAACCGCCAACTTTAGCCTGCGCAGAACAGCCGAAGGGAAGCGTCCTAGTCCTTTGGACTATCTCCTCGTGCAACCTGTCTATTGCTGTGGTACTGTTGTTGCTGTCAAAGCTCCACAAGTTGAAACTGCGTGCGGCGTACAGCAAAGAAGTCTGCCAAAAGGTAACTGCCAAGCGGCGCCACCTTCTTCAACAGGTCGTCGACGCTTTATCTCGCCTCTAGGTCGAGCCATATCGACCAAAATCCCTGCTTCATCGCAGAGACCTGCCTTTCCACAGCACCTTTAGACTGCGGACGGTATCCTGGCACAACATCTACAATCGTAGGGTTCTCGCGCCTCTGCGCCGCGACCCTCTCGCACATGGATATCAGACCCTGTTCGTTATCGCACCTGAACGTTAAAGTCTTTTGGTGCAATCCAATTTCGCGGATAAACCGATCGATGTTGAATAACAAGTTCGGGTCGTGTAGTTCCATGGCGGGGATAGACATTGAGTACCGGGACGCAACATGTACAAGAAGAAGAACCCTCAGTTTCCCAAAATAATAGAAATCGACCCCAATGGTTTGATTCTCCTTCTGTAGCTGCCTCTTCAGTCTCCTGGCCGGGACTTTGCCTTTGCTAGAGCAGCAGCTTTCGCAGTTCACATCATAGGGAAAATGACCTCGGGATCTATGTACCTGAAGTGCATGGCTTCGCAAAGGAATCCTTTCTTCTATCTCCTCTCCTTGTGGAATTGGGGCTTCAGGAGGTTGTTCCGGGTTTTGTGGGGAACGATTCGGTTGGTTTGAGGAAGACGGTGGTTCACCACCATCGCGGTCCAAGATTAAGGGATCAAAGCCTGTGCCACTTCCTGGAAGGGGCAGCCCTCTGAGCATCCGCAGATGCCCAGTCAATGGCTGCTTTAAGCCTCCTTCCGGCACTCTCTCATCATTTCCCTTCAACACAAAGCATGCCACATCAAGACAACATGCCATGCCACAAACAAGCCAACAACTTTAAGGTTTTTGGCTTTCCCTTAGTTGGGGCTTTCGGGCTTTTTCTACCAACCAACAAGATCCGTTCTACGCAAACACGCTTGAAGCATCTTCGGGCGCGAATACGAATCCAACATCCTCCTTTTCGGGGTTTCAACTTCCACAACAATTTGGGATTTTCTTTTGGGGCTTTCCTAAGCAACTTGCACAGCCCTTTCCAAAAGGCCGAAACAACGACCCCAGCCAAGGCACTGAAGATCAGGATGAGGAACACCATCGCGGACTCAACGACCACTCCTATGAATTTAACCGGGAACGAGCACGTACCTGGACGCGCCGTCGCAAGTTTGAGAGGCCTAATCCCTGCTAGCCTTTCTCCGGAGGGTTTAGGCAGCAGTGAGAGGGGCCTAATCCCTGCTGGCCTTTCTCGGGAAGGTTTAGGCAGCAGTGAGAGGGGCCGAATCCCTGCTGGCCTTTCTCCGGAGGGTTTAGGCAGCAGTGAGAGGGGCCTAATCCCTGCTGGCCTTTCTCGGGAAGGTTTAGGCAGCAGTGAGAGGGGCCTAATCCCTGCTGTCCTCTCTCCGGAGGGTTTAGGAAGGAGTGAGAGAGGCCTAATCCCTGCTGGCCTTTCTCCGGAAGGTTTAGGCAGCAGTGAGAGGGGCCTAATCCCTGCTGTCCTCTCTCCGGAAGGTTTAGGAAGGAGTGAGAGAGGCCTAATCCCTGCTGGCCTTTCTCCGGAAGGTTTAGGCAGCAGTGAGAAGGGCCTCATCCCTTCTGGCGTTTCTCCGGAGGGTTTAGGAAGGAGTGAGAGGGGCCTAATCCCTGCTGCTGGCGTTTCTCCGGAGGGTTTAGGAAGGAGTGAGAGGGGCCTAATCCCTGCTGCTGGCGTTTCTCCGGAGGGTTTAGGCAGGAGTGAGAAGGGCCTCATCCCTGCTGGCGTTTCTCCGGGGGGTTTAGGCAAGAGTGAGAGGGGCCTAATCCCCTCTACGCCCTCTGTGGCCAGATTTCCAGAGGGACGACACAGGTCGGCTATTTTTGAGGTCTCTTGGCCACTCCATCCCAAACAAATCCAGTCAAGCCATGTCAAGGTTCCAGGGCCATGGTTACTGCCGCTTCTGCTTCTGGCAACAAGCAAGGGGAGCGAATCGTCATGCCACACACAAGCACACGTGCCATGCTTCAGGGTTCTAGGGACGTCATGCCCAGCGCAAGCACAAGACAACATGTCAAACATGCCAGCACTGCCTTGCGTTAAGGCTTGGGACCCTTGAAAAACATGGTAAAACATCTCCTCCTTGCTCTTTTTGGCTCGCGCGCCTAGCGCGTCATTCTTCCAACCCCCAAAACAGAGCTGCGCACCGCATGCGCCGATCCTTCCTTCTTCGAAAACAAAACTCTCATGCCAACACACCGCAAAACATGCCACAAGCCATGCCAAGAACCATGCCAAAACATGCCAGCAAGACTTTCCTAAAGACTTCTGGGCCATTTCAGGGCATTTTCGGGGTACTTTCGGGCATTTTCGGGGTGTTTCGGGGTAAGCTCTGTGCACTTCGGGCACGCTCAGGGTGCTTGCGGGGTATTCTTGAGGAACTTCAGGGACCACTTTCGGGGATACTTCGGCTCTAAGCCCTCGCAGCAAGAAAGCAAACGGCGTCTCAAGCAAAGCATGCCGGCAATCACCGCTCTCTCTTCCTTGTGGCTTCTCGACTTCCGCCTTCTTTCCTCCTGTCGTCGCTTTCTTGAGGATGCCCTGGCTGTGGCTTAACAACAGAGTCCTGCAGGCAGGTAATCGCGTCTATTTCCATGTCCGAGCCCGAAGGCTGGCGCGGAGAACGACCTTTCCCCGCTTTCTGGCGGCGACCCCCGCTCAAAGCCCACCAGGCCCGATTAGCGGATACAAGTTTCACGTTGCGTTTGCCTTTGTACAACCTAGACCCGGTTTTGTAGAGATACGTTCTCCACCCTTTCTCCACCGCCGCCCAGGGACTAATGGCGTTAAACGTAACTTCCGCAACGAGAACCTCAGTTAAAAAAGAAGGCTACAATCACCGAAAACGACCTCTAAGTCGACGACGTCCGATACGGGGATCTTCCCCCCTGAAGCGTTGTACAGAGTGACCTCTCTCTCGTGCTTCTTGACCACCCTGAATCCGCTGAGGTGTTCAGAGGAAACCACATGACACGTGGCTCCAGAATCCACTAACCAAACGTCTCTTGGTTCTAGCTGAAAGCTGGCGCAGATGCGCTCTACATCCCCTGCAGTCAAAGAATTGCTAACAGGTCCCAAACGTTGCTTGTCGAGTGAAAAACCTACCCTACGCTCATGCGACTCAGAAAGGCTCAGTTCAGGACCTTGCTGGGCAAACCGCATTGCCATCACAGTCTGTGTCGGCGATGCTTCCGCCTCGGACTCTGGTTCTCCCATAGCCCGGGCGCGGTTCTTCTTTTTCTTGCCCTTGTCCTCGCCTTTCCCTCCCTTTTCACCCTTCTCTCCCTTGGAGGTGGGCTTTCCTTTCGGCGTCGGAGAGCGAGGCGTGCCCTTCGGAGTGGGCGACCTTTGTCCTTTAGGGCCACCGGTGCCCTTTCCACTCTTCGACTCTCCTTTGCCGCCCTTGCCGCCTTTGCCGCCTTTCTCACCAGCATCACGCTGTCGAGACCAACAATCCTTTGCCACATGACCATGCTTGCCGCAATGGTCGCAAAGCTTGCCGTCCATTCCACGGTTCGCTGCAGTCGGCACGTCGCACATCCTCAGCTGTTCTTCGAAATACTTGAGGCTCTTCGTGAGCTCGCTCCAGCTGTTGGCGTTGCCGTGCAGCGCCACGTACTGTCTCGCCGGATGCGAAACGGCCTGTAGCAGGATGGAACAGCGATCTGCTTCGGAGAGCTTCAACTCGGGGAAGTTGCTCAACTTGATCTCCGCCTTGGCGATTTCGTCCTCCAAGTGTCTGATGATGTCCATGGGCTTTTTGAGCCCCGAACACTGTGCATGCAACTTCATGCAACCGTCTCTCACGTAGACGGCTTCCATTCGAGACACAATGGAGTAGTTCAGGTGCAAGGTGCGAACTGCCTCGTAGCCGGTAGCAGACATGCTCTGCCTTTTGCTACAGCTTCGAAGCAACTCCAAACCACGCTCCCACTTCGCCAAGCTCTGGGAAAGCAGGTAAAACAACTTCGCTGACCGAGCTGCAGTGTCAGGAGGTAAACGGTCCTGTCGGATCTCGTCCTTGACACTGATGCAGAGGCGAATCTCGTTCACATAGGCCTCGTCTTGCAAAGCCAACCATGAACTCATCGTCTCCAGGAAGCCGTGCCAAGCCTCAATCTCTCGCATTCTGTCTCTACCCATCTCCTGGTGGGCTATGACAGGCAGCTGTGGAAGGTACTTGTCGGCACGGTTGGAAACATATCCACCAGATGAACTCCCAGTATCTTTAGGCCTTGAAGAAGGAAGAGAACTTCCTGTGGACGAAGTTGCAGCGAGGAACGGGTCACTTGGTGCAGATGCCGCCGCGGCTTCCGCCTTGGCTTTAGCCTCAGCAGCTGCAAGTTCGGCATCGTTCCTCCTCTTCTCTTCACTGTCCATGCGACGAAGCATGGTGGCTACAAGCTGTTGGTTCTGCTCCAACTGCTTCCGGTACTGGTCCATCATGGCTTCCTGCTGTCTCTGCTGTTGCTGCATCACTCGCAGCATCTCAACCACCAGACTCTCTCCAACAGAACCACCACCAGGAGCAGTGGCTGGCTGTGAACTAGTCGCTGGCGTTGAGGTAGGAACTCCTTGAGTTCCAAAGGCAGTAAAGGGGTTCGGCTGCTGTCCTACCGGAGTCTCACCGGTTCCAAACAGCAAGGCTTCCTCCTCGGGAGTGTTGTCAGGGACTGGGACTTGCTCCGGAGGCAACGCCCCATGCACTGGAGAAGTTTGTGGGCTTCCATGTACACTTCCGCCTTGCTCTGGAGTCGCCATGGCGTGGAGGTACTTAACACAGGCGCTGGAGTCACTCTCCGTGCTCCGCGACCATGTGAAAAGCAGAGCTCGCGCAGCTGTCTTTTTTTCACTTCGCACTTGAGCCAAACACCAAAGTGTTCGGCCAGCTTCAGTTCTTGCAGCAAGCTCTCTCCAAAAGCTAAGAGCTCCAAAAAAGCTACGAATTCCATTTCAACTTCTTTGTTCTACAAAGGAAGGAAAAGCAAAAGAACAATGCAACTGCTTTGGTCTCATCTCGGGGACTTCATCACTTCCGAACAGCAAAACAGCGAAGCTTCAGAGTTCACTCTGCACTTCCACTCCCATCCTGTCCAACGGCAACGAACGAAGTGGCGGGGACACGGAGTGAGTTGCAACAAGACAGAACCTGAGAGTTCTGACACGCACTTCTTCACTACTGCTCTTAAGCAGTTCCAAGTGCCTCAAAACTCATCCTCGGATGCCAACACGACAAGACATGCGTCGCAGTCAACCCAAACATGCTTTAGGGACTTTGGGCAAAACCAAACATGCTCATGCCAAGTCATGCAGCAGAAAAACTCTTATGCTTCTCTCTGTGCAGTCAAAACACCACATGGCACCAACTGGGCACTACAGGTGAATTTTTCACAGGATTCCGTACTTGTCTGTCAAGGACACATCACGGACCCCGCATTGGCAAAAGGGGCACAGATCAGACTAGCAGAAAGAACAGCAGCAGAAGTCACCTCTCACCCAGCTGCGCCCACCCAGATAGATGTCCGCCCATCAGACGCCTGCCCCATACGCACGTCTTTCCTCTTCTTTTTTGTGCCATCCCTTTGCCAATGTCCGTGTCTGTTCTTGACGACAAGTACGGTCTCCTGACTATTGAGCGATGAGCTTGGTTCGAGCCAAATGATGTTGTCGCACCGGGACTTCAACGACGACTGGGGTTACCAGTAGTTTAGCGCCTTTGCTCGCTTTTTTCTTCTGTTTCTTGGTTTCGTGGCTGGTTGTGTGGTGTTTTTGGTTTGCGCACACTGACTTCGTGTCACTAGTTACGTCGCGTGAAAAACCGAAGGTCCCTCTGGTACCTTTTCCCTTGAAAGCACGAACCCTGACCTCTCACACAAGTGCGGACAACTCTCTCTTTTTCACAGTCAGAGCCACTTGAGCCAAGCCAAGTCACGAAGTGCACAAACTAAACGAATTCTCTCTTGTGAGCTTAAACTCAGCTTCAGAACGAAGTTCCTACACACTGCACACTCACTTTAAATAGCGTATTGGGCAAAAACACACTCGTATGATTTCCTTGGAAATCAACGAGGCATAAACCATCGAGGATGGGATCACACGGATTCCCAATCACTCCGAAGCAAAACAAACCTATACAAGCTGATCCAAAACATGACAAAAACATCACTGATCAGCCACAATCTTCCACCCCCCGCATTTTGCTGAGGGTTCATGTCAAAGATCTGAAGTCCAAGCCCAGCTCGGCACTTCAACACTAAGGGGATGCCCTGGCCACATTCCCTTGGTGCGTACTCGCCACCAAACGAAACAAACAACACACCAGTCGATCTCTGACATCAAACTTAAAACTCATGCAAGATCCCACCATCAGGCAGGTTGTCCTGGGTCCACATCACTGGTAACCCAAGAGTTCGTTGTCCAAACACGTGAAAAACGAATTAAACTTGCATCCACCTGCACTGGGGCAGGGTTGTCTTGGAACGAATCCAAGAGTTCGTGGTGACAAACACGTGAAAACGAATTAATGCAAGCTTCAGATGTTTCCCACTCAGCACTCGACCTTGTCGTGGTACTCCTCCTCAGTCTCGCATCTTCCAGGTCACCAAACTCACCAACTAGCATCGGCTAGCTGATCCTTCAGGAAAAGATTGGCTTCATAGTTTCGCTTCTTCCAGCGTACCATCAGCCAAAAACGTCTTCAGAGGTGGCAATCAGACGCCTTGCAGAAGGGGCTATAGAGTCCCTCGTTGAGTTTCATCATCATTTTGCCTCCTCTTTGCAAACTTCTCATGCACTGAAACAAGGGCTCACACTAACCAGAAAAATCGCGGGCGCTCCATGGCGGCAACGCGGCCATGGCTTCCAAAAAATGGCTGCGGGTTTCACTCACCCACCCAACCACTGAGATCACTTAGCATCTCAGTTCATTCTTCATCCTCTTCGCCCTTCTTCTCGCCAGCTCCAGTTGACTCCATCAACTTGGCGCGGCGCTCCTTGGCGGCTTCCTTCATCTCCGCCAACTCAGCCGTCCTCGTTTCCATCATCACATCCTGCGAAGATCGGCTAGGCTCAGCTGGCGTCTCCGCAGGCCTCTCAGTTGGCTGGTCTCCAACCTTTCTCTTCTTCTCTTCCAACATCAGCTCCAAATCGGCAACACTAAAGCTTGCCTTCACACGCTCAGCAATCTGCGCGATAGCTGCTGCATCCAACTCAGATGGTACAACTGACACAGGCGAGCGAACCGCTTCGCCTTCCAGCTTTGCTCTCTTAGCAGCTTCTTCCTCGGCAGCTGACAGGTCGGCGATGCGCTTGCGCTTTCGCTCAGCTTCCTCGAACTCTCGGTCTTGCTGTTCCGCTGCAGCCTTGAGGATCCGCTTCAGGTCCTTTTCCTCCTTCTCGAGTTTCCCAACATTCTCACCCATGATCCCAAAGGCTTGCTGCCACATGTCGGCAGGCAACGTCAAGTTGAACCTCACCACATAGTCGGTCGGCAAGTGCCACTTACACTTGCAGATCCACACAACACCGCTTCGAGTCTCACTCGCAACCACCTTCTTCCAGCTTGCCGCCCTCTGCGTGTCGGTGATCTCCTCTTTCTTTTTCTCCAGGTCCTCCAAGAATCCTGCAACAGACTCCATCACGGATCTGTAGTGGCTGTAGGCCACAAACGACCACTTGGGGACTGGTCTCTCCCTCAGCTCCGGCTCGTGAATCCGAAGTGTATCACACGACAACATCGAAATCACTCGCACTCGCTCCACCAGTTCCTTAAACACCAAGGATCCTTCCTTTGCACTTCTCTTCCAGCGCAACACCCATGGGGGATAATACGAGCTCTCAGCTTCATCCTCCATGATCCTCTCTGCTCCCAAAATGGGTAGCATGCACAACAGATCCACCATCCGCAAGACTCCGAGGTCCTGGTGCTCACCCAGAAGCAAAACAGGGACTATCCCTTTTCTCTTCAAGTACCTCACGAAGCTCAACATCGCCAGGCCACACGTTCCCGGCGGTACTTCCATGTACAGTCCTCCTTCATTCACTGCCATCTCCCAGATGATGGCCTTGCCACCAATCTGTCCACGGACATCCAAGATTCCGAAGATCTTCGTGGGTTTCTCCTGTAGCTCACACACCTCCTGGATGGGCTTCACCAGCTTCTCGTATGAGCTTTGATAGCGCACCATATCCTTGTCGGATAGCGTGCCTACCACGTCCTTGAGCTCTAGCTCATCCACTGGAGTTCCGCGCCGGCAGATACTCCATGACACATCACCGAACCACTTCGGCGGCTCTGGATCCGCCAGCTCCGGAAACACGTCGACCATCCGTTCAATCACCTTCGGCATGGCCTTGGGTTTCGGTGCAGCTTGGCCTGAGCCTCGGCTTTCACCTTTATCACCCCTTTTTCCAGCAGCTCGGCGCTCCTTCTCTGCCTCTCGGAGATGGAATGCATGGCTTGCATCCGTGCCAGAGACTGTCACAGTCTGTTTGCACTTTTCGCACTTGGGCTTGCCACTTTCATCCCAGCTCAACCCGGCAGCATGCTCGGATCTGAACAACCATTTGCAAACCTTACACCAAAAGGGGCTTTTCATCTCAGCACCCTGCTCACCCTTCCTGCTGTCTTCAGCTGCCATTTTCCTGTCCTTCACCAAAGGTACAGGCTCCAGGCTAGGGCTAGCTTCCGTGGTGCTTGAACCAAAGCTTTTGCGGTTGGACCATAAATCCATTTCTTGAACCTCAGGGGAAGAGTCTTCACGAAGGGTTTCGGGACTTCTAAGGTGGAAATTTTCAAAAACTTCGCCACACTTTTTCACACTTTTCAACGATCCAACTTGCTCCACACTGCATCCAGTTGCCTCGGCACACTGGCATGCCTGAACTCCAACCCTTGGTCGGATTCCACAGATCCTCCACACCTGCTGCACATCTTCACCAGGGTATATACCCATAGCTTGCTGGTGCTGACAGAATGTCACTTGACTCAAGCACTTTGTAAGAACGTCAGCGATCATTCCCGCTGTCGGGCACCAAATGACCTTCAAGGTCTGAGCTTCCTGTATCCGCTCCTGAAGATAGCAGACAGCGATGTCTAAGTGGCGAACTCGCCTACTCAACCCACGGTTTAGCAAAACCGCTCTCGCTGAGGAACTGTCAGTGTGCAATCGGATCGTGACATCTGACTCGGCCAACTGACCGATCAAAGTCGCAAGTCCCTCACTCTCCTGTACCGCAGTCAAGATGGCTCTCAACTCGGCTTCACAAGAACTCAGCGATACACACCCTTGAACTCGAGAGATTCCCTTGATCAGGCATCCTCTATAAAAGATGGCTATGCCCGACACAGATCTTCGTCCTAACGACGCTTGGGGTGCCCAACTGGCATCCGCATACACTTCCAGCTGCGCCGGCCCACTGTCCGGTACATTCCCATCAGGGCCAAAGTACTGCCATGCATGGTATTGTCCCTTTAGGAACCTAATCACTTGTCGCAATGCTTGCTCAAAGCATGCTGTTGGCTTGGACTGTCCTTGCGAAAGAATGGACATCCACCTACTCAGGTCAGGTCTCGACTGACCCCACCATGCAATCCGGCCAAGTACTGCTCTGTACCTCGCAGCTGCAGTGTCACTCAACTCAGGATCCGAACCACTTGCTCTGCCCTTCTCGACCGTTTTCACGATGTCCGGAGGAGCAGTAACCACCTTCAGGTCCTTACAGAACTCTGTCTCGAACAGGGCATCTAAGTATGCCGGGGGCACTCGCATCCTGAGATGACTCCCTTGTCTCTCAATCTCTCGCCCCAAAAAGGTGATCTTTCCACCAGTGGAAGTGATTCGACCCGTTTCCTTGATCTTCAACTCTCCGTTCAGGGTGTCGGTCACCAACCGAATGGCATCTCTAGTGCCACACAGAATCAAATCGTCCACATAGCACAACATGAGGAATCTTTTCCCTCTCACAGTGCCCTCGAAGACGGAAGGTTCCGTTGGGCATTGCTTCAACCCAACTTTCTTCACAACTGTCGCCAGCTTCAAGTTCCAAGCTTTGGCGGCAACTCTCAAACCATTCATGGCTTGATCCAGAATCATAAACACCGGGACATAATAGTCCTTGCAGGCGGAAACATCCTTGGGCAATTGGATAATCGCCTTCGATCCTTTCGGAAGGGGGGAATGCAAGAATGCAGTGCTAACATCCAAAGTTGCGATATCCATAGCATCTACCGAAGCAATGGCCAAAAGCGTCCGTAACGCTTCTAAAGAAGGAGTCGTAGCACTCAGTCCTAAAGATGATGCTGTGCTCCCCTTTGCGATGTCTTGCACCACACACCGAGCTCTCACAGCTTCCTTGCCATTCACCACCTTTGGGCCTATGACCCATCGGGTTGGGATGATCTTTATCCCATGCTGACGAGCAAACTTCTGAGCCTCGTCTGCTCCAACCACTCTCCCTGCTTTGTGAGCAGTCATACTCTGCAGCTCAGTTCGCCGGCCTTCCACTGTTTTATCCACATCTAATGGACATCCATCTATCTCAGACAGAACACTCGTGGGTCTTGCCAGCCAAACTTGGGATCCACACACCTTCATGGACTCCGGGAAAGTGCTATTCTTGTTGAGCAGAATCGAATTGGTCACATGTACCAACTTCGGACTCTCGTCACTGCTTACCATTTTAATAGGACCTTGAGGCACATCGAGTCTTGGGTCTAAATAAATACGATTGATCAGCCGGGGAACTCGATTGGACTCATCTGGAACTGAGTTCACATCTGAAGTTAAACTCTCTAAACGCCGGGGAACTCGACTGGACTCATTTGGAACTGAATCCACATCCATTTGAGGTTTTTCTTCCTCCATTGGGATCGCTTCATCCTCAGCGGGAGTTTCTCCTTCGAAGTATCCAGGTTCCATTGCCTCATCTGGAATCCCTTGGTAAGGCAAACTTGGATCCTCAAAATCCTCCATGTCAACATCCACAACTTCTGTCGCAGGTGTTGGGACGCTTTGCTTCTCCTCCAACTTGGGATCTGGTCGACTCTCATAGGTGATCTTCGGGCGTTTCAGGAGTGAAGGCTCACTTCCAGACTCCATCACCCCCGCATCCTTTGAGCTTCTCTGGTCCATTTTTGGAGTTTCCTCTGTTGGTTCTTTCGATTCCAACCGTTGTCGTTGAGCTTTCAACCAATCATCATACCGTTTTCGGCATTCAGCATTGTGGTTGGCTTTTCCTCTTTTTGGACCACACGCAGGACAGTTCGCTGTGCCACCATGTTCCTTCACCCATGCAGCTGGAGGTCCAACTTTGCTCATGTCGGTGGTCGGTCCCTCAGACACTCGGCCCTCAAAGGCCTTGTCCGCTTCACCTTCAATCCGATCGGGCACACCATCCTCTTTCTCCTTCAGAATCGGGGGAGCCAATGTATCCGATGGATCATGCTCCTTGAGCAAATGTTGACAATGCTCCAACCCAATCTTCAACGGAACGATGTGCTTGATGGACTTTGCTCGAAAGTGTTTTGGACAACCATCCACCATGGCACTCACAACATGAGTCAAGCCACCAACTTCAGGGTACACATAGGCTGCTTCCACAAACCGGGAGAGCGCCGTGGTTTTCATCGAATCCGGTAGCTCAGCCAGAACTGTAGCACCTATCAACGACGATCCACACTCATGGAGGGATCTCTGTAGTACCAACTCCTGGGGTGATTTCTTCCCATCAAAGGCAGCTGCATGGTGATTGTGCATTGCAGCACAGTAAATCAGACCAAACTCAAACGCTCGAGGACTTCTTTTCAAGTCAAAGCCCTGCGCTCGTAGATCCAACCTCACCGTGCTGAACAACTCCTTGAGTGTTCTCACTGCCCTTTCCACACCACCAACCGCTTCATGTCCCTGCGGAGGTGCTCTTTGGGTCACAATCCTAATCCCCAGATTGGCTCTCTTGATGAGGGCGCTCACCGCTGTCTCGCTGTCTGTCCTCAACAGTACAGCAGACCCTGCAATGTCCAGTCCGAAAGCATTCATCCAATAACGAATCCAGCTGGAGGTATTGTCAGCATTGGTCCCTACCAACAGACATCCAATCATTCTGGTTGACATTTCAGTCATGACCAGTACTTTCATGTTGGGAGCCGTCGGCTGGTCTTTCGCAAAAGTACCAGTTACCAGGTTGATGAAGCAGAAATCTGCTTGCAACGCCACGGGTCGGTCTTGAGCATCCTTGGTCCGACGATGCTGGGTTGTTCCTCTTGTCATCCGACAATGAGGACATTCGGACGAAAAAGGAATGTGGCCTCGCATCCGATGCAGCTCCATTTCTTCTTGCTTTTTCTTGGTCATTGACTGCACTGACTGCATCTGATCAACCTCCATCGGTCGTTGGCCATCATCCACATCCATGGGTCGAACCTCAGTTCTTCCAAAGGTTACTTTCTTTCGCTTTCCAGCATCACCTTGCAGGTAGATCCAAGGACATCCAGCCCAGGATACTCCATATCCCATGACTCCTTTCTTCTCGTGTCGCAGCGAAATCTCTCTTCGAGTGAACTTCACTTCCCAACCAGTATTCACCATCTGCTCGGTGCTCAAGATGTTGTGAGCCACATCTGCTACAACTCCAGTCACACACACCGATGTCAAACCAAGATACTGCTTTCCTTCATACATAGGCAGCAAGGCTCGGATGCGAACTCGCTCGAAGACATTCACCGGGGTGTCGTTGGCTGCTGAGTACCTCTCATTAGGTCCCAACGCCTTCCGATCCAAGATCTGGAACTCATCCAAGTATCTTTTCGCAATCACAGTCACCGATGCTCCTGAGTCAATCAACCACCATTTGCTTGCATCATCCTTTTCCATGCTTTTGACTTGATTCATCGGAGGTTTCATCAAAGACCGAACTGACTTAGATGGCAACATCTGAGATAAATCGGTAGAGATCCGATGCTCCAACTCGGCAATCCGGACTCTCGTCTCAACTTCCCATGACCAATCTATCTCATCAGTACTCCGGGGAATCCACTCTTTTCTCACTTCATCGAGCAATCCTTCCAGAGGTTGCAACACAGATTCCACTCGGGCCTCTGACTCAGGTTCATTCCATTCACCTCCAGTTAGCTGGTAGTCACTCGACTCACCCTCTTGGGAGACTTCAGCAACTGTCTTCCCCTTTCCTTTGCCTTTTCCTTTGGGCTTTCCCTTTTCGGGCTTCTTCTTGGGATCTCCTTTTGCCTTGGCTTTCGCCTTAGCATTGGGGGAATTGGGCTTCTTGCCTGAATCTCCCTCCTTATACCAGCAATCGCGGGCATAATGTCCCTTTCCACCACACACATAGCACTCCACATCCTTCTTGTTCTGGCTTGAAGCTCGTTTGCCAGCACCTTTGCTTGATTCGCGCTTGCCTTTCTGTTCCTTTCCTTTGCCTTTTGGTTTTCCTTCGTTGCCCTTTCCCTCATTGGGATCTCGAAAAGGTTGAAGCTTCGTGCCAGGGGCTTCTGACCACACCCTTTGTTGCACCTCAAACTTCAGAGCAACTCTTTTCAGATCTTCAAACGATTCACTATCGCCATGCAACAAGCAATGGCTTCTACACCGATCTGGCAAACTGCGCAGCAAAACCATAACCGAATCCGCTTCTTGGATCTGCAAACCACCAGCATGCACATCGGGATCAAGACTATTGAGCAGCTTGGTGTACTTGTTCAACTCATGCTCAATCTTTCGAATGATCTCCGGAATACTGGGTGCTTTCACGGTTTGATTCACCAGCTGCGACCGAAAGAACAGGCATTCAGCTCGCGACTTCAGGCAAAACTCCTTCGCCAGCAATCTCAAAGCCACAAAACCAGATTGTTGATAAGTGCTCTCACTTTCAACATATGTCTGCAAAATCAGAGAACTCTTCTCATGATTTGCAAAAGTCTGTCGCAGGATGTGCATCAGCCTCGTCGACCTCTTCTGTTGCTCCACAGTAAGTCGATCCTGTTTCAGCCGAGACTCTTCTTGAGTCTTCACCGCATGCATGAGCTCATTGGGAAACACTTCTGAACCCAAACCAACCCAACTGGTCAGCTTCTCCATCCAGGTCAAGAATCCAAGAGCTTCAGAGATGCGATCCTTCCAAGACGAAAAGTCAATGGTCGGCAAACTGGGCAACCATTTGTCCGATCGAGCAAACACATCCCTTTCCCTTTCTTGCTCCAGAGGTGGAGGTCTCAGTGGGGGACTTGGGCTCGCCATCCGAAAAAGCTGGGTCCCCTTCGCAGGAGTACCCACTGGCGATGCACCTTGACATCCCGAAGAAGAACTGGGCATGTTCTCAGGAACACCATCCTGAGGTAAGGGGGGATTCACCTGTTGCTGTTGCTGTGGCTGCTGTTGCTGATGCTGCTGTATCATCCACTGCTGATGCTGCTGCTGTTGCTGCACCATGGACGAAGTCATCGTTTGCATAAACTGCTGTTGCTGCACAACCAGTTGCTGCATCATGCTTTCCAATTCTCGCACTTGTCTCGTCAACCCTTGCACGTCGGGTGATGTTTGTGATGGTGTCACCACAGGTTGAGGAGGTCCAGTGGATAGTCCTGGTGGTAACGAAGGACTTCCTACCGCTTGCTGAGGCAAACCAGGGGGAAACGAAGGGCCTCCCATTGTCTGTTGGGGTGCTCCAGTAGCTACCCCATGAGGGCTTCTGGCGGGAGTTCGACCTCTGGGCACTGGGCCATACACAGGTTGGCTTCCTTGTGCCAAACCTTGCACCCACAGTGGGTTGGGATTTCCCAAACCCGGAAAAGGGTCTACCCTTCGCCTTGTCTCAGCATCCATGATGGGCACAGAGCTTCCACGCTCTCGTCCACCTCTTGGACTCCTCACATGAGCTCCACTGGTATGTCGTGGGGATGTATTCAACATAGTTCCTGAACTCAGGCTCCAGCCTGCAGTCTCTCCACAACGTCTTCTGGCGAAAATTCTCTCACCAACACCAGATGGTCCAGGCTCCTGAAGAACCTTAGTTCTACTCTACCAAGCACCGTATTCCTCCAAGATCGGTCACAACCAATCCAGTTCCAGACAAACCACCTTGCCCGGGCTCCACTTCCAAGCCTGATGAGTCCGGATCCGCCTCCTCACAGGATAAGCTTCCCGGTACTCACTTACACGGTCCGAGTAGAGATTCCGGTCCACTGGCAGTCTGGGCTCCAAACCCAAACTTGCCTCCAGGCACTCACAGAGTCCTGACAGACAACCAAAGACCATCCACGGGCGTACCACAAGGCACAAGCTCCGCTACCACGTGAAAAACCGAAGGTCCCTCTGGTACCTTTTCCCTTGAAAGCACGAACCCTGACCTCTCACACAAGTGCGGACAACTCTTTTTTCACAGTAGAGCCACTTGAGCCAAAAGTCACGAAGTGCACAAACTAAACGAATTCTCTCTTGTGAGCTTAAACTCAGCTTCAGAACGAAGTTTCTACACACTGCACACTCACTTTAAATAGCGAATTGGGCAAAAACACACTCGTATGATTTCCTTAGAAATCAACGAGGCATAAACCATCGAGGATGGGATCACACGGATTCCCAATCACTCCGAAGCAAAACAAATACAAGCTGATCCAAAACATGACAAAAACATCACTGATCAGCCACAATCTTCCACACGTCGAGCCCAACAAGACCGACCTGCTGTGGTATTGGCGCTGTGCGAGCATAGTGCGAAGCACTCTCCGTGGCAAATTTTTTCAAATTTTCCAAAATGCAAGTTTCACCACTTTTCAAGGTTTTTGGAGTTAATTTTCATTGTTTGCCAGGCGTCGCTGGGTTGTTGTTCAGCTCTCTGCATTGGTATTAGCAGGAATTTGCCCACACGGAATTTCTAAAACCTGCATATTTTCAGAAATTTGAATTTTTGTTTTTGAAAACCATGAAAAAAAATGTGTTTTTTTCTTTTGTTAAAAACTTTTTGTTTGCTCCCATTTTACCGGCAAGATAGCATGTAGGAATTCCAAAATGATTTGTTTTCAAGCCAACCATTCCACAGAATGCATTCTAGATTTTTTGGACGCCGCGTTTCAGTGTTTTTTTGAAAATTTTCAAAATTTAAATTTTGATCCAAACCAGCCGGTTGGCTTAGTTGCAAAAATTTAGTTAAGGCTCATTTTGTTTTCAGATCATTTCGTTGACAATGTTTCAAACAAGGAAAAGTTGAAAAACAAAAAAACATCAATTGATGTTTTAAATTGTTCTCAAGCGATTTTGTTTTCTAAACCAAAATCAGTATTCAGACTTTGAAATGCTTAAAAACCAGTGTTCCTGTTTTGAATGTTTTTTTTTCCATTTTTGTAAATTTTGAAAACAATCTGCTTTGACCCAAGGAACTTTGAAACCAGTGTTTTTCTGGTTTTAAATGTTTTTCATGTTGGAAATTACAAAATAATTTGCTTAACAGGGCATCTTCAATTTGCTCAAGTTTGGTCTTGCCTTGCATGTTTCAAGCTGAAAAACACAGCCAAAGTTTTTTTAAGGTCATGTTTATTTCTTTGTTGGTAGCTTTGTTCAGCCTTTGCAACACAGACCAAGTTCTTTGAAGTCCTGTTTCATTGCTGGTGGTTTTGTTTCAGCCTTTTCTGCAAACAGGAAAAATGCACGTCAAGTCAAGCAGCAGAAAAAAAACAGGCTGAGTTTGAAGTCTTGGCTTTGACAAGATGGGCTGCGACGACCGAATTGCAGACCGATGGCGACGCGTGGGTGGTGGCCGTGGACATGAGTCATGACTCAATGACTTATGACTCATGACTATGACATGACTTATGACTCATAACTTATGACCCTTTGTTGGTTTGATGGTAGGTGCGCTGTCTCATCCCTCTTTGAATCTCATTGCTCTAGCTTCTGGGGCGCTGTTGCGTCGAAGAAGCAGTGGAGGAAAAAAAATGACTTATGACTTCCACAAAATACATTCTGTTTTTTTTTGAACGCCGCGTTTTTTCTAATGTTTTTTAAGATTTTCAATATGTTAAATTTTTGATCCAAAGCAAGCCGGTTGGCTCAGTTTCAAAAAGTTAGTATGGATCATCTTGTTCATTTCGTTGACAATGTTTTTCAAACAAGGAAAAATTGAACAAAAATTAATTAACGTTTTTTTTGATTTTGTTTTTCAGGCAAGTTTGTTCAGGGCGATTTTGTTTCTAAACAAGGCATTCCAAAATTATTATTCATATTGCAGACTTTGAAATGCTTCGAAACCAGTTTTTTTCTGTGTTTTAAACGTTTTTTCATGTTTGAAATTTTAAAAACAATTTGCTTTAAAAAACGTAGCAAAAAAGCATCTCCAATTTGCATCTCAAGCATGGTGTGGCCTGCATGTGTCAAGCCAGGACAGCTGAAAAACACAGACCAAGTTCTTTGAAGTCCTGTTTCATTGCTGGTGGTTTTGTTTCAGCCTTTTCTGCAAACAGGAAAAAATGCACGTCAAGCCAAACAGCAGAAAAGAAAGATGGGCTGAGTTTGAAGTCTTGGCTGGATTCGACGCGAACAAAGCTGAAAGGAAACCAAGGCAGTTTTTCATTGTTCATGACCCGTGTTTGTGGCCGATGGGTTGCGGCGGCCGCAATGACTCACGTGACTGCCGTGACTGTGGCTGTGACTGTGACTGATTCATGGTTCCTGATTCATGATGATCTCATGACTCATGACTCATGACTCATGACTCGTGGCTCATCATGATCTCATGTCATGAGTCATGACTGAATGAATGATTGATGACTGATGATTGATGATTCATACTTCACAATGCATAATGATTCATGATGCGATGCGATGATGCGATTATGATTGATGCCAATGCCAGGCAATGCGGCGGCAATGCCAGGCCAGGACCGCGTGCCAGCACCAGGACCGCCGGGAAGCCGGACTGCCAAGATGCCAGGGCTCAGGACTCAGGACCTGGCAGGATGATGATGACGACGATGATTGATGATGATGATGATGGTGATGCTGATGATGATGATACAATGACACGATGTGATGATATATGATATGCTATGATCTGATATGATGATGATGATGATGGTATGATGATGATGATGATGATGATGATGATGATGATGCTGCTGATGATCTTCTGCTGAGGATCTGCTGACGCTGCTGGGCAATATGAGACTCTTGATGAGACTGCCGACAGGTTTGTTAATCTGGCCCTATGGCCCTAGAACACCATGCCGCGCCCGAAATTTCGGCCATACTTAGCTCCGTCGTAGGTAATGGGGCCATGTAATCCATGTGGCCCCCTGATTTGATGCCAAGCAGAGAGTGCTTCGCACCCCCATTTTGCCGTCAGGCAAAAAACCCAAGTATCCGTATGGTTGGCGCTCCGCCCTGCCTGCAGGCCTCCTGGGACACCTGCCCACTGACCTAAGGGATTCCGCTACTCGGGTCCACCGTATACTTGGTTGTAGGGCGCGCTGGAAAGGAAAGCCACCATGGCCGCTGGCGGCACATTGACCTGGAGGGTTATTTCCCTTCCTCCCGCGCATCGGCTAAAGGGGGCAAATTGGGCCTCCGCCCTTGCCCCCTTCAGCCAATGTGAAGGACAGACACAAGTAGGTTTTTGAATTTCAAAACAAAAATGTTTCAGTACAAACATTTTTCAGCATATGCAGGTTGTGGGCCTCACATTGTTTGAATCTGGAAAATCTCTTTCTCAAGTTTATTTCTTTTGTTTTTCACACTTTCTTTGCCAAAGAAAAAACACTAATCTTTGACAAGTGCACAAATTTGGCATTTTTGGGATTTGTTGTTCATTCACTCAAAAAATTCATTTGGCATGAATTTCTTCAAAATCTATTGGAAACACTAGTTTAAATTGACTTAGAATGCATTAATGCCATAATTTATGAAGAAAAAAGAAGATTTTTTGCTTCCTAAAGATTCATTGTTAACAGAGCACGTGCCATGGTGCTTCCATGATGCAACATCAGAAGTGCTGTAGCATCTTTATTAGATGTAGCACCACGGGTGTCAATGTTTTGCCACCTGTGATGCATCGTCCAAAAAAAGAATGTGCATTGAAGATGGCAAGACTGCCACCTGTGATGCCGCGCCCGCCAAATCTTTAATTGGATTTTTACATACCTTACAAATCCACCATTATTGCACCTTAGAATTAGTTCTGTCTTCTTCTTACATCTCTTTTTATTGTCAGGTGGTTCTACAGAAATAATTCTTGGAAAGCACATTTTCATTTTTGTTCTTTCTTTTAGAAGCTAATTTTGAGAGCCTTGAAGCCACGTTGAGTTGCCGGAGGACGTGCGTGATGAGAGAGGCCATTGGGAACAGTGCAGTGGTCAAAACCACTCCAGAGGGAAGGTTGTTGTTAAGCTCGGTGGGGGACTCGTAACAGTTCAGAAGTCGATGGCCGACATATCCGAAGTTGAGCTTGATTTGGGGCTCACTTATCAAGGAATGATCAAGGAGCTGAATGCGCTTAAGAGCCTTGCGGTAGAGGCGAAAGGTCATCTGGGATATGGAGAAGATCCTATATTCTATCAACATTTATTTTGGTTTTTGGACATCCATAAGTTTACATCTTAATAATTCGTGCATTTGGAATTATTTCCATAATAATTTCTGGGATTTTACAATTAATCTTTGGTAACCAATCAATGATCTTTGCCATGTTCTATTTCTCAGCTGGGGATCTCCTCACCGACCGCGTCTGCGGAAAGCTTACGAGTGTTCCTTGCAATGGCAGGAGCAAAGGGGCACAACATGCTGGGAATTAACGTGTCCACTGCTTTCCTCTTTGCAAAAGCTTCAAGAGAAAGATGTCGTCGTCAGCATGCCTAAGGGATGCCGGGGTTTAAGAGGTGAGAAACTGTATCTCCGCCTTAAAAAGGCACTATACGGCCTCAGGTCCGCCGCTCTTCACTGGACCAAGCACCTTTCGTGCTGAAGTCTTGCCCAACTGAACCCTGTTTGTTCGTGGGTGAGTACGGAGGCAAGGGTGCTTCTGTTGGCCTATGTCGACGACATTCTGCTGGGACGGCGAAATCACGTTCTTGGGGCGCAAGATCCTGAGATCGGAGCCGCAGGGTTCGTTGAAGTTTGGAATGGATCCGGGATATCTTGATGACGTCATGGAAGAGTAGAACCTCAAGGGCGCAAAGGGGTGTCCGAATCCGCCGAACCTCAGGGATCTGTATGACAGGCGCTTGAAGTGAAGCGTTGTCCCGACCTCTAAGCCAGGAGGCGTCTGCACGTTTCCGCAGGGCGCTGGGGAAAATGTCCTGGCTGGCGACGACACGCGGAGATCTTGTGTATTTCATCAGCGTGCTGGCACGCGGCCAGGCAGACCCCAGGGAGTATCACGAGAGAGCCATCCGGGGCACTCTGAGGACCTCAAAACGGTCTCAAGTTTCTTCCAAATCTTTCCACGTCAGAGAGATCAAGACCTGCGAATCAGGGTATTCGTGGACGCATCTTGGGGTTCGGAGCGGTCGGTTTCGCGCAGATCGATCTCCGGAGGGTGCGCCATGCTGGGTTCCGCCTGCGTGAAATCGTGGGCCCGACTCCAGCAGTCTGTAGCTCTCTCTTCCGCAGAATCCAAGTTATACGCACTGACTGAAGGGGCGGGGGAATCGATGGGTCTCAGATGTTCGGTAGGACACGGAACTGGCCTCCAGCCTGAGAGTCAGTATGTGCCCACCATTTATTGCGACAGTGAGGCCGCGATAAACATCTCTAAGATGGAGGGGCTGAGGAAGCTGAGACACATCGATCTGAGGGCGTGCTTCATTCAGCAAGGCTCACAGCCGTAGCAACTTGGTAGTGGGGTTTTTCGTGTCTTTTCGTGCTTTCTTCTCCCTCTTTTCCTCTCTTCGCTCCCTCTTTCTCCCCCTTTCTTTTCTTCCTTTCGGTGGTGTTTGGGGTGGGTTCCGGGTGTGGGTCCTGGTCCTCCCTCTCTTCTGGTTTGATTTCGGGCAGGCCGGCCGTGGGCGGGGTAGCTTGCTAGCTTGCAGTTCTTGCTGCATCGCCATGGCATTCCCTCTGCGATTCCTGCTTTCTTTCTGGATTTTCCTGCATGTGCTGGCGGGCCCGGAGGTTGACGAGCTCTACGCTGAACTTTTGGCGGAGGCCGACATGCCAAGCCTGACTGCCCCGATGGCAGCTCCGGTTAATGCATCTGCAGCATCATCTGAAGTGACCGGTGCCAGCTCTGCCAGCTTGGTGCCGCCCTTGCCAAATGCGACCGCTGCACCTGCCACACCGACTCTTGGTCGCAAGCCGAAGGTGCGCCCTGGCCCTACGAATCTTCTACACGAGCTGCTCCATGGGCCGCCAACGATCACTGCTGCTGCGGAAGACACAGGCCACGCGGGTCTGTCGGACCCCTCTCCTGCGGACGGTGCCACCATGCTTAGTGGCCCACCTGCGGAGATCTTCCTCGGGTACACGGTGAACACGGAGGGCGAGACGGGCGAGGCTTGGGCTCCTGACGACACTATGGTTGATGTGATGCTGGACAGCCCGGACAGCGAGCTTGAAGAGCTGCCAACACTGCAAGCGCAGCCTATCACTGGGTCAGGGTCTGAGGCTGGATCTGAGCCTACAGAAGACCCCAGCAATTCCTCAGAGCCTGATGCCAGCTGCAGCACTGGAGCACCACATCGCCCTCCTCCTGCCGTTACACCGCGCTCCGGGGTATATGTTCACAGTCAAGCCTGCCAGGCGGTACCAACCACACGCAGCGTGTCAGTTCAGGCGGAGGGCTCGGCCATCGATGATGCGATACAGAAGCGGCACATGCCGAGACCGTTGCCCCCACCCAAGCACAGACGAGAAGGCCAGTCGTGTGATCTTTCGGACCCTTGTTTCGTTCAGGGTTGTCGCTGGGTTGGGGTTGATTGCTTCTGTCCCGCACTGCACTTACTGGCTTGCATGTGTCGGTTTTCACTGACCTCGCAGGCTGAAGTAATGATGTGCAATGACAAGCACATGATCCCTACATGGCAGGCCATTGCTGCACTCCCGTGCCCTCATGTGCATGCACCGCGCCACACCCGCCAACCGAAGCCACAGGATGCCGCTGAATCACCTGGTACCCTTGTCATCAGACTGGACCGCCTGGATCCAACTGCACTTGTACGTTGTGCAAGACAAATCCATGGCACCATGCTATGTACCTCCCATACTGCAGGATCAACTACGTGCAGACAGCTGAGTCCGGCCTTGGACGAACGCCCTGCCCAGACTGCGCTATCTGAAGTCTGGGTAGACTGCCGCCACCAGCTGCTGAGACGCTGGACGCAAAATGCATCCCTGTGCACAGAGAGAGCAGCCCCGTCCGGGGTCATGTTGCTTCGACAGCCTCCTCGCAGAGGCATCATGCAGTCTGCCCTTCGACGCACACATGTGTTCAATGTCAGCAGTGACCGTTTCCACACATGCTTCACCTATATGTGCAAATTAGGCTCCAGGCTGTGCGGGCATAGATACAGGGCACCCGAGGCGCCTCCAACTACTGCTGCACCGAGGCCCAAGGTCATAGGTACTCCCCTCCTCGCAATCCATATGCCCCCTGTCCAGGACATGGAAAAACTGTTCGGCTCCACCTCGGACTCGACCTCCAGCTCGGACGTCGACTCGGATCAGGCCAACCTTGAAAGGCGCCTTGACGTTGCGGTGGAGGCACACAGGATAACCATGCACTGCCCAGAGGTCCGAACATCCAGAGGTGAACCGGCCATGTTGGTGGCACAGCTCATCCTTCATGCTTGGCATAGGATTGCACATTTGACGAGTGGCTCCTCAGCATCAGTGCCGTGCCCAGATGCTGCCTCGCTCTCCACTCGCACATACCTGTCCTGTGAGGGCAATGCCTCCTCTCCATCTGTGACTGCAACGGGATATGCTGAGGAGCGTCATGTCAGGCCCAGGCTCCAGGACACACACACGAGCACACAGCATGCTGCTGTGATGATGCGACCGGGCACTACTGCTCGCATGTATGAGCACATGCCTGGCTGTTGCTTGCCTCTTGGTGTACAGATTGATGATGCTCTGTCTGCCCTGCCAACAGCTGAAAGGGACAGGACCGTCCCATCAATCAGTGACGTGCTCCAACGGCGACCGACCACCGATCATATCAGCAGCAACCTCGGATACCTGCATCTTTCCAAGTGCATACCTGGCTCGCCTGATGTCCGCCCCAGGTACGTGTCCTGTGAACCATCACCAACAAGACGGTCCCGGCAACTCCTAGATATCGAGGTTCACCTAAAGGCCGAGCCGGTTGGCCACTGCCAGAACGCCTGCCACCGCCAAAAGTGTTCTGCAGGGATTGGAGACAGGGCTCATTGTTCTTCTGCATCTGTATCGCTGACTAAGCATGCACTGAGCTTCACTGCGTACACGAACGTAGCCGCTGCGTCACCTGGACCCTATACATGTTCTGCAGCCCATCCTACACTGCAAGCACGCGGTCTTGTGTCTGAATGGGGCATACGTTCTACATCACCCCGTTTGCTCCGAGCTCACTCTTGCGCACTAGCATGTGCAAGTGCTGCGAACTGTCAGCGAGCCACTCCTGTGGTTTTCCTCGTTGCTCACTTGGGCCCAGGTCTGTCAAAGACTACATCCAGGCGGACTGTGATCGACACTAGATACTCCGTGGAACTCACGGAAGCAATCACCTTGTCTGAATCTGCCCAGGAGACTGTGCATGGAAATTTGACCCTGACCTACGACAACTGGTGTGGAGCTCATTCTCTGAGCACACTCTTTCTGTTGGACATGCGTCCAGCGAGCACCGCACATCCCCTGCAAAATGCCTGTCCCATGTACTGTCATGCTGAGTTTCGGCCAGCTAGTAGAAGGGCTTCCCTCGGTTCT
Organism: Symbiodinium natans; assembly: GCA_905221605.1. NCBI lineage: Eukaryota > Dinophyceae > Suessiales > Symbiodiniaceae > Symbiodinium > Symbiodinium natans. The sequence continues at coordinate 77,593 of CAJNDS010000643.1, forward strand.
GCTAGGGTCCTGACCTCGCTATGGCGCCCAAGAAAACACTCAAGAGGCCAGCCACCGGACAAAGCTCGAAACCGGGCCCCTCAATCCTGCGAAGGGGACGGTTTGCGCCTTCGAATGAAGACAGAAATGGGGCGATGGACGAGCACACGCTCAGCGACAGCAATGACTCTGATAGGAATGCCCTTGACCTGCCCGAGGCCCCCTCAGTCTGTGGCTCAACTGTCGCAACAGGACCCAAGGCTGCACCGAATTCCCCGTCTTCCTCCTCCAGGACGGCCACGGACACGGATGATGCTCACAGTACTTCTGCTGGAGCAATTGGGGGTGCCCGATTTTCACCGGGCCCTAGGATCAGACCATCGATTCCAGGTGAGGCCTACGCAGCCAGTACAGGTGAAACTCCTGCCTCCAGAACGGCAAGCATTCTTCGAGCTGGGCTCAGAGCCAGAGCAACACGCTCCAAAAGCCCGCCTCCACCCAGACCAAGCCCACCCATGGAAGCACCTGGAGGACCACCTCCACCCACAGTGGGGCATCTGCCTGCTGGACCCCCACCACCCACTGAGAGCATGGGACCCACTCTGCGACCACCACCTCATGGTGGGCTCCGGCCGATTACCGCCACCCATCCCCCAGCAGCACCCGTTGGAGGCTGCACAGCAGGAGGGCACTCTGATGGCCACCTTAGCCCGGCGGGACCCCCCGCACCGCGCCCAGCTGCCATTACCTTACCCCTCACCTACTCGCCAGAGGGGACACCATCGGTCACACTCCCACCCGGATACGGAGCCCGACCGACCAACGGCATACACGCCTGGATCAGACCATCAGCCCGTGCTCCTGGCATCCTGGAAGGACGACCTCCACATGCGGGCATTGCAGCCCCAGGCTCCCCCAACACTCCCGCCATCCTTGAAGAAGCCACGGAGGATGGAGCAAGGGATACACCATGATGGCCCTTCGTGCCACTTGTTACCTCATGCCTGGCTCGCTCCCACGGCGCCTGCGCTTTTTCATGGCACCCCTGAACCCAGGGGTCGGATGTCTCCTAAACCCAGGATCATTGCTAGCAAAGCCTGGCACCTGCTACGTAGATGGAAATTCAGATACCTACGCATGTGCACCCGGAGCAAGAGAAAACGCAATGCAGCTTGTCTCTGGTGCTTGCATGACTGGGTGTCAAATGCACTTACCGCCCTTCTTCCCTTCCTTCTTTCCTCTCTCCTTCGTTCCTTGACACACTGTATCCCCATACCATATGCGCCAACAAAGGCTGATCGCGGTCCCAAGCCCGCGTCCCGAACGAGAACACGATCCAGGCTGCTCCTGTCACTACTCTTTCTTTGGCAAGTGCAAGCAAGCCGTGCTGCATCATTCAGTTCGGGTGAGCCGAGGGTTGGATCAGAGGCCACTGATCCTGGAGCCAGTACCTCACTTCCTTCTCGCCATACGCCGGCGAACCCAGGCCACTATGTCCCTACACTAACTGGCTGCAGAAAACGATCTTTTAAGAGAGCAGTCCTTCGTGCCAGACACTTTGGAATTACACGCTACCGAGGCAGACTTTGCTCCGTCCACGACCTTCTTGGCCGAGGTGAACAGTCACATCCTGACACCACGTCTCCACATCGGTCCATTCCTCGTCCCCCACCACCAGGTCTCAGATGCAACATTATGACCTGGAACGCGGGAGGCTTAACGGTCACGGTATGGAATGAATTCCTCACCTGGCTGTTAAAGACTCCGCATGGGCATGACATCGTATGTATCCAGGAGACGTACTGGCGGGATGACTTTGAATGGGACGATGATCACTGGTCATACATCCATCATGGAAGCCATAAGCCTAAGGAGGCAGGTCTACTCATGTGCATTTCCAAGAAACTGGCTCAACCACACATGATCAAGCACACCCCTGTCCTTGTCGGCAGGCTGCAGCATGTACGCATCTTCTTCCCCAAAGGCCATCAGCCATTAGACGTGCTCCATGTGTACCAACACGCATGGTATCATCAAAAGAATGATGATCAACAGGACTGGTGGAGAGGCGCAACTGAGCGCCGACATCGATTTCTTCAGAGGCTCCAGGCCACCGTTCGCAGCTTCCCTATTCGTAACCCGCTCTGTCTTATAGGTGACTTCAACACCTCGCTGCCACACATGACAGGGCTCACTGGCATGGGTCGACCCACAAAATCCGGTCCACAATCCGACACTGCCGATCTGTGTGCGTTCTTAGAAGTCCATCGCCTCGTAGCTTGCAACACCTTTGGCAGGGCTCCTGCTGCTACCTTCGTCAATGAGTCCACAGGCGCCGTAACACAGATTGACTTCATCATGCTCAGGCAGTTCCACAGTGATAGGGAGAGCAAAAAGGCCAAGCCGTTCAACTGGCCGGTAGCTGCCTCTCGCAAAGGGGCTCAACATATCCCCGTACAGGCCAGCTTCTCTCTAGACTGGAAGCCATGGGGCCTGTCTTCTGCCCTGGAACTCCAGAACAACATCCAACCCAGGCAAGTTTCCGACGCCCTCAAGCAGGATCCCAATCTGGAGGCCGACTTCGTCTGCAACCTAAAAGTCCGGCTTCCGCCTCAGCCCACTGCGGCCCAGCTCGATCTTGCGCTTAAGCAGGCTTGGCATGACACCAGTGCCCGACCTGCCTTCTCCCCACCTGACATCAAAGACAGACCCCATGAACAGGTCCTTTCCCTCTGGCAGGCACGTGCGGCGTTACTTCAGGCACCGATCTCAGACTCCCAACTTCACAACTGCTTTCACCAATGGAGACTCCTTGCACCGGCCATTCGAGCTGAGCGCCTGCTGAAACAGGCGGCAAGACAGCGCAAACGCAACTTCTTGAATGACTGCTTGTCACAAGCTGAGACAGCAGCTGCATCGGGCAATCACACAGTGGTGTATAGAATGCTCAAAGTGCTTGCCCCCAAGCAACAGCGCAAACGAATTCAAATTCGGACTCCTCAAGGCCAGGTGCAACGCCCTGCTGCTGAACGCGACACCCTTGTCGCGTACTATGAAGAACTTTATCAGGCACCCTCAGCGGAACCTGCCCTGGATGCTTGTCCAGTGATATACACTGCCGATCACTGCTTGCATGCCCTGCGAGCCCTGCCACGACCCAAATCAGTTCTTCCAGGTGCAGCCCCGGGCATACTCTGGGCCCTTGGAGCCAGCGCTATTGCGGAGGAGGCGACCCGCATTCTCAATGATGCGCTCTCCGCACTACCTGACCCGCCGCAGCCTGAGCTCACGGACATTTCCCTTTGCCTGTTGCCCAAACCCGCCAAAATAGCTCAGCAACCCTCAGATGTGCGTCCGATAAGCCTCTTACATCCACTCAACAAAATACAGGCAAGCATGCTGGCTTCCATGGTCAAGCCCTTCCTTGACTCCTATCTGCGAGGTGTCCCGCAATATGCGTATGTAAGTGGCAGATCTGCACCTGAGGCACTCGCCAGAGTGTTTTCACACTTGCATTTCGTTCGTCAGCTCGCACCCAAAAAGGAGCGCATGGTCCAACGTCGGCAGCAAGGACTTACTCGCACAGAATGCTCGGGAGGGCTCACCTTCTCCCTGGATGTTGCAAAAGCCTTTGACACCATTCCTAGATGGGTCATTCAAGCTGCTTGCGTTGATGCGGGTATCCCACAGCACATATTACAGCACATCGATGCAGTTCATGCTTATCTCCGAGTTGGCATTAATCACTTTGGGCACCATGGCTCTTGCCGCACAAGCCGCGGCATTCGACAAGGATGTAATCTCGCACCTTCATTATGGTGTCTCGCCACGGCCTTTGTCTATAAGCAATTGCTTAAAGCACTGGGGCCCAATGCGGCTGAGATTCTCACGCTTTTCGCCGATGATGTCATTGCCCAATGGAAAATCAATGATTTGGCCGAGCTGAGGCAGACAATGAGCCAGCTCACGATCTTGATCGCCACACTGAGGCACTTCGGCATGGACGTCAGCGCACAAAAGAGTGTCATTTTATACTCCTTGCATGGGCGCAAGGCCGAAAAATTCCTGTGCAATGCCCGCTTCAAACGTGCTGACAAGTGGCACATGCGCGTCAGCCCGGACCTTGACTTCCCAATCGTCCGCCAGCATAAGTACCTAGGGGTTATAATCTCTTATGGCAGCTTTGAAGCCCATACCCTGGAACATCGCACCCACTGCGCCTCCACAGCTTTTTCCAGGCTGCGACACATCCTATGCACCAAGAATGTCTTATCGACGATCAAGAGGGTGCAACTCTGGAAGGCCATCATTTGGCCCACACTTAAGTATGGACTTACGTCTCTCCTTCTGTCTGTCCATGAACAGATCCAAGTGGTTGGATACGTTGCCAGACAACTTCGAGCGATCACCGGGCAGCTGGCCCATCACACGCATGAAACCACTAGGGATTTTCTTGAAAAATGGAAATTTCAGCCGCTGTGCATCCTTTCGGCCGAGGTTGGGACCAACTACCGGCGGTACGAGGCACAGGCCGATCTGCACATCACCCGCGTCACACAGTGGCATGCCCTTCTTTCATCCACCTATGCCACAGGGTTGGGCTCCACCCAGGACCGTGCACAACTTACACCTGTCGATGCTGTGATCTCCCGCACATACCAATGCCCAGATTGCCCCTCGTGCTTCGCCACTGCAGGCCTGCTGCAAGTACATAGGGTCAAAAGCCATGGCCAAGCCAAGATCCTTGAAAAGCGGAAACAGGCACAAATGCAGAATCAAGTCGAGCATGCGCTGCATGGAGTGCCCACATGCAAGCATTGCCTGCATGAGTTTAATGGTTGGCGCAACTTCAACTCTCATATCCTGCTTGGTAACTGCCCTGTCCTGACTGCAGCCACAACCACACAGGCCAACATTGACACCGCTGTGCCTCCGACTGCATCGAATGAGCCGGCGCCGAATACGGATGCCAACACCTCCGAGTTGGGTGACCATTCCCCTGTATCCACTTTTGTGCAGACGATCTCACAGGAAAGCTCCTACACAGCACTTGCTGTCACCACAGGTCCAGAATGGAGACGGGTAGTCGGAGTAGGCCAACTTCATGCTAGGATGAAAAACTTTTGTCCTGAGTGCGGGCTTTATGCAGCAAATCCGTCGCGCATCAAGGTACATATGCGTGCCAAACATAAGGACTGTCTTGATCGGCTCGAGCATTCGGAAGTGCTTGCCTCCTGTATTCGAACGCGAAAGCCCTGCGTGTACTGTGGTCAGCACATACCTAAGTCCACCTTTGAGGGCACGCATGCAACTGGCTGCTATGTGCTGTGGCAATCTATGTATGCCATGCTGCAATCTGGCCTGACACCCTCAGGTCTCGACTATGTCAGCAAACGCTACCGAGATTCCAGATGGGGAAGAGCTGAACCTCTTCAAGAGATTCATGCCCAGCCAGCAGGCGGAGAAGGAGCAGGAGGATGCCCCGGAAAGGGCTTCGAAGCAGCAGCGCACCAAGGAGATAGTGCAAAAGGGGGGGAGCGGACGCCACGGCAAGGGCAAGGGATCCAGTCGGGGCCCTCAGCAGCCAGCCTTTCGTTCCAGGCGCTCTTCGGACAAGCAGCAGGGCCTCAGCGATCAAAACCTGTTCCTTCTTTGTCAGATGCTGATCCGCCTTGTGCTGCGCCAGGGAGATGCACTGAGGATCTTGGCTCTCGACACCTCACTGGTCCTGTGGCTCCGGACTGGACTTCCAGCGGGAGTCCCGGAAGCGATGTTCACGGCTGCCCAGAAGTGGAAGGAGCTTCGGGAGGCAGGAGAGGTGAAGGCCCCACTGCGACACATCCTGTGGCTGTGCCTCCTCACAGAGCTCGAAGCCAGGACAAACCCGGCCAAGCTCACGGAGGAAACCAAGACTCACTTAACGAAAATGGGCTTCATCAAGGACGGACAGTGGCTCTACTTGAAGTGGTCCTTCGAGGAGAACAAGCTGCTTACGGACCCTGCCCGGAGCCCCATCTCCCTCGAGGACGCCCATCAGCAAGTGAAAGACCTCCTGCGAATGTCCCAGGATCCCCAGGTCATCACCAGGTTCCATCCGACTCGCCCGTTGGCACCAGAGCTCAAGAGTCCCACCGTCACGTTCATGCTGTCCATTGCCCTTCGGTCGGAGCAGGCAAACGAGCTTCACTCCAACCTCCTGCGACTAGCGGGGAACGCGTGCACTCAGGTAGTGGGCATGACACATCGCCAGGAACGTCTCAGTCGATCCAACCTCGAGAAGCAGCTCTCCAAGTACCTTCAGACAGGAGATCTTGCCCCACTGGAGGAGGGCAGTCGACCATCGATCACCCAGATGCAGGCCGGATTCACGCCTCACCCACCAGCCATACCGCCACACCTCCACACTTGTCGCCTTTGCATGGCATGGACCAGCAACACATTCTCCGTGCAAAGCTTGTCAACAGTGGTAACACATGTTATACCAATGCAATCATACTTGCCCTTCTTTGGACTGCATGCCGTTCGGGTCAACCCTCACTGCCCGCAGGACTGATGAGGACACTAAGTTCGGCCCTCAAAGAACGCAAGCCTTTGAATGTATGGCAGCTTTTGTGGTGGCGCAACCTCATGCGACAATGGAGCGAGCCCAACAGGCAGCATGATGCTGCCGAACTCATTGCGTTCCTCCAGGACAAAGGGTTTGCCGAATACTACGAGGGCCACTGGCAGCGACGAGTTCTTGCTGAGGGACGTATCAGCATTGAGGAGGCTGGCAGCACAATGCCACTTCTTCTATCGGTTCCCCTCTCAGCTCATTGCACACCTCAAGCCCTGTTGGATCAATGGCATGCTCAGGCCGGATTTGCGGGATTGCTGACAGCGCCATCGCACCTTATTGTGCAGCTCAATCGTTTTGGCGTTGAAGAAGAGTCATTGCAAAAAAGTAGTTGCCCTGTTGATATCACCAGCACGTTAAGCGTCCCGGTGTTCGACGTTGACCTCGTGACCACCAGACAGCTGTACAGACTTCATGCCTGCATTGTTCATCTTGGTCCACACCCCACTTCCGGGCACTACAGAGCTGTTCTTATGAGTGAAGACAGACGATATTACACGGACGATCATACCACTGCAAAACCTCTTCTTCAGAAGGATGCTGTACAGCTTTCACTCAATGTGTACATCCTGATATATTCCAAGGCCTGCTTCACAGATGCGTCTAGCTGAGTTACGGCCCTGCATGCACATGTGGCTTTTGGATTGGGACGCCTTTCCTCTTGCCGTTTACATGTCGCATGTCACTGTCGCGCGCTGACGAGCGAAAGTGCAGTGCTTTGGGTGTCGGACTCCTTTCTTTTCACTCGTTTTCCGTGGTTGGCCTGCTTGGGCATTCGTGCCGGGGCCACAAGTCTTTTGTAGTTAGGAGCTTAGCTCGCTGCTCTCATGCAGCCGGACCACAGTGTCTGCTTCGGACTCGCTAGGTGCCAGACATGGCATTGCGCTGCAAAGCAAAAAAGCTTCATTCAGCATGAAGTTCAGTCGGGATCCATTGTGGTCAAGCCCGTCAGAGGCAAGGACAATCCCGCCGACATCTTCACAAAGAGTTTAGATGGTCCCACTACACTTCGGCACATGGCCAGCTTGGGGCTCGAGGAAGTCCAGCTGAGAAAAGGGTCTGCGTGTGCTGTGGGTCTTCTGAAGGGTGTTGTGTCGAAAGGGGAGTGGGTATCCTTGGCTGAGAGGGTAGGGCTTAAGAAGGGCCACAAGTGGCTTCTGATCGAGTTCTGTGCCCTTCTCGACGCCAACATGCACCGGGTTGCGAAAGAGGAGTTTCCGAATGTTTGTGTCCTTACCGTTACCGAGAGGGATGACGGGAGGAGACCGGAGACGGTCACTGCGATCAAGGGTGTTATCGCATCCGCCTTGGAACGCGGGGTCTGCATCTTCTTATGGTCCTCGACCCCATGCACGGGGTGGTGCCCGTATCAGCGGATGCATCTCCAGAAACAGGGTTCCACCTACAAGGGTCATTTAAACGGCCTGTGGGACTGCCACAAGCGTCTGTGGAGTAACTTTGTCAGCCTGACGAAGTACACACACGGCTGGGCCATCGAGTGGCCAGCCCGCTGCGCTTACTGGTCCCAGACCCAGAGCTTTCTCCGAACCTCGCGAGCGACCTTGTACGACTGTCGTGTGGACGCTTGTGCTGCGGGGCTGAGAGGAAATGACGGGGAACTTGTGTCGAAGCGTTGGAGAGTGGTGACTACGCATGCAGGGTTGCCGAGGGTCTTGAAGGGCTGAAATGCGACCATGCGCATCCGCATTCCAAGGTCTTTGTTCTCAAAGAGACGCAACATTATCCTGAAGCTATGTGTAGGGTTGTTTTGAGCAGCTTGTAAAGGTCGTCTGCTCTGCAGCCGTTTTGCTTTTCTGAGCCAAGGGTTTAGGGTGGAACGCCAAGACCATGAGTTTACCTCGGGTCTCGCTTACACTAGGGTTTTCAGAGGCCATGGACTATGCTGTGGTCCTCTTCCAGCGGTTGGGCAACGAACTACTCGAGCCACAGCTGCTTTGTCTTTTCGTCTTAGCTGCAGGGATGGTTGTTGGCCACTTCCTTACGTATGCCTACTACCGCCTTGTGGTGAGACAGCTCCGGGAGCTGAAGGGTGCACCGCCGACGGACATCTATGTCACCCGGCATGGTCAGTGTTACCACAGCGATGCTTTCTGTCCGTCACTTCGCAACAGCCAGCCTACGGGCAAGCGCAAGTGCCATCTTTGCTACCCCTACACGTCGACGGGGCCGTGACAGCCTCAATGCCCAGAGGGGGAGTAAGAGACCAAAGGTTCTATGTGGGCCTTGGGCTGCCAGCGTCTTTTAAGTTTTTTTCCCAGAGGACTCGCTTGCGAAGTGGTGTAGAGAGTAGGTCTCCTCAGCTTTTAGAGCTTAGGGAGTGTTTTCCAGTGTCTTCCCGGAGCACAGAGTAGGTCGCCTCAGCTTTTAGAGCCTAGGGAGTGTTTTCCAGTGTTTTCCCGAAGCACCGTGAGGTTTGACCAGTTTTGACTGCGTGGCTCAAGACCGGAGTATGCGAGCATGCAAAAGTGAGAAGCGTGCAGGGCTTGAGTGTGAGTCTTGTAGGGCTGTGGGTTGCTTGCCGCGTTTCGGCCTTTTACGGAAAACAAGTGACCAGAGCTGGTGTCGTTTGTGTTGGCAGGCGGAGCACTTGGGGGGTCTCCCCAGCTCGCTGACGCCGTGGTGGATCTCTGCCGTGACGCCCTCATCCAACTCTCAAGCCCGAAGCTGTCGCCCTGGATCCCAGCAGAGACTGACGTCGGCCAGTGTTGGAATCACTGCGTTGTGAATATCATCGTTGTTGTCAGAGGGTCGACAGACGTCAGAAGACTCAGAAGACGATCTGACGCATTTGCAGGGGGCCTACCAAAAAAACCTAAAACCCTAAACCCTAAACCCCACTTTAGTGTGTGCCGCGGCTGCCTCAGCATCTGCGTGCCCTTTTTTTGGCTAGGAGAGTGCCAGGATAAGCGAATCGGCTGGACACCGTACTGGGGGGAGGGGGGCCCACCCTCTCCCCTCCGCGTGCATTCATGCCCCGTGAGAAGTACAACTCAAGCCCGAAGCTGTCGCCCTGAATCCCACGCTTGGACGCTAGCAAAACTAAAGACACAGCTCTGGGTCAGCTCCCACTCACTCACTCACTCACTCACTCACACACTTATTCACTCACTTACGCACTCACTTAATCATATTCACTTATACACTCTTAGCGAAAAGAATAACTTTGCATGTGGGGTTATCCGGTCCTTTAATTTGTTTTCAATGGTATGAGAGGCCAGGGGAAAGTCAAAGACTTTACCACGGCTGGGGAAGAACACGCCGGGAAGCGATCTGTCGATGCAAAGATGCCTTGACAGTTTCAATAATGCCCTCAAGGTCGGCATGAGTCTTCTCTTCAAAAAGCACGGTCCGGACTCCTCCTCGCCCTACTCAAGGGAGGTCCATCGGCTGTTCCTGGTTTCGCTTTCGGACGGTTCTTGGAGGCGTCAGAAGGCCTTGGGAATTTGCAGAAAGCAGAAATTGCGTGGCTGGAACGAAAAGGTAACCAGTTCAGCGAAAAAGAAGTTATTGAAAATCAACGCTCATCGCCCAAGGCGATAGTGCGAGCAGCCGAAGAGATGCGACGCGCGTGATTCTGACTTTGTGTCGTTGTTCATTCAGATTTCCAGCTGTCCCAACTTTGTTAGCATCCATGTTTGCGAATTTGTTTCAGATTCCCGATGTAGTGCTCAGTCTCACCGGTGTCGCAGTCAGCCCTTGCGAAATGGCAAGGTGGTGCATAGTGAAACAGGCCAGAAGCACGCGACCAACTGGAACAAAACGAGTAGCTGTGCTGGGTTTAGACAGGTTGGTATGTGGTATGTGGATTGCCTCGGATTGTTATCATGTTTGTCCTTGTTGCGTTTTTCTCTGTGTTTGCCATATTCGATATGGGGCCACGTTGTGGGCTCAAAACGTTTGTTCGTTCGTGGAACGGGGATGAAAAGCGGCAGCTGATCATCGATCTGGGGATATCAATAGTGCAAGAAATAGTTTGAACCAATTAACAAGTTTCCTTTACACTTCATTTTCATTCGAAGAGATGTTGTTCATGTTCCAAAGTTCACAAACGAGTCAATTCAAATCATTGGCAAAAAATCATTCTGGTGGCAAAGGGGTTTCGCTACTAACCAGAGCAGAAATTCTTTCAGGTTCACAAAATGTTCATAGTTTTTGCGCAAAATAGATGGAAAACTTTTCAGTTTCGCCTATATTCACTGGGGCATCTGCAGTTGCCGAAATTAGGGCAAAGATGTGTCATAGATATCATGGGCTTATGTTCATGTGCAAATGCAGCAAGACGGCTACATGAAATAGACGCCAGTTATTGACGAGCCTTCGAAGCCCAAGCTAGCTTCCGAGTCTCTTGAATTTTCCCCACCCCGCGGGAACTCCAGCCTACTTGTCTCTGGATGTTTTTTGATTTTTTTGTATTATCGGGACCCACGGGATTTCCGGCCTAATTTTCTCGATGTTTTTTTCCCGAATTCTTTGTGATTTTTTCGGTCTATTTTTCATGTTCTTCGCAATTTTTTGTCATGTTCCCCGGAAATTCCAGCCTACTTTGTTTTCGGTTTTTTGATTTGGAGGTCATCATCTGTCTCATGCGGAATGAATACGTATCATAAGCCTACCAAGAGATTGACGAACTTTGCAAAGTTGAAAATGCCTCGAATCTTGGACAAGAATACCACCGCTCAGAGTTCCACCTCGGCTTGGCTCTGTGCCAAAGCGGTTCCCCATCCGCCTGTTCTCGGCTCTTAGCTTCGAAGGCTTTAAAGGTTTTCAGGTCTGTTGGCCTTGGCGTTTAGAAGACCCTAGACACCTAGCATCGCCGAGACGGCAAATGCACGCCAGGGGCTCCTTCCTTCTAAATCCGCTCTGTCGCAATGGCGAAAATCTCCTATCAATGTCGGCAGCGCTCATCCAAAATACAGCAGACGATGCTGAAAACCCAGGCTAGCCAAAACCTAGGAAACCGCTGGGGGAAATTCTGGGGCATGCTGATGTATGGCCCATGTGGCCCTCGTTTCCTTGCGGCGGACAAACTCGTTGGCGAGACCGCACTGAGGAGGGTTCTCGAGCCGGCACCGGCTTTTGGGGCTGCGAGGCGGGTGAAGTCGCTTCACAGAATTCAGCATGCAGTTTTGGGACGCTGTGCGAGAGCGGCGCTGGAGCCGCATGAACGTCAGAAACGTATATAAACTCATCGGCATTTTCTCGGATGCCTCATGTTGTATAAAGCCGGTAGCGGCAAAACATGCTTTTTTGGCAATGCAGAAATTTTTGCTTCCTGTGATCTGACATAGCCATGAAAACCGTCGGTGCCGTCGATAGTTTTGGTTGGCTTGGTGCCCACGTTGTTTTGCCATGTGCTTGAAGGGCTCGAAACGGCAGACCTAACTTCCAAAGGTAGTCAGGTTGCTTGCCACTTGAATGCATCTATTTTCTGCGTGTGACAAAGAGAGACGTGTTGGGTGAAGACCTTGAGCTGCTTTGATGACGGTTGCCTTAGGCGACAACCATTCATGTTTTGGATCCTCAGGAACCTCAGGAAAGCATGATCACCACCAAGTGGGTCGTGTACCTTGGTTGGGAAAGTTCATTCGAGGGCGCATCCGGATGCCACGTGTGCTTAGCTTCAACTATGACCCTTTGGCATGGAAGACATGGGATGAAATTGACAAGATTGCCCAACTGCACTTCAGGCCCCGGGGAAGAACCCCTCCAACTTTACTCCGAAATTCTTTGTGCAGCTGGGCCCTTCGGACTGCGATGCCGCTTTCGCAGACTGAGACTCTGTTTCCTGAGAGGATATCCTTGTGGTGGCTTTGTTTACGTCCGTTGAATGCCGTCGAGCTTGCGATTGTTCGCCCTTTTGCCACTGATGCCGAGGCCTGGGCACCGTTGTGTTGTTGATTTCAAGTGTTAAGGTATGGTGACCGAGGTTTTCAAATGGCTGTGTGGGGAGCAAAGGCTGCAAATGATGCCCTTGATTTTGTTTTGACACGCTGATGTCATGGAGCTGACAGCTTAGCTCGGGGAAGGCCCATGCTCATGTTGGCTTGCTTGTTCGCTCATGGCGTGTGGAAGCTGTTTGGCTTCGCGGTGAGTTTTCAGGTCGAAACACCTTTCATGAGTCCAGGATCCGTTTCTGCTTGAACCGCGATTGGAAGCAAAGAAGATCTTCGCAGGCTGAGGAAACACCATAAGCAAATACAATGAGGGTCTGAAACATCGTGGACATTCATTTGCCGCGCCCAAAGCCTAAACCCCCCGTAAACCCCCAGGATTTTCGAACCCTAAACGCGAAACCCTGAACCCTAAACCCTAAACCCTAAACCCTAAACCCTAAACCCTAAACCCTAAACCCTAAACCCTACACCCTAAACCGACCTGTTGAAAGGCCAGCTCCATGCAGGAGGTGTTTGCCTTGTGGGGCAAGGCTTGGGCAGTGTTATCTCGGAATGCTAAGCTTCTTTTGGGGTTCTCGAGATCGGGACTCACGGTGTTTGTAGTTCGACCCAACCTGGGTTCAGGTGTGGACATGCTGAGACTCTAGGCCCAAGCGGCTTATTGTAAGAAAGAAGGATGTTGGGACGCGCGGCTTCGGAAGTTGTTGAGAACCAGGCAGGTCTTCGCGACAGCCCGGTGCAGTTGAAAGCGTTGTTGGAAGTCAGTGCCCGAACCCCGATAGAGAGACTATTTTGTTCAACATCTCTCTTAGGGCTACGCGAAGGGCGGCTGACTATTGAGGGAGTAGTTGGCCGACATCCGGGCCCGACAAGTGAACCCATCAAGTCATCCCATGCGACCGCACGCCGCACCAAGATTATCCCGACAGATTGATACCGCACGTACCATACCGTTGCCACACCGTCACACCAGTGCCATGAGCTTGCTGCTTTGAAGCTTAGAATTGGATTCCCGTGCTCCCCAACTTTCGAAGAGCACGCGGGTTGCTTGTGCAGGTGCCTCCCTGCGCCGTGGCGCCTTTGAATGCTGACGTAGATCTCATCCTGATGTATAGCATGCACTTTGAGGCCACTGATTTGTGGGGTTGATGGGGGGATGCCGAGGATGCTATGCTTTGGGATGTTCCCCCTTATACCAACAGTCCTTAGTAGGGATGATAATTGGGGGGTACTATAATGCCTATTCAGGACTGTCAGAAAAAGTATACTATCTACATGGGGTCTGCGGACGCTTTTGGCCAGACGAATCCAGCGGCTTTGGCCGCTGCAACGGAGCTTGAGAATGGCTTCGCGAGCCCTGGCGGCCTTTCAGCTTTGGAAGCCTCAAAGAAGCCCCTAGACGAGGACCCCCCCCTTGAGTTTTCTCCGAAGCCCTCTCAGAAGCCTTCTCTTAAGCCCCCTCTCCCCTAAGCCTTCCTGAGCCCTCCCATCCTAACCGGCTTCCTGCTCTTTGAGGAATGGGACCTACGCTTGGGCCCAGTGTTTTCGGAGCTTGACGATCCACCAGGCGAACTTGACCTCCTACGAAGACATCTATGCCGCTGGCAAGCACGCATGCTCGGTGCAGAGACGCAACACGGGCTTTGAGTGCGGGTTGCGGGCTCCACATCCTAAGACCTGAGCTTGTTTGATCCCAGGATGCGAGAGGCTACGAGGTTCGGCGAGATTGGGTCAATGGACCCAACTTGGTGTTTCGGGCAGTGCTCAAGAACTTCATGGAATCTGGGCTTGTGTTACCCGGAGTCGGGAGAATGTTGTCAAGAGTCTGTGGTTGCCGGGTCTTTTCGGGGGTGTTGCAGGTCACCGTAACCCTCAGAGCTTTGAGGTCCTTGGCCAGTTCTTGTGAAGAGCTGCAGGGGGGCTCGAAACCCCCAAGCCCCGAAGGATGGGACCTTCGGCAATTACAGCCACTTCTACTACATGGAGTTCGATGCTGCACCCAGATCTTGAAAGCAAGCACGCAGGCTTTGTTTTGATCAGCATAAGAACCTTGTACGACATCCAGGCCCTTCCGAGACCGAGACAGGCTTAGCAGGCGACATCAGGCGACAATGGGCACAGCGTTACTCACGAGACTCCAAAGTGTGATGATGCCTGTGCGGAGCCGCCAGCTGACCAGACCACCCTCCTCCAAACACGAAGCCCCTCGCAGTAACATTTAGTGGGACCTTATAAAAGCAGCCATGGCCGCAGTATCTTAGGGGACATTGTTGCACGGGGTGATCAAATGTTATGGTTACATCAAGGGCATGAATGATCTTGGTTCAAGCTTTCGTTTGCAAGGTGCCTGTCCGTGAAATGTGGATGGACCAGTTTGTGACCGAGGTGCAGGGCCCGGGGGTGGGTGGGTGTAATCCTGCCTTTCTTGGGCCGCCTTGCAATGGGCTCTTTTGTAACTCTAAACCCTGAACCCTCAGGCACTAAGTTAGAAAACGCCCTTGATACGCGGAAAGCAAACGCTCCTCTCTCATCAAGGCCTTGTTCTACCCAGAGGCTGCAATCCGGGGCAGCCATTTTCGCGGAGAGCTCGGGGGAGGGCTTAGGGTTTAGGGTTCACGGTTGAGGGCTCAGGGTTTTTAGGGGTCTGGGATATATACCTGTGAAGTACATAAACGCTCTTTACCCCAAATGATGCCTGGATTGCCTGATGTGCTCGTAGAAAAACATTAACATTCGTATGTGGGACTTCTTCATGACAACAAGCAAGTTGGGATCGTTGTCTTGTTGGTTAATGTTGTGTCTGTCTGGCTGTGGCGTCCTGTGGGTTCAGTAAAGAAGTTTTGGTTGTTTACTCGAGAACCCTAAAACGTAGGAAGATGTTTGAAAGCGGTATTGTAGGGTAGCAGAAGGAATTCAGCCACTGCGATAGAGTGGAATCGCAGTCTAATTACCCTTCAGTTACAATTTGAATGTCTCTGGGTAGCATTTTCTTGGAATTCGAGACATAGGATACGAATGAGAATCCACAAAATTTGCAGTTGTAATCGTACTTTCACAAGTATTGGTAGAGGCTAGTCGCAGTCTATGTTTATCTGTAGCTGCAGCTTGAGACAAGAGGTGTAATTACAAAATAGAAAATAATGCAAGACTATCCTAACATGCTAATTTACGAATATGCGAATATGCTAAGAAATAATCTGATACGATGAAGATAGTATGAGACTAGGCGAATATGTTTTTCTATGAGAAGTTATTCAAGCAGTAATATAACAAAATACGAATATATGCAATATAAGAACAATAAGAATATCCGAATATACGCAATACAAGAATATGAGAATATACGAATACCAGAAGACAAGACTATATTAGGAATAGAAGAATATAAGAGTATAAGAATATAAGAGTATAAGAATACAAGAATATCAGAACATGAAGTCGTAAAAATATCAGGAGTGGCACAAGAAGCTTAACCTCCCAAAATTCACGAACTCTTTGAATCCTCATACATTCCTAAAGGAATGTCGGCAGACCCGACATGGAAAAAACCTTGCAAAGAGGCAAGGACATTTGTCAGTGACAATCTTCGGGCGCCGGTTGCATTGAAGGATCGGTGAACCGTGCCATAGAGGCCCGAGGCAATGAGAGACAATCACTAAGATCTGATCCAGCCCGCCAGCTTCGGGGGCTCAGCACGAATTCCCGGCAAGACGCAGCGTCTGAGTTCCAACTGCTGCTCTGACCAAGGGGACCCCCAAAAAACGGGACCCCTGTATTCGGTCCGAGAGCCCTCGTCTTACAATCCAGGTATATTCAATGACCGAGAGGGGCTGTATTGAAAAGCGTCGTTTGGCTTGAGTTAAGTCCAAGCCCGTCATTGTGTAAGTAGGGTTACGTTCGCCTTCCAAAATTGCTGGCCACTTCATTATGTCCACCAGGCCCTGTTTGCAAATGCCACATAGGCTCTGAAACATGCATTCTCATTCCATGACTTGAGCTGCAACTAAATATGTCATCAAGTGTACAGCAAGAACGAACTTTATCCATAATATTTGTCAAACTCAGAATGCGAATCTATTGGAACGTTCGGAATAGGTTGTGAATAGCTATGCGAGCAAAAATGCCGACTACATTCCCTTTTCAATCATGCCCAAACCATACTCCATATAGAAGATTCCATCAGAAATGCACTTAAAGTCGGTTGACTTGAGTTGGAACAAAGTGCTACTTAGTGCGGTTGCCCTCCGGTCAATACTTGTCAAATTGAGGCCACAAAAACACAAATCTATTGGATTCCTACTAATATCTCCTTTGTTTGGATTCTAAATAAATTCGAAATACCATCGCTTGAAAACAATGCCCAAACCATACACGATATCGACATTCCCAGATGAGTTCTGAGGACAAGGCTGATTCGGAACAAGCCGTCAAGTGCCGTTCGCAAGAGATCCGGCCAGGAGACACCTGGGACACCTTTCTCACGAGTATGCCCGTGGAGCTGCCGACAGATCGCAGTGGTGAGTTGTTCGGGACAGGGCGCAAGATGTTTGGGGCTTCGGGGCGGGGGGGTCAGGCTGGTGACTGGTTCAATTCGTGGGTTGAGGTAGGGTATCCAGGTGTCACGTAGTTCGGGAGTCTGAGGCTCTACCACATCAATGGCAATGCCATCTACAATGTCCGTCATCCTTGGTTGCAGTTCTTGGCGACCAAGTTGGACGAAGATGCAGCCGACGCTGCAATGACCAGCAACTTGGTATGTGTATGTATATATATATACACATACACCAATATATACAGAAGTATGATATGATGAACAGATGGTTAAAGACATATATATATATATGTACACATATATACATGTACACATTCATATAGAAACAATAAGATACATTGGGGTCTGTGCGTTTCAAAGACGTGCGATGCTGGGTGTTGACACATGGCGCTGTGCCGAAGCTGTCTTTTCCGGTCACCTTGAGCAGGCAAAAAGCAAAAGAGAGCACTTGGGTCTTGGTGGGGCTGGTTGGGCTCGGGGTGTGCAGCCAGTTTCTCCCCAGGCTGCACAGAGCAAGAAGCCCGACAACTTCGTGGGGATTGCGGGTCGGTTTGGGGGGGCTTCAGTGTGACATTCTCAGGTATTGCCTTCGATGTCCGCATGGCGAACCTGAGCTACGAAGAGTTCGCAGGTGGTCAGGACAGTGTTCCCCGCGCCTTTTTCCTTGATGTCCTCTCAGGTTGTGAGAGTTGTTGTGAGGCCGAACTGAGGCTGAAGGCTCTTCGGAGGCTGTGAGACCTTGGGGTCGTGGGCCCTCAGATCCCAAGAGCTTGCTCTTACCCCGCACCCCGAAACCCATAACTCCCATCACCCGTACTGCATCTTCCCTTCTTGTAGAGTGTCTCGCTGCTGTCACTCCATGCATGGCTGGCAGTAGTTCAGCCATCACGGTGTGTATTTGCTGGGACCGTACGCATCTACTAAAGTTGCACGGGGGCATCCTGCCAGAAGGAACAACGGGCACGAAGACAAGGGTTCGCAACTAGTTCTCGACTGTGAGCCGAGTCTCAGGCGCTTGCAAACGT
The DNA here is from genome assembly GCA_905221605.1 of Symbiodinium natans. Lineage (NCBI taxonomy): Eukaryota > Dinophyceae > Suessiales > Symbiodiniaceae > Symbiodinium > Symbiodinium natans. Next base: position 95,680 of record CAJNDS010000643.1, read on the forward strand.
GACGTAGTCGTCGCCGCCGCGGAGCCGCGGAGCCTTGAAGCCTTGAAGCTTTATCCCCTAAGCCCGAAGCCCCAAGCCCTAAACCCTAAACCCTAAACCCTAAACCGTTGGCAGGACACGCCCTACAGGGGCGATTCCCTCCTTGTCGGAAACTATGCACAGACGCACCTTTGGCCTGACTAGTCGAAGTCGAGCCACGCACGCCAAAGAGGACGAAATCTGAATGGTTTCCGGTGTTCTTGTTTTAGTTCTAGGGGGTTTAGGGTTTACGGTTAGAGTTTAGGATTTAGGATTTAGGGTTTAGGGTTTAGGGGATCCAGGTCCCCTGCACTTCCAAATCCGGCAGGATCGGGGCACTAGTGTGGCTCTGTCATTAGACTCGGGGGGGGATAGGTTGGAGCGCACGCCTTGTCAGTGCTTTGGTTCGTTAACAAAGCACAGCAGTCTTTGTTGTGCAAGACATCTGCACGAAGGTAGGATCGACCTTTGCATGGGGAGATTTCCCGTCCTTGCTCTCTCGCTCTCTCTCTCTCTCTTTCGTTTTTTTTCCTTTTTTTTCTTTGTGTGTGTGTGTGCGGAGAACCAACAAAACAGAAAACAAAGCGAAACAAAGCAGTCTTGGACTCTTTTCAGAGGGCCGGCTCCCCAAAAGACTCGTGAGCTGTTGTGTTTGTTGGTGTTTAGGTTCTGCGGAGACATGCGCGTTTTCCGTCCTCGAGGCAAAGAAATGAAGAAGGGAAACAAAGCAATCCTTCCCCGGAGCGTACGAGAAGAAGACCCCGCTTCTTTTTCCCGAATGCGTGACAGAAGGGTTCCCGTTTCAATGGTTAGGGTTCCCGTGGGGGGCGCCATCTTCGTAGCTGTCCTCACTTTTGGAGCTTCGTTGTGCCTTCGCGCGCCAAAGCTGCTGACAGTTACGAGGATAAGTGCTGACGTCAACTGGGCTCATCGACGCTTCAAGGGGCAGGATTCTCGACAGAGAGGGACGGATTCCGGATTCCGATCCTAGAGAGTCTCATGCCTGTCAGGTCATGAAGCAGATTTCGCTAGCAGATGTGTAAAAACAGAAGAGCGAGAACAGGGCATGAGGCACGGAGACGACAGGACAAGAAAATAATACGAGAAGCAAAACAAAAGAAAGAATGCGAGAGAAACAATGAAAAAGAGAAATAAAGGGAAAACAGAGATGAGGGACGGTAAAGTACAGACAAGAAATCAGTTTTATCATTGGATGCATCAGCTCAGACTTCGTGTCGCACGTTACGTTTGCTATCTGCGCGGTGTACATGACTTGTGTCTGCATTTGGGTTCGTGGCCCTATAAGGTTTCGACGACACTCACGAAGACTGCGACACGCAGGGCCCCATGCCCGTGACATCGCGTAAAGCGTAAAGAGAGTTCTAGCAAGAGGAATCTTCAACAACATCGTGCTTACATTTTCATTTTCAAATAATATTAGTTGCCGTGGAACGTCAGTTTTTGGTGTTCCATGGTAAAAGCGTGCAATATGGATACTCGAACTTGAATATTTTCTTACAATCGGGATCAAAAAGTCAGCCGAGATTTTGTGTGAGAACGCTCGTGCCTTGCATGAGGGTTGAAGTTCAGCTATCCCTAGATCTTCTTGGTATTCTGTTGAATATACGAATAATTGTATCACATAATTGGACTGGTACTGTAACTGCTTAATAGTTCGTTAAGATCTTGCGCAGCTCAACTATAAATCTATTCTTGGGACATAGTGCCGTCCGTTATTTGAAATGGTATCTTAGCAGCATACAGTCTCGTGTTAATGCATGCAATCTGCAAATTTCACGAAGCTCAGCTTGCTTTATGAGATCACGGGTGGTGATCATATTCAGCATTGTATCAAGATCAAAAGTTACATAATGGGCTCATGAGACCATCATCGAGCTTAATTTGGGAATTGCCTAGTAGTTGGTGAAGATCTTGAATCAGTTTAGATCTCAAGTAAGCTCACCTACAAGCCTGCTTTTCATACGGTGGACTGAGGGTCTTTCATGAATTGAACTGGTATCCGCTATCCTAGTAGCATGGATGCTAAATGGACGATTTGTTTTTTTGGGACTTCGAGGAAGTCAGCAGAACACGTTGCTTCTTGAATGGTGCAGAAAATACTCGAGCATCTGGAAGTAGAGATGTTTTTTTGTTTTTGAAAATGAAGGACCTTTCGATGCTCGTGCCGCGAGGGTAGACTGCACGCCAAAAGTGAGAATCAACTACGGACATGAAACGTCGGGAGCGTGACCCAGTAGCTGTCTATTATTGTTCAAGATAGCCTTCTTCTCAGAAAGCAACCTATGTGTCGGTGTCTTGGTATTTTTTTTTCTTGGATGACAGTTAGATGTTTTGGGATTGGAGCTTTGCGCGCACAGGCTACGGTCCAAGGCTTGCTGCAATCAATCCATTACAGCGCGCCCCCAGTTCTACAAAGTAAGCCTCAAGCTTCGTCCAACCACTCCAAAAGCAAAAAAACACATCCCTACCCCACCCTCCGCCCCCGAAGAACCTTCTTTTGCGAAGTTAAAGGGATGTTTTTTGAGCCGAATGCCCAGGCTGCTGAACGACAGACCCTTGACTTTTCTTTGCCAATGGGGAGGTGGTTGTGAGAGTGTTTCGGGTTTAGGGGTTTGAGGTTTGTCAGGTTTAGGGTTTTATGGTTTTAGGGGGGATGATTCTGGGCCTGGCGGACGGTTTTCTGCTCTACTCTGGCTTGTTCTTCTTAGGGGCTTAGGACCTGAAGTTGTTGATCGGTGGCTTTAAGGCAGAGTGAGAAGCTCCACCTGCTGATCTTGCGTAATGTAGAGGCTTTCATCGCGCCGAGGCTTTCAAAGTGAGGAGTACATCCGCCATGGATCGCTCCAGAAGCTCGGCTGTCACTCTTGAGCCGCAAACATCCTGCAGAGCCCTAAGCCCTAAGCCCTAAGCCCTAAACCCTAAACCTCTCTACCATATAAACCGAAATCTTAAACACGAATTAGGGAATCGGACCCCCATTGTAGCACGAATTTGGGAATTTGATCCATTTCGGCCCTTCTGACCCCTTGGCCTCCCCCATTGTCAGCTGATCCATTTTGGCCCCCTCTGACCCCTCTGACCCCTCTGACCCCCCATTGTTTAGCACGAATTTGGGAATTTGATCCATTTTGGCCGGAGGGCCTATTTTTTTGGGTCTTTTTTCTTTTTTTTTGGCCTTTTTGTTTTTTTTTTGGTCGATTTTCTTGGTTTTTCCTAAGAAAACCACCATTCCCTCCATATTGTTAAAGGATTTGATGCATTTTCGTGGTTTTTGGTACGAAAAACAGTAATTTCTCTGTGGTTTCATAGGAAAGCGTTATTTCTGGTACGTTTTAGAAGGAAAGAAGGAAAGAAAGGAAGGAAGGAAGGATGAAAGAAAGGAAGAAAACAAGGAAGGAAGGAAGGAAGGAAGGAAGAAAGGAGGGAAGGAAGAAAGGAAGGAAGCAAGGAAGGAAGAAAGGAAGGAAGAAAGGAAGGAAGCAAGGAAGGAAGAAAGGAAGCGTGCTTCGAAGCCCAAGAAACTAGTTGAAAAACATCGTGTGAGCATTGTGTTTGCAAATGGGGGGGGCTGCGCCCCCCCCAACCCCCCCGCTTTTTTTGTTTTTTTTTAAGCCGTGCAGAGCGTGCGTGCTTCAAAGCCCAAGAAACTTGTTGACACCCATCATGTGAGCAGGGTGTTTGCAAATGGGGGGCGCAGACCCCCCAACCCCCCCGCTTTTTTTAAGCCGTTCAAAGCCCAAGAAACTAGTTGAAAAACATCGTGTGAGCATTGTGTTTGCAAATTGGGGGGGGGGCTGGCGCCCCCCGCTTTTTTTAAGCTGTGCAGAGCGTGCTTCAAAGCCCAAGAAACTTGTTGACACCCATCATGTGAGCAGGGTGTTTGCAAATGGGGCTGGGGCTGCGCCCCCCCCAACCCCCCCCCGCTTTTTTTAAGCCGTACCAAGCGTGCTTCAAAGCCCAAGAAACTAGTTGAAAAACATCGTGTGAGCATTGTGTTTGCAAATGGGGGGGG
>CAJNDS010000644.1:0-99713 GCA_905221605.1 Symbiodinium natans
TTCAATCGTTTTACCTCTGCTCTGACTTCGTTGCCTTGGGCCGGCCCGAGTGCGAGGCGGCGCGCGTCCGCGTTTACAATTAGTAACCAAAGGTGCCCTTGGCTCTGCTAGACCACGATACTGGGAGTAGGGCTCTTGCATGAAGTTGGCACCCTGGTTGCTTCTGGTGAGGCCAACTTTGTGGCGTGAAAAAAGTGATTCTGAGGCCCTAGGGCTCAGTAACATCGGTAGTACAAGGTTTAGTGAACGGGACTGATCTGTGCCAGCCTTGCGCATTTGCCACCCGGGTGGCGCCCGTGGGGCGGGGGGTTCGAGACAGGGTGCGGCGCCGGTGGGGCGGGGGATGTGGCCCGCGACGTGGACGAGGGAAAAGATTAGAGGAGAGAGAAGAGATTCTAAAGATTCGAGAGAGAAGAGAGAAGAGACAGAGACAGAGAGAGAGAGAGGTCAGAGAAGTTAGAGAAGAGAGGGAAGAAAGAGAAGAGAGGGAAGAGAAAGAAGTCAGAGAAGTTAGAGAAGTTAGAGAAGAGAGTGAAGAGAGACAAGAGAGAGAAGAGAGAGAAGAAAGAGAAGAAAGAGAAGAGATAGAAGAGAGAGAAGAGAGAGAAGAGAGAGAAGAAAGAGAAGAAAGAGAAGAGATAGAAGAGAGAGAAGAGAGAGAAGAGAGAGAAGAGAGAGAAGAGAGAGAGAAGAGAGAGCAGAGAGAGAGCAGAGAGAGAGCAGAGAGAGAGAAGAGAGAGAGAAGAGAGGGAAGAGAGAGAAGAGAGAGAAGAGAGAGAAGAGAGAGAAGAGAGAGAAGAGAGAGAAGAGAGAGAAGAGAGAGAAGAGAGAGAGAAGAGAGAGAAAAAGAAACCCCAGAGAGAGAGACGAGAGAGAAAAGAGAGAGAAAATAAAGAGCAAAGAAGGAGAAGAAAGAGAAGAGACGAGAGAGAGAAGAGACGACAAGGAGGATAGAGAGAGAGAGAAAAGGGAGAGAGGGAGCGAAGAGATGGAAAAGAGTAAAAAGAGAAAGAAAACAGAAAAATAAATAAAAGGAAAATATAAGCAGCATAAGCAATAAGGGTGTGGTGTTGCTAGACGGTTGCAAGTTCCACGTGTGTATGCGTGTGCACCCTCAGCATGGGTATCAGCGGCTTGGACCTTCACTCCCTGAACCCTTACACCCCTTCCACTGCCGACACCCATAAAACAACAACGCCCTGGCCCGAACCCTTGACCCCAGTATCGTCTCCCCCAAAACTATTCCAACCGGGGCTTTGGGACGGCCGAGGTGTTTCGGGGTTCCATTGTCAAGATGTTTTCTTACACAAATAAATACCCCCCCCCCCCTCTGACGCAGATGCCCAGATTTGTAAAAGTTTCGATTCTGAGGAAGCGTCGGCTGATGAGAGGCCGCAGCTTTGGACCAAGGAGCCTGGATGACACCGTGGGTCTTATTCTCAGGCCCAACAAGGCCTGATTGCGGCACGTCAAAGGAGATGATAGCATCAAGAATCAAGCCTCCAGCCTTCTTTCTGTAGGCCATCTACCCCTACCACAGCTACCAAATCCTGGAACGACGCGACGAGATGCTCCCAGTCTGAAGCGGCGGCCTTGACCGGCAGCAGCGTGGGGAGGCCGGAGTCCTCAAAGCTCACTTTCACAGGAACCCCGAGGGCGGGACATCGCAGTTAGAAGCCCTGAAGAACCCCAGGATTCTTGGGCAAGGCCTTTTGGACGGGAACGGGAGGCCTCTTAAGTGTCGGGTCGGGCATTCGGGCGGTTGGCTGATAAACATAAGAGGCCTCTGGGCGTAGCTTAGGACCAAGATTTTTTGCAAAGTTCTTGAAAGGCAGGCTCCCACAATCTCCCATAGCTAACAAAGGGCCAGCATATTGCGCTGCAGCCAAGCCTACCGGCAGGCTCGCCCCGAAACATGAAATGCCAAACTCTCGCGTGACTGCAAGGTGTGCACAACTCTGCGATTGCGTGATGCAGCAATTTCCATCAAGCTGTCGAGTAGCATACTCGTGATGTGAGCGTGAGAGTTGCGCATGGTTTCCATGACGCGTTGTAAGCCCCAAACCAGCCTAATGCCCATACCCGAACACCTAATATGCCCCAAGCCCTTTTTAGCCGTATTTTCACTCAAAACACTAGCAACACCCAAACTCACCGCAGTCGCAAACCGAAGTTTACCCTCAATGCCTTGCAAATCTGCTTGCCTCCACTTGCGGAAAGACGGAGGGGGCATTTGGGGCCTCGGAGCACAGGTCGAGGGAGAAAGCAGCGAGCAAATTCGGGGGCAGTAGGGACATGTGAAAGGGTTGAGGTTGATTACCTGGCTCGGCTCCCAGAAAAGCAAGGATCGCTCCCCGCCAGTCCAAGAAGCACTTGAGCTGCTGACGGGATTGTGAAGACCTTGCTCAGACATAGAAGGAAACAGAACAAAAACACACAACAGGATTTGCATAGCAAGCGTACGCGTGGGTGCTGTTTGCATCAGCATCTGCGGCCCTGCTAGATCTAGCTCTTGCGCGCACGGTGAGGCCAAACACACGTAGGTGTAGCCGTAGCAACGTTCGTTGCTCATGCAACTTTAAATTCCGAAACTTGGGGCTCGTCAAATCTCCCCGGACTTAACATCCTGAATCATCTTGTAACACGGAGAAGCTGCCGCAGTCGGCCAGCTTGGGCTCCTTGCGCAATCACCAACTGCATCTCAGTCCTACCAAGAAGTTGTAAGATGTTGCTGGCATACTGCTTGCCATTCCCCATCAAGCAGGCCTGCAACTCTCAGCACGCCAGAATGTCACCCCAGCCGAAGCTTCTTCTCTTGAAGGGGGAGATCAGTCTGTTGTCGCTTCGACAGTGGTAACCTCTCGCAAAGCTGCTGCTCTCATAGTGCGAAGAAAGGCGTTGCGGAGGCCTCCGCAACGCCTTTCTTCGCACTATGAGAGCAGCAGCTTTGCGAGCGTAAGCAAAAGCCTACCACTGTCGAAGCGACAACAGACTGATCTCGCCAAGCAATAGAAACGATTCGCCCTCAGGCGCCCATGAGTGGCCCGTCCGAGATGCGCCACGTGGACTTGAACCCAGAGGGGTGGAGCTCGACAGTGTCGCAGTTCCGCGTGCAGCCACCAAGTCGCCTCAATGCAAACCCCTACGGTTATGTCCCGCTGCCCAGACAGAAAACACTGACATGGCCCAGCACCCCTCTGAGCACAGAACACAATCACGTTGTGTGTAGTCGATCTCTTGCTCCATGGCACAGCGCGCACACAGCGCTCGTGTGACCAATTGCTCCGAGGTTTGTGGTAAACTAGCACGAGTCCAAATATTGCAGCAGTGATTGTGCGGCTTAGTCAATATGCGAAGACACTCATATGCACGTTGGCTGTTTGCTCGAGTTGTAATCGATGACCTCAACATCCCCGACACGATGGTATACTCTCTTGTGTCACCTTGTTCTGTGCACTACAACCGTATGCTGCATGATCTACCAGATGATGAATGTGCTGTTGCTGTCGATGCATATGCTGCTCACACAAATCATTGTAATTCTGTGCTTGGGCGTCCAAGAACCATGCGCGATTGGACTCGGTGCTGAGAGCAGGATTCAGCATGAGAATTGTGTTGTCTGCGCCACCATTCATGTAAGCCCCTGACCAGCGTTCTGCGTCCAGACCTCGCGGCCGAGGACCCGCAAAACCTTCTGAACCCCCACTCTTCAGACGGCACTTTCAATGTCCAGATGGTTGAAAGCAGCCTTGAACCCCAAACGTCAGACCTAGACCACTGTTCAAGCCCTGAAGCTTAAACCCTTACTGCGTGAAGCTTGGAACCCCAACCCCTAAAATCCAACTGTGGAACAGCAAAAGCATGAAGCCCCTCTGAACTCATACAGCCCTTCAACATCTTCAGGCCGGCCTATGCAAATCTCCAGTCCCAAAACCAAGTCAACTGCAATCGTCCCAAGAAACTTATTGCTCGACATCGACTAGGCCCATCCGACACGGTACAGAACAGAGTTGGGGCACGACCAGCAAAAGTTCAGGCCAGTCCGGCTCAACACCCTTCTAGATTCCGGCAGATGAATGTGTCCGAGCTTGTCATCAAGATGGTGCGCGCATGCAGAGAGAAAGCCTAGGGAGCCCTAATCGTTAGCCCCTTAAAAGAAGTTTCACCGAGCCGGGCCTGGGATTGCCGGTACATGGTCTTCGCAGAAGCTATGCTGCTCAGCTGGAACCAAATGCTTGCCATTATGTAAAAGGCTGGCGTAGTAGGCTTCTATGAATCTGCATCGGCATCGGGTTCGCTTTTCCTCAAGAACCCTAGGTTTCGGTCGCGGAGCTTAGGGCGTCAAGCACACCAAAAAAGCCCTTGATCACAATACTGAAAAAATCACTTCGAGCATCCCACCCTGTCCCAATTTGACAGCCCATATATCGGTTTAGAACATTACTGTTATTTGTGTGGTTCAGATATGACTTGTGCATGTCAGGGGCGTTGCCTAAGTCAGATACTTCAACTTTCATGTTTTACAATGCTTGTAGGATGCGCATTTCTTGTCTCCGGACGCCGTTGATAGAAAGCCTGGAATACTGGTTTTACATTTGAAGCTCTCCTACGAAAACACTGGCTTCAACAAAGCCACAGGTCAGATATGCTGCATTGCTCAGAAATGCGAATCCGATCATCTAGCATTGAAACTTCAATCGCTGTGGTCACTACTACAAAAGATGTCATATCTCTAAGTTCATTCTACAAACAAATGAATATGCATCAATATACATGCACATATACATATAAATATACATATAAATATACATATAAAGATAAATATAAAGAAAAATAAATAAATATGGATATAAATATAAATATAAATACAAATATAAGGTACCCCCCCCCCAAGATCCATACTTTTTTGCTTTGTTTTATGTATTTATTATTTTCCTTTGTTGTTGTATGTTTTCCTTTCGTCGTCTGTTGAATCTATGTGTTTCTATTCTTAAAACCGTTATTGAAATATTGAAGTACCGAGAGTCCCTGACAATGTAAGTTCTTAGTTCCAGCCTTGTTGAAATTCAATATTTCAATGAGTTTCAATAAGAGGTAACCCAAGAACTAAGAATCCAGCCCAAGAGCGTCTGACAATCTTAGTTCTTAATTCTTAGTTCCACCCTTATTGACATCAAATATTTCACATGGGCTTTGAATAAGAGGTAACCTTCAATCTTTCAACCAAGACAGCAGAAAGGGTTGCCCCTCCTTCCCCCTCCTGTCCACTCCGCTCCGCTGCGCTCTCTGGTTGTTTTGTAAGAGCTTGTTCAAGGCTTATCTGAGGGACTAGGATTTGAAAGAGAAGGCCCGAAGCTCTATAGGGTTGATATAAGGCTTTGATCCCTAAGCCTTAAAGCCTATAGGGTTTAGGCTCAATCCTTAAACCCTAATTCTTTAACCATACATAGGGTTTCCAAGGTTAAGCTATTAGACTTAAACCCTTAACCGTAACCCTTTAAACCCCATAGTGAAGGTTTAAAGGCTTCGGATGTAAGGTCTAGGCACTTGAAACTAAGCCGGCAAGTAAACCTACACCCTTAACCTTAAAGCTTTGGGGTTAAGGGGGTTAATAGAGGTTAAGGGTTTCAGGCTTAAGCAGTCAAACCTAAGGCCATTGAGGTTAAACCAGAAGTGTTTAAGGCTTAGGCGGTTCAGAACCCGAAAACCCTGTAGGGCTCTACAAGGTTCAAAGGTGTTAAGCCTACAGGCGCTGATGGTATACTTGCGCGGACCTTAGGTTGTTTAACCATTTAGCCCTATAGGGCTGGGCTAACGGTTTAGGGCTTTTCAGGGTGTATCCCTAAAACCCTCACGGGCTTAGCCCTCTAGGGTGTAGATTCGACAGGGTAAAAGGTCTAGGGTTTAAGATTCAGGCATTGCCTGTAGAACTCTAACCTTACGACTATCTACAAAAGCCCTAAACCCTAAACACTATTCTTGTTTTTACTCATAAATAAGACATAAAACCTGGATCTTTGGGGGGGGTAGCTACAATAAATATACATAACGTTGACGCATTGGCTCAAGGCACCCTCGCAACCAAGTCGTAATCGCTCGACTTATGAAGACACTGTTTCTGGCGCGGGGTATCGGCTGAGTCCGTCCGGACACTCGCCTTTCAACACAGTTGGCACCGCAAGCAGGCTGACGACAACAGGATCCTATTCCGTAAGCACAGATGACTCGCTCTGGTTATGATCAAAGCGGTTTCTGGCGTGTGAAACTTCGCACGCGATGCTTCGTGAGCACAGGTGAAACATTAGATCCTGGGCCAGGACGGCAACTGTTCCAACGCCACCTTAGCTGTCGCATGGAACTGTTGTGATGCATCTGTCAAAATGCAGCAAGCTCCAAACACAAGCCTGATAAATCCTGCTCCAAGGTGCTGTACGAGTGCCCTCAGGCCTTTTACTTTCACTTTCATCTGCTTCTCACATGCAGCCGTTGCCTCAATGTGTTTCAGAGTGTCGTTACGTCTGTAGAATTGGGTTGATTTGGCAGTGGAACCGTGCGCTCAAAAGCTAGCGACTGTCAGGTCTCTTTGTCCTCTTGGCTTGCAGCCAGGACAGTACCGGGAGGGAAATCGAGAATGAGACGTAAAATGCCGTTGCTTTCAATTCAGACAGTTGCATGACACTGCCACTGGAACTTGTGACGTGTGAGGAACATGAAAGCATGGCCTCAAAACACCAGTTTGTCTCGATGAGATCTCGGCCTGGGAAGCAGAGCACCTCGCTGTCAGGGGCAAAGAAAGCTCGAGCGCAGACATGCGCAGGCGCTGCGAACAGAAAAGGCTCGCAAACGACAAGACAGCGGAGCTGACGTGCAAACATGGGGCTACAGTTACGCAGACGATGTAAGCGGGCTCACACAGAAAAGGCACAAAGCAGACCTGGCTGGCGTTCCGGCAAGGGCAATTTTGCAAAGCAGGCTTTTCTAACTGGCTCAGACACGACGCACACGGAGCAAACACGAGCAACAGGGTAAGACAGGAAGGGCACAAAGCTGACCCGACAACAGGATATGTGGCGAAGTAGCAAACAGACGTTGCTACAGCTCAACTGATGTGACTATTGCTATCGCGTTGTCGCTAAGATGGTAAGAACCCACTATCGGCGAGCCAAAACGGGACGCAAGGAACTGTGTTCCAAAAAATGTCCACTCCGTGTAGCTACTTGGCGGCGCGCCGGCGCCGGCGCTCCTCCACCAGCAGCAACGTTATTAACATGCAGTTGAAAGGCATGGAAACGTCAGCAGCTGTGAAAAGGCGCAAAATGCCTGTCATGCCGATGCTTCAGGATCCGAGACCCGCTCCTTCTCAAGGCGCTTCCTGGTTTGGGAGGTGTACGCCTTGCAGGCCTGCAGCCATCAGACACAACGGCAGATGTCGGGTCTTTCCTCCTATCAACCGGTGACCTCGAACGCTTGCGACTACTATCCGCTGCTGCTGCTGCTGCTGCTGCTGCTGCTGCTGCTGCTGCTGCTGCTGCTGCTGCTGCTGCTGCTGCTGAGGACTTACTACTACTGCTACTACTGTACCAAGACCTAAGAATTTGTCCAGAAAGAGCTCAGTAGGGAGAACATATCAATAAGCCATTGTATCCAATTCGCGAACACTTTTTCTTTGGGGAACAGAATTGAGCATCTAAGCACCTCAACACCAAATATTCGACCCCACAATGACGCAGCAGTCAGCGGCAAACAGTCAGAAGGCGCATCCTGACCGTTCTCCTCTTTCTTGGGGGGGCTTCCGATGCTAAAGATTCTGGTCTTTGGGTATAGTCGGGGTACCCCGAATACCCCCAAACCCTCAGATAGGTGGAAACCCTAAGCGCCTGAACAAGCCTTGCTGGTCTGGCCATCATCCTTCAAAACCTGGAAAGGACTTTGGAGATGGGGGTTTCGAGGGCAGGCCAAACCGGATTAAGGCTTCAGGGTTTAGGGTGTTGGGGGATGGGAGCCTGTTAGCTGCCGGGTTTGGATTCGGGTTGGGGTTCATGAGCCTGGTGCACAAAAGGAAAGAATGAAAGTTGACAAAGGTGCATCTTTGACCAGGTGTCCGATCCTCGATCTGCTGCACTAGGGTTTAGGTTGAGGGTTTATGGCTTGGGCTATTGCAAACTATGCTACGGATGGCATTGGGCATACTTATGTGAAGCCAGGCGCCAAAACAGAGAGCCCCGAAGCCTTAAAGCCCGAAGCCTTTAAGGCTTGCTTCGGGCTTAGAGTTTGGGGTCCCTAAGCCCGAAATCCTAAAAACCCTAAACCCTAAACCCTAATGGGGTTACGGCTTCTGGGCTTCGGCCCTCCTCGTGCGAAGACCCCAACCTTAAACGGGCTTAGCTTTAAATGCCGATATCATAGGGTTATGAGGTTCTACAACTAGGTACCGCCTAAACCTTAAGCCTATAGTTTTTAACCCTAAAGGGCTAAGCCCGTGAGAGTTTTAGAAATCAACCCTGCCAAAACCTCAAAACCTTTGAACCCGATAGGCTTTAATGGTGTGCAGACTAAGGTCTGGGCTATAGGGGTTAAACCTTTAAGTTAAATGCAGACCACCCCCAGGAACCAAGAACCAAGAACCAAGATGCCCAGCACTCTTGATTCTGGAATCTTGGTAGAACTGCATTCAAATAGTTACGTTAAATTCAGACCACCCCCCGGAACCAAGAACCAAGAATCAAGAGTCCTGGGCATCTTGGTTCTTGGTTCTTGGTTCCTAGTGCTGGTCTGCATTTAACTTAAAAATTTTAAATGCAGTTGTAAAAGCAGCCCAGCCCCAGGAACCAAGATTCCAGAATCAAGAGTCCTGGGCATCTTGGTTCTTGGTTCTTGGTTCCTGGGGGTGGTCTGCATTTACCTTAAATTGTTAAATGCAGTTTTATTCACAGGGTCGTGTCCGCATTTAGCTTAAATTTTTTACTTGCGATTTAAATTCGCGGGGCCTCGGTCAAGTAAATTAAGGTAATGGTGCCGTATGACGTTCATCATCATGTGTTTGGCTAGTAAAACACAGAAAAAGTAAAGTAGCGCATCAACAACACAGCAACAAAACATCAACAGAGGGAACAAAAGGGAAAAAGGGTGGATCTTTGGGGGGGGGGTACCAAATATAAATATAAATATATAAATAAATATAAATGAAAAAATAAATATAAATATGAATATACATATACATATACATATACATACAAATACAAATACAAATACAAATACAAATACAAATACAAATACAAATACAAATACAAATACAAATACAAATACAAATATAATATAAATAGAAATAGAAATATAAATAGAAATAATCATGAATAGAAATATACATGTACATACATACATACCTACATACATACATACAGACATGCAGACATACCTACATACATACATACATACATACATACATACATATGTGTATACAAAGAGAGAGAGAGAGAGCAGTCTTCTTGAGGATCAGAGTATCATCTCCCTCATGAATATGATTCTTCATGGTCTTTGTCACGAGAGTAATCTATTTCAGTCAATAACTATGAATAATGATATCAATGTATCGTGAAAAATGAAGGATGAAGGCCATATCATCCATTCCCATAGTTTCAGCATGCGTTGAATTTGATCCAAGCTTGTGTTCGATTGCATGAAAAATCTGTTGTACCAAAAACTCGTCGACTGCAAAGCCAGGCAGAGAAGTCCAACAGATACATGACTGCACAGACTATGATCCGACCACAGAACTGCCAAGAAGAGGGTGAAACGACTGCACAGACTGCACACACTGGTTTTCCCTTCGCAGCGGCCGGTAGCGTGTGATTGTGACGAAGTCCAACCTTGACTCTCCCCGATATTCAAGGAAGTCCAAGTGATAATAGCCCTTCCGAGCATCTCTGCATTCGGAGCGACAACACCTGTCGCAAAGAGCAAAACTTGGAACTTTCTGGGATTAGGAGTACACCGACTACGCAGCCTGTGCCGCTTCTGGAGTGTTTTTGTCCTTCTCACCTGCTGTTGCTCCGACCACGGCGTCCACGGCTGTCGTCTCGCGAAGCATCGCGTCGCTGCCCGCACCTCGGTTCTCTCAACCCTTGTCACTGGCCACTGAAACGCAGCACCCCAAAATGAGCACCTCAGCCTGAAAAAGAGCCCCCACAAAGCACAAGCGACAATGCCACACACATCCGAGGCACTTGAAGCACACATCCTTGGACGCAAAGACCATGGCGCCACAGTTGGGACAGTCCCAGTCACCTAAGCTAGCAGCAAGAAGCACATGGTCCTTCACTGGAACTGTGAACTACCGGGCAAGATTTCTCATACAACGGAAGCAACACCAACCGTCCTTCACATGACCAGTTTGCTGTAGTCCTGGGATATGTTCGGGAATCTCGGACGTGAGCAGAAACGGTACGGTCACCCTGCCATTGAACTAAACTCCAACGCTTGGCCACTGTCACTATGTCCCGCGAAATCCCGAACTTGAAGCCTTCATGGACCGCTCTCTGCAGCCGCGATCGCCCGGCCGCCTTTCTGGCCCGCCCCCACCACCACCGCCGCCGCCGCCACCACCACGGCCTGGGGTTTGTGGTTTTGTGGTACGATAATATAAGCATATGGCAACACAATGGACCCATAATTTTCAACTTCAAACTACTCTCTCATTCAGAAAATGTGGGGAGCGGGAGTAGTTCGGTTTTAAGGGGGAAGGGATTGGGACTTCCGGAAGGCTTTAATAGGCTTTATGCTTTTCTCTCGATGCTCCATTTGATCAAGCCAGGTGAGCAGGCATGCTAAGAACAGGCAAACGAACTTGGTGTCCAAAGGGCGCGGAGGGGGCGAACGGCGCCGGCTGCGGCTGCGGCTGCGGCTGCCGCGGCTACGGCTCCGACGCTTGCGCCGGCCTCCGACAGCCTCCACCTGCACAAGGGAGGATATCGGAGAATGCCTCTTCAGGAAGCAGGAGGAACCGGCAAGAAACAAAGGATGCACTGATCGGAAATCGGCTCCAACATATTCCAACATACTCCCGAAAGGACCCGCAAACAACAGCGCGCAATCAAGCCAGCATCGCCTCGCGAGCACGGTCCTTACCCTTGCGGTCGTCCCATTCAACCTTTCAGGAGTTTGATCTGGAGATCCTCTGAGGTTCTACTCGAGGTTGTGAGCTCCTACCGTCAGCTCTTGATGAACGCAAAAACGTGTTGGAATATCTTACACACACACACACACACACACACACATCATCCCATTCATCTCTTTCATCGCGCTCGTCCCTTGCATGGCCCTGAGCTCCGAATCCTCCGAGTTCCCGGCATCATATATCACTTCGTCACCTGCGGCTCTGCTTTTGCTTGGGAGGAGCTTCGGATTCGACGAGGACTCGAACTAAGCGTGTTCGAAGTGTCCATCATGGAATGGAGATGTCCGAAATCTGAAGCGTAGATTGTCGAGACGTGCAGGAAGAGGAAAACGAACCCCTGGAAACTGAGCCCGGCGAACATCCCGCTAAAATCCGCTAAACCTGCAAGCTGGGCGTCCCGACCATCCCGGACACTGCCATCTCCGTCTAATAAGGATGTGACGTGGCAGAACACGTTCTCACCTGAAGGGGCTGAGGGCGCTGTCTCTGGGATCTCTGATTCACTCTTGAGTTTCCTGGGGGATCGACTTCAAGGGCAGCTGGGCAACTTTATCTGAGCAGCAAGAGGGCATGTGGAGCTAAGGTCCTTCAACGGAGAAGCGTGCGTTCCACACCAAGCCCGACCTTCGGAGAAGCCAGAAGAAGATCCCAAAAAAACACACACTAATCCCACGAAACCGGAGTCCCCGCCTTGGTGCCCCCACTTAATTGCGAAGCAAGTTGAAAGCCTCCGAAACAAAGGCCCGGGCCTCCATCGTTGGGACGAATGAACCCGAAGCCTTTGTCCTCGTGCCAGCGCAGTATGACCTGGGCAGGAATTTACTTGGGGACATGGTTGGGGCCCCAGGACCTCGAAAGTTTTGGGTTTTCTCGGCGGTAGCTCGCATTCGGCGATGCTGGTGTTGCAGTGCAAGGTTAGGAGATAAATTAGGAGCGTGAATTCGGAGCTCCGACTAAACAGCCTATCAAATGCTTGAGTATCAATATACTTGAGTAGCAAAATACTAGTAAGGTGTGTGTGCTTGTGCAGGTTCTCGTGGCTGCCTGTGTGCCGTGGTGCCCTATGAGAGAGAGTCTGTGCATCGGTTGCTGCGAAAGAATGACGGATGCCTGAAGACACTTGGGCACTGAGGCAACCAGCGGGTGCTGCTACCCGGGTGGCTAGCGAGGCCGACAAAATTACGCACCTGCAAAACACACCAACGCCCCTCAAAGAAGGGCCCCGGCTCCCCGCGGCATGGTATCTCGAGAGCCACCACCCGAATGAGCTGCGAGCCCAGCTGCAGCTGCGCAGAAGACGCGATTTTCTTTGAGACTTTGGCGCTTTCCAGGGCTTTCCTTACGTTGCATGTAGCAAAACTTGTGCAGAGTAGCAGAGGGGCCTGACATGGCCTTAAGGTTCTGCTACAAGAGCGCTGCCTGACATCAAGTTTGCTTAGGTTGTGAGTCTCGTGTAGCAGCGCATTCTGTTGGTTTTCTGAACAGGGTCAAATTCATTCAACAGCTCCAAACCAAGCCCCCTGATACTCCAGATAAGCCGACGACGTTCATGATGTCATAACTTACTAATTTGGAGTTTCGTCTTCCTGCATTCAACAAAGGAGGAGGCAGTTTCTGCTTCCCATAGGGATCCTCTTGCAGAATGCAGAACCTAGCGAATGCTCAGTGAAACAACTGGGGTGAAGTGAAACTCAGGCCACTCTTGGACCTTTAGCTGCCAGGCCATACTTCTGGCCCAATGGCCGTGCTTGTTCTCTCAGTGGCAAAACGGGTCGCCCACGAAAACAAGAGCAGCATGAGATCATGCTCAGCTCAGCGCGAACTAAAACGTGCCGACCAGCCTAGACAAGTTGATGCTGGCCAATTGAATCGTGCTGACTGGTCTTGCAGCGATGGGGTGACAAACTAATTATTGGAAATTGGACTGAACTGAAGCAGGCTGAAGCACTCAGCTCAGCCTCCATCCAGGGCCATCTGCAAGAAGCGTGGAATGGACTGGCCCCTGACAAAATCTGCCGCAGACCACCTGCGACAATTCCGAAGGTCTGCTTTAGCGCCGGCGGCGATGAGGGCCCCAGCACATTCCCATTGCGCCGTTCGGATGGCCTGAATCAACGGCGTGCTGCCGCGATGATGGTAGGAGAACTCCGTGAGGACGGTGGCGCGGCCGAACCGGTGCTGCAAGGATTTCGCCCCGTAGACGAGCCAACCAAGGGGCCCGATGTCACGGGACTTCTTGAGCTGGAAGTCCACATCGGCTCGTAGCCCAATCAGGCGCTGCACCAGCCCTGCCGATCCCCCGCGAAAAAGCGCTGCAGCCCAAAGAGCCTCAGTTCACGCGGACAAACAAGACGAGGCAAAACGGAAATGGAACTGCTGGACTTCTCTAAACTTGCTGGAATCGTCGCACACTTCTTTTCAAACCTTTAGACGATAAAGAGTGGGGAAGAGAAGATGGGGACTATTCGGCCCGGAGCGCGCGTGAGAGCTCCAGTGGGTCCGGGCGACCCTGTTTTATGAGCTCCTCAACTGCTGCTGTCGCTGCGTATGAGGCTCCGGTCATCAACGGGGAGAACCCAAAGAGGTTGCCTGGGATCCGCAGCAACCTAGTAAAAAAAAAGACTAGCTGTTTGGCATAGTGTGTTTAGGCGGAACCAAGCAAGCAGCAGAAAAAACAAAAAACAAAAAAAGAGGTCCACGGAGATCTAGATTGCGGCCCAATGGATTGCCGCCTGCTGCGCAGAGGAGGCGAATGCCTTCCACATTGTCGGTCATCGCAGCAAAGACCAAGGCCGGCGCGAGCCCTCCCTCGAGGTTGGCTCTTGCTGAAAGCAGCAGCCGCGTGGCGTCATGGTGCTTGTAGCAGACTGCCAGGTCCAGTGCTGACATCCAAGGCGGAAAGCCCAGCACCGGCTCATCCTTCGAGGTGCGGCGGTTGACATCTGCCCGCCCTTCAAGGAGACCTTGGAGCACCTCGACATCCCCGGCTAAGGCGGCATAGTGCAGTGGCCGCCATCCCGCGCTGTCGGCTTTGCAGGCTTTCCGGAGGCCATTCTGGCGAAGGAACTCCGCCACTGCGTCCAGACGTCCACTGGCTCCACTGGCTCCACTGGCTCCACTCGTTCCACTCGCTGAGGCGGCGTCATCGGAGTCATCGTTGCTGTCAAGCAAGCCCGCCACGTGCTCGATATCCAGCCCTCGCAAGTACACGCTCTGCAGGCTGAAGTTGCGACGGAAACCGGGCAGGTCGCCAGCTCGCAGGCAGCGCTTCAACTTCTGCAATATGATGCTGCGCATTACTGGCGCAAGCATCTGACGATCGCTCTCAATGCCGAATTCACCCTCCCCTACGGCTCCAGTCACAAAAGAGACTGCCGTGCCGACGACTTCGAAAGCTGCATCACTCTGGATAAGCACCCAGCTGCTGTTGCTTGACAGTTCTCTTGCGGTCCTTTCTACCCGACACCATCCGCGGTGGTTCCACGTCGTTGCCGAAAGCACCTTGCTCTCCTCGGGGCAGTCGAGCACCGGACACAAAGCGAGAAAGAAGTAGCATTTTGCTACGTAGGCTGGGATGCTGCTGATGGCGTCCGCCTGCTGGCTGAGGCTGGCTTGATCAGCAGACTTCCGGTGCTGCTGGGGACAAGAGAAGAAGTCGTACCAGACGAACAACGCCTGCTCTTGAAACGCCCGCATGGGAAGGGGTTTGGCCGTGGGTACGGCAGATTCTGTCACCATGTCCAGTGGCACAGAACCGTGGCTGCTCATGAGACGCTTCAAAGCATCCTGCAAAATACGCATTTGCTTGAAGTTGGGATCTGGGTGGTTCCTGGCAAGCCACTGATGCGAAACGAAAGCTGCCCTCCCCATGTCGTTGTGGAAGAGAACAAGCTCACCTTTGGCCTGCACGCAAACACAGGGAGCGCTCGACCGTTGCATTTGCCTCTGCCGTTGGGGGCACACAGCACAAATTAGAACAAATCTTGCGCAAGGCGCCCATGAAAGCCAGAGCCCACACATTATGGCTGCATCTTTCCAGATACCAGCAGCGTGCTTGCATAGCATATACACACATATGTATTGCTCTGCACACCATCCTTCAGA
Organism: Symbiodinium natans; assembly: GCA_905221605.1. NCBI lineage: Eukaryota > Dinophyceae > Suessiales > Symbiodiniaceae > Symbiodinium > Symbiodinium natans. The sequence goes on from CAJNDS010000644.1 coordinate 15,278, forward strand.
AATATCCGTGCGTCAGCTTGCAGATTGGTCTTGGGGCTTCGGAATTGGAACATGGAGCAAGCTGAGATGCTTGTAGTTATACACGAGTGGCCATTTGCCCGACACGACATGCGTTCACATGATGCTCTTTCCCTCCTCCCCCGCAAAATCTCAACTACTCACTTGGAAAGCTCACACGTCTCAAATGACATAAAACACTGCTTGTGAAGGCTCGGGCCTTCAGCTCCTCGTGCGACTCAACCTTTGTCATCTTCAACAGCATCTCCGCGGCTACGGTGTACATTGGGAAGTGCAGCTGGGCAGCCTGAAGTGCCCAAGGAACCCACCCGTTGTGCTTGGCTCAACTCTTGCCCTGAAAGCGCTCCAGTCCCAAGAAAGCTCCATTCCCTATTTAAGGGCAGCAGCCTCTACAAGAAAGAGTCTTGCCACTCAGTTCTGAAATATCGGAGCGATTCGTGTTTGATCAAGGGTGCTCCAAACAGTAGTATGTCTTGCCCGGGGGCATCAGCATCATCGCGCAGCGATTTGGCACACAGCTCCAACGGAGTCGGAGGCTTCAGACCAGACACGCAGCAAGACATGATGCGCTGGCGTGACGCGAAGCTATGCGAAGCCTGAACCGACCTACCTCAACAACCAACAAGTAAGAAGTGAAAATCCAGCGCTTGCGCATTGCGCACCTACGGGTAGGAGATTGACTACTTCAAGAAACTTGTGGAGGTCGGGTTACTGGAGCCCTCCGGAGGCAAATAGGCCAAACAACTTCAAGCGACAGGATTTGGAGAACTTTCTCGAGCCAGATGTTTAAGCTGCAGCACACATGAGCTCACCACTGAACATGAACTTGTCATGTTCTTGATCTTCCAACATCCTCAATGCCCAACGCCCCCACCGGGTCATTCGATGTCGCAAGTGCGCATATTGGTGTTCGGGTATTGGGGAAGGGAAGAGTGCGTGTGGCGTGAGGTCCTATGCCCAACTAAGAGGAGAAAACCAGACAAACGAGCAACGGGAACGACGCACAGGCCCGCACTTTTCTCATTGGCCATGTCACCTCTACATCGGCTGCCCTTTGGGATGCACGGGTATTGTAAACCATGGGTTTTGCGATGTCCAAGGTCGAGACTGTCCCAGGTCAACAGGAGGAAAAAATGGCAAGGCTGCTGCGAAAACCGCACAGCGCAGGGGCAGTGGGCTTGCCTCCTTTTGGAGGCCGCTCAGTTCTGCTTGGATCCTCTCGACGGGAGACCAATATCCACTGAGTATGCCGATAGCCGAAAAGTCATGCAAGCGGTGTTCATCCCGTAGATGTCTGAGTCGGCCACCGCTGTTCATCAAACATGCTTGGGGCCTCTTGGAATCTCATGAGACTCGACGACTCCGCCGAAGGGGCTTGAAGGGGCTTGAGGCTTTTAGGGCTTGCCGGTTCCTATCCAAAGTCCTTGTGAAGCCACCGTCAGCAGCGTCGGCCAGAAGACCTCAGGCAGTTGTTCATCTGTGTATCTAACCATCTCCACAATCACAAACCAGGCACAGATGACGAAGGGTCTATTGCATGGAACTGAGTGCCAGAACACGACTCCAGACTTGTAAATGCGGGTGTTCCGGCTACGCTGTGATACTGCTACGCTGTGATTTGTCCCCGGAAGGCGGAAGAGCCACAAGCTGAGTTCCCGCACCGGCCTTCCGCCGGGCAGCAAATAAGTGCATGCCCTGGCCGGATTGGGAAAACTCTCTTCCCGCAAACAAGCATGCTGCAGGACACTACAGTACTTAGTTTTGTTGTGGCCCCAAATCGATCGCATGTGGCAGCAAACCGTGGACTCGCCCCTCAATGCTCAAGTCCTCCCCGGATCGCGCCTGGAAGGCCAGGCCTGGCCGCGAGCAAGACAATCTCTGCCCATGCCACCCTGCCACCCCTAGTGGCCAAACACCCTTCACCCCCAATATTGCATCATGTCCCTGCAGAAAACAACATGGAGAAACCACAAAGAAGAGTTCATGAAGTGGCGCAAGGAGGTTTAAACCCTTAGTCAGGGTGGTGGAGGTTTTTGTGTGCTTCCGCAGGCCACTCCCAGTGACCGCCTGTGCTAAGTCTAGCTTGTCTGCCTGCGTGAAACCCCTAAACCCCTAAACCCTCAGGCGTGGCGCCCGTAAACCCGGTCTGGCCGCCTGCTTGCGGATCGTGTTCGTCTCGACCCTGAGGCTGGTTGGGGTCGGGGTACATCCAAGCAGAGTCAACAGCTTGAAGCTTCTCACATGTTGAGCTCGGCGGATCCTCATCCCTTACGGGCCGCCGATTCACGAGACCAGGGAATCGGGTAGCTGTTAAGGGTTTAGGGTTTGGGGTTTAGGGTGAGGGATTGGCGACCATAAGGGACGGTAGGAGCAAGAGTGCTTCAGGCGATTTTGCAGCTCCCGTGTGGCAAGGAAGGCAACCTAAACCCTTGACAACCCCTGAGCCGTCTGGGGGCTGGAAGCATAGGGCTTTGTCGATCCGCAACAGACCCTGCACCTGCCCCGAGCTCTCACTGGGCCGCCCTGCATCGTGGCCCCTTCTTCCGCCTTCGAAAAGCTTCGGGGGGTGGGGACATGCCGATCAAGAGCTTTAGGGCTTAGGGCTTTACAGAGCTGGGCATAGGGTTTCTGGCATATCTGAGGTTCATCAGAAACAGCTGGGAATACAAATACAAGTCTCGTAAAAAAGTCGACACTTTCTCTATGACTTCCTTTATGTACGAAAGACATTTTCTATGTACAAGAAGTTATATCTTCTTATGTGTTAAACGCTGAAATGCTCACGTTTCTCTCGGTGTTTTTTATTGGACTAAAAACCTGAAAAACGCATGGAGCTTTCTTCTATGTTTGTTGTCATTTGGTTGCTCTCCTCTTCCTTTTCAGGTCATGCTTTCTGGTTCTTGCGATGTCTGGTCCCGGCTTCGCTTGAGTTTTCGGGTTTTGGAGGTTTTGTCCCGTCGTTGATTGCGCCATATGACTTTGATGCTCACATCAACGGTACATGTTTTTTGGCGCACGCGAGATCGCAGCATCTGGGTTTTTCTGTCTATGCTCTTGTGGACATGCCCTGCGGACACCTGTCGGGTAAGGTTTTGTGGTGCCCTTTAAGTGCTGCTTCGTCTCTATAATCTGTGCGTTGGACATGTCACGGGCTGCTAGTTTTGCATACGCTTCTCTTCGATTGGTGAACGAGTTCTCGCAGGCATCTCTTTCGAGTGAGGTGGTGGATCCTACGTCTTTTCGCGTTCCTGCTGCTCTCGAGGAGTTTACTTGCTGTCCGTGACAGTTTACGTCAAGTAGAGACGCCTTCGCCCGAGCGCCGATGTTTCCTCTTCTTGTGAAGCCTGAAGTTGTTTAGTCTCTCTGCAGGCCATACGCCCTACGTGCTTATGCCGCTCCCCCCGGCACGCGATCCGAATTTGTTTTTTTGGTCTCCTTTTCGTCACCCTTTCATTAGTCTTCTGTTTGTCGCAGTTCTGTGGCTTCTTCTGAATTGGTGTGTGTCACGCTGAAGTTTTGATCTTCCCTCGCTAGTACTTGTTTGTGCTTGAGTACTGGCTGGCTGTAATACTCTTGCATTGTGCATGTGCTCTGAGCGAGTTGTAGTATGTGTGCATTTTCTTGAGTTTGTTTGACAGTTTGATGCGGCGTCAAAGCGGCCGATAGGCTGCAACAATGGCTTCTTGACGATTGCTCTCCTGAGGATCATTGGTGGTCAGGTCAGGCTACAATAAAATGCCCCATGAGAACGACGAGTAAAAAATAGGCTCAACTGAGATTTCTCTTTCACCTCGTTCAATCGATTTGTTTTTCCCTATCGTACGCTTCGAGTGCTACTTTATACTGTTTTGTGGGGCAATCAATACGCTTGCATGGAGACAAGATTCAAAAATATTTAATTACCTGCCGAGCCTAACGTAGAAAGCACAAGAAACATTGCAAAATCTAGCGAATCATAACTAACCATTAGAGCACCCTCAAATATAAGAAAATTAAGATTTCTTCGCCTGGCCATTAAGGATTTTGTATCATCATACTAAGCGCTTTATCTTTGCGGGAAACATATATTTAAGTGGGCTACAAAATGAGTCCGCTCGATGACTTTCATCGGCCAAAGACTGGCTCGGACTTTTCGCCTTGATGACTACCGCACTTCGGGAGTCAGAATAGACATGATCAAGTAGTGTCTTTTCCTCGATGACGCAAGCCATCTAAGGTCTAAAGCTATAAATGAATCTGCACGTTGGACTCTTGGGTTCTGTGGGTGAACTGGCTGCACCCTCCCGAAAAACCCTGAACCCCTATGAGGCTGAAGGCTTTTACGTGTCAGTGGCTTTGGAAGGCGCCCTGGAAATGACAAAAGGCGCAGCACAAATCGAACCTGAGACTCCGCATTTCATGACCCTCTCCGCGTGAATCCGTGGTCCCACGCCTGAGCTTCCCATAAGGCAGCTGGCTGGCTTGGGCTCTCCTCCTGGCGATATATACGTGGTCAGTTTCCTACATGTTGAGGAGATAGCCACATGAAGACATGAAGATGTGGAGACGTCTTCCCAGCTGCAGCGAGCCAAAGGTCTAACGTTTTGCGTGTGCTTCGGCGCCTGTACTACGAACCGACTTACGCAAGGCCCTATGACCCATGAGGATCTGGAACCCTCAATCGGCTCGCGGTTTCCGAGCGTTGATGTCATTAAGATGCACTGGTAGGATAAGCTTGTCGCGATGCCCTTCCAAAACCCAAAAAGTCTTTCTGCGTGCGACGCCAAGTGCTGAATTCTTACTCCCGAGCTGAGGCATAAAGAATCCTTGAGGAACTCAACTCTTAGCTTCAAGTGCTTGCGAGCAGCTACACTTTTGCCACGGCTTTGCACCTACAAGTCAGGTTTGACCCTGACTCGGAAATCCATAAACGCCCCTCAAGCATGGACTCGATGCCAAAACTCTCCTCGGTGCCAGGTTCTTGGATGTGCCCCGGCACGGTGTTGGCCATGCCCCATACGGTGACAACGCCTTGAGGTCCTTAGAAGCTCCAGACCGCCAGACTTGGGCGGCCTGGTTTTGCCTTCCCGCTCAAATGCTGCAAAGATTCAACGACGGGGCAGAAAGAGGTCCTCACGCGTTTACGACTGCAAACTGGCCGTGTCTGACACTTCCGCAACCGCGCAGGATCACTAAACTGCCACAACACTTCCACCACATGGCATCGCAAAAATCAAAAGTCTCCAGCCATGGAGGTTGCAGATAAAGTACAAGACCCATGCATGCCCGCAGGACACACTCCCTCCCCCCTCAGAAGATTCGAGAGGGAAGGGTTGCAGAAGCTCGTCTGCTCAAGAAGTGTCGTCCAACTGATTTGAGATGTCAATGCCACTTCCTTACTGCTTCGGTGGCAGATCACACCCCCTTCGTCTCCGAACTCGACCGGTCCTCACTGTGGGTCCAAATCCCCCTCAGTTTCAGTTTGCCTCCGATTCGGAATCGCTGCGCAGCCAGACTTCCTGGTCCGAAGGCTGTTGATTGTTGTCGGCAGATGCCCTCCAAAGTAATCTTCACAAGTGCACATCACGTCAACTGGGAAACTAGAGGGTCACACACATCAGCAGTCCGTGGAACCTGAATTACGCGCAGAGGACCTCACCCCGTTTAAGGAAGGTCGGCCAGACAGCTATCTAGCCTCTACCATAGGAGTGTGTATGACACTGTCTACTTGCCCCGAGAAACCTCAACCCAAATGGGAGGTCCCTCTCAGATTTTCCTAGTTCAGCTCTTTCTTCTTCTTGTGCTTGGGCGTAGCAGCTGCTTGGGCCTTCGGCTTCCGGCCTGTCTCGCCCACTGTGGAGGTCACTTCGGCTTCCCTACCTTTTGGGGTTGATTTCTTGCCCTCTTTTTGTGTCCCCAAATCCACACACCCTTCACCACCCGCACACTTCCACACTTGAACAGCCAGCAGAACCAGCCGACATACACGCAAACGCACACCACCCACCAAAGCCCAAAACCGAAACCACAATACACCACACCCATTCACAATGAAAAAGCTGAGGTAAACACACACAGACACTGCAAGGTCACTGTTTTTTAATTTGGTGTCACTTCTGAGACTCCATGCCTACCACCCTTTACCTACACACTGACACTTTCCTTGCACACTGAAGCCAAAGACATGCACCCGCAAACCAACCTACTTTCCAACCACAAATGCTTACACACACACATATCCACAACGCTCTTGCACATGCGCACTCAGAAAAACAGCCGAAAACCACAAAATGCACATTCTTATGGATGTCTTTAAGTTCCGATTGCAGTTTTTTTCACTGTCTTTCTGGTCAATCGACAGCTTACCGGGCTGACAGCACTCACCAAAACACTTGCTGAACCAATCTGTTTGTGTTTTGGTTTAGGGTGGTTTCTCGAAACTCTCTCTTTCTGAAGCTTGCAACTCAACCGAGAGATCATCCCGACAAAAACCAAAGAAAAATTGAACAAAAGCAAGAGAAATTCTTTTCAGACGGAAAGGCAATTTGAACTGAAAAAAACAAAAAAAAGTGTTGCTGTGTATGAATCTGCTGCTGAATCTGAAAAAAATTGTCTAAGTTTCACGACTCTGGCTTCTTTCCAGTGTTTTCTCGATTTCTCCAAAGTTCAAAGAAAAACCAATGTTTTTGCAGTTCTTGCTAACATTGAAAAAAACAATCACACTGACCTCTCATCACAGCCAGAACAACTTGAGAGTCGCCTAGCCTCGATTTCCATTCCTTGACAAAGCTTCGATTGCATTCTCTTGTCTTTGATTTTCCAAAATGACCAAACAGAAATTCAAGACACACGGAAATTTGACAAAAGATTGAGCAGAAGGAACTCTGCTTTCTTCAGGCTGGGTGCCCTCAATTCTTTGTCTTTCGTTTTTGGTTGCGTGTTGCAATTCTTCCCTGGATTCAGCACCATTCAACGAACTTTCAAAATTTCTGAAGTCTCCGAAAATGTTGAAAAAAACCTCAAAATCAACACTTGATCACTTAAATTTGTTGAATTTACTCTGGTGTTTCGCTCGCTTCGCTCGCACTTATTCACATTCTGGTAATACACTTTGCAATTTTCAAGTGGCAATCTGAACGAATCAACACCACGGTTGAACTCGCCACCGATGTTGACTCTGCACCCTTCTTTTCTCCTCTTCTGCCTTCAGGCCTTGCACCAAAACCTAGAGAATCTGAAATTCAAGATGAGGGGCAGCAAAATTGATCGAAAAGGCAGGGAAGCTCCAGTGACCTCCACAGTCAGAGAAAGTTCCGGTTCCAAACAAGTTCACACTTTGCCGCCTTGCTGCCTGCTGTTCTAATTTTGGGGGAAGACTGACACAAGACTTAGACTGGAACCGACTGAGAGGCTTGTTTGTTTTACTTGCAACGAGGAGCTGTGAAAGCCAGATCTGGCTTCCCGTGTGTGAAAAAAACGCTGCAACTGGCTCGACTCCTAACTTGGGTTCCAATTTGAGGCTCCAACCGGGTGGCCTTGTATGTTCACACAGGAAATCCAAAATCTAGGGCCCGTTTTCACTGCCCAGAATTGAGCTGCTTTTGGAACCCATTTGAGTTCAATAACAATTGAAATCAACTCACAGAACAAACAAGATTTTTTCTATCGAATACTGTTTGCATCAACACTCAAGAAAACAAAAAAACGCCGTTGATACGCGTGTTCTTGGCTTGCTAAACTTGTCTTTAGCTGCATTCAAGACTTCAAGACAAAGCAGTCTTGCATTGTTCGTCCCCCTCCAATGCACAAGGACCCAGCCTGAAGGATTTGCTGGAGCGCCTTCTTCGTGGCCCTGCAGCCTGCAGGTAGGTCAGCATTAAGGACGAATCTGAAAGTGAGACCCAACTTGGCACCAGCTTGAAGCTTAGTTGGCTAATCACGGATGCGTCCTTGCCAAATTCTTGGCAAGGCACCCATTGGCTTCGTCTTCACAGTCACCATGGCTGGTGGACGTTGTCACGTTTGCAAGAAGTGTGGCCCGGCCAGTTGGATCTTCGCGGCAAAGGTGCCCAAGTTCCCCAAGTGTCAGTGGTGCGTGCCCATCCCCAAGACCTGGTCCAAGCCGGAGCCGAAGCCCCGACCTCGCAAGCCCAAGACCAACAAGGTCCATGACTGCTTGTGGAAGGTTTGGGATACTCTTCCTAAAGAGGCCTGTGTGCAGCTGAAAGATGGCAAGCTCCGTGATCTGGGCCAGAGGAAACTAAGACTGCAGGAGGAGATCGACACAGCCAAGGACAACTTGCGAGCAATGCTTCACAAGATGCAGGACATCCAGAATGCTATCGAGGAGGCAAAGGTGGAAGTCGCGAAGACCACCAAGGAATATGACAAGGTGGTCAAGCATTGCGCGGAAGAGGTCAACAATGGAGTGGAATCTGTCCTGCAGGCTTTGGGCATGCAAGAGGCCAGCCTTACCGAAGAGCAAAAGAGGAAGCTGGAAGCTCTTAAGTCCGATGAAGCCAAGCACAGACGCATGCAGGTCGATCCAGGCCTTCCCCCGGATCTGCCACCCTCGCAGGCCTCGGTGATGCCGGACCTCGCAGCACGAGGCCGAAGCCGAACCCCGCCAGGGGGAGCAGTGGGGGGCCAGGCCCCGGGTCAGGCATCGCAGACGGGTTAGGGAGCTGGGTTCGGGGCTTGTAGGGCGCTGGGTTTTGGATTCCAGGGATAACCTGTTTTCCCCGCACTTGTCCGCGTCGTCCCTCTCCCCGTGTCACACCCTTTTCCAGGTTGGGGATGGTCTCGCGCTTGCAGTTTTGTGTCGGCTGTGCCGAGGATGGGCCTCCCATGAATGTGCCGTGGTGCCTGCGTGTCAGAGTTGCCTGGTGGAGCTTCCAACATACACCCGGTCATCAAGACATGCGGTTCTGTGTGGCATGTGTCAGGGTCAGCCCCTCCAGAGGGAGTGGGACTCAGGATTGGGGCAGGTTTCGCTTGGAGCGGAATGTGTACCAGCAAAAGATCCCTCACCAGTTCCAATTTCTTTAGCAGCGCTATGCCAATATGAGGTGGTCCACCATCCTTTGGTGACGGGGCCGAGGTATTTTCCTCTGGAGGCTTTGTGCGACATGCAGTTGTATGAAACCCCCAGTACTTCTACTCCCCTCGTCTTAGGAGGTGGATCTCGACCCACAGGTACCCAGTCGTCTTGTCGCAGCAGAAGAACCCGACGACGTCGCAACAGGACGGCCCGGCCTCTCAAGGCTAGGGAGCCTTTGGATTCAGCTATCGTAGCCTGGAACACTATGACCCCGCATGAAAAGATGGACAAGTGGGGCCAGTTAGCGGGTTTGGTGTCCAGGGGTTTTCAGCAGGGCTTTCCTTCTGTGGAGTCTAACATGGTCGGCCTTTTCGAAGATGACGAACCCACCGACCCCTTGACCTTGGAGTATTTGGTGGTCCACAAAATGTTTCAGGCCCTTGCTTCCCCCAGCCCAAGCCCAAGTGACTGGGTTTTTGTCCTTCGAGGCTCGGAGGATCTTTCGGCAAACTCTTACGAAGCTAAACCTAGGAATCTCAAGGTCTGTTCGGCCAATGTCACCCGATGGCGGTCGAGTCACCGGAAATGGGCCCACACCTTGTCCCCGGACATTCTTATGCTGCAAGAACTTCACCTTACCAAAGAGGACCTTAAGAGTGAGACTCGTCATTTGATGAATCTAGGGTTTGTGCTCTTTGGTGTTGCTAGCCCGAAAAGTGCCAAGGGTAACCCCCTAGGAGGTGTAGGGATTGCAGTCAAAAATCACTTGGGACCCAGGATCATAGTGACTTTCCACGCCTCGCAGGGCTGTGGCTATGTTATTGTGGCTTTGCGTTCCAAAGGGGTAGATTTCAATTGGATCTCCTTGTACCTGGAAAGTGGGACGGGCTTGGATAGCCCAGTCAATGACCTTATCCTGTCCAGCCTTACCCAACATTTGTCCCTCCTTCAAGGCATGTGGGTGGTTGGTGGGGACTTTAACGTTCCGATCCAGGACTTCCTTAACTCCAGGTATGAAGAACGGTGGCAGGGCCGTGTGGTGGGCAGTGGGTCCCCCACGGCGGGAGGGGACTCCGAGCTTGACTTCTTCGTCGTCCATCCCAGTCTTCACTCCCTGTCGACGGTCCGGCTGTCATTTGACACTCCTTTCAAGCCTCACGGACTTCTAACCTTGGACGTGCCAGTGCACTCCCTTCAGCTGAGAGTCCCCACCATCAGGTCGGTGGTGTCCCCGGCTCCCTCCTCCTTCCACGCCAGCTCCCCAGTGCAGCTGGTCCAGATTTTGGATGTGTCGTCCCAGGAGGAGTCCTCTATTGCCTTGGGCCAATGGTCCCGCGACCTCCAGTCCCAGGCCACCACAGGAAAGGGCTGGTGGGTCGACCTTCCCCGCAGGCCGTTGGCCTCGCACCCAGACAGGAGGGCCTATGGCTATCTGGGATAGATGGCGCACCTGGCTTCAGACAGGGATGGTCCCTAAATCCTCCGAGGCCTTTGCCTCCATCCCTCCGGACGACCCCCTTCTTCCCGTCCTAAAGGACTGGGTTCATGCTGATGACCGCAGCAGCCTCACTCGGGAGTTGGTGCCCCAGGTCGAGACCAAATATAAAGAAGCTTTGGCCTCCCAGACCTCCCAGAACTCCGAGTCTTACTCCAAGTGGCTGGAAGAGGCGCAAAATGATCACCTCCGCCCCCTTTACCGCTCCCTTCGAGCTGACGAGCAAACCTTGGAACGGCCGTATCGGGAGTTCACTCCCCTGGCGCGGCCCTATAGGCGGCTAGAATTTTGGTGTGAGGTATGGCAGGGTAACCTGGTGTCGCCAGCCCCGCTCCAGGGGGAAGTATGGGATGCCTTGTGTGACTTAGCCCGGGAGCAGGTCCGTTCCCTGCCCAAGCATTCTGCTAGCTCCGTCGCCAAGATATGCGCCGCAAAAAATCCCAAAAAAGGAGGCCCGGACGGCTGGGATTTCAACGATCTTCGGGACCTGCCTTGGGACGCGTATGCAGTTCTCGCCGATGTCTTCAACAAAATGGAGGAGGACCTTGTCATTCCCCTCCAAGTTTCTCAGGTCCAGATTGTTCTTCTGGCCAAGAGTGCCTTGAAGGAAAGACCTATCGGTCTTACATCAGTCCTATGGCGGCTTTGGTGTAAGACTCGGCGGTTCTTGGTCGGCCAGTGGCTGGACTCTTACATTCCTGATCACCCTTTTGACTCGGCGATTCCAGGCCGTACCTCGTTAGACGTTGCCCTGGCCAGGAAATGCTCCAAAGAGTCTGCCAGAGTCAAGGACTTGCACACTGTCTCGTTGTTCGTAGACATTAATGGGTTTTACGACAGCGTTTCTTGGCAGAGGCTTTGCGAACAAGGCTTGCGGTTGTCTTTCCCAGCCTTGGCCCTGTGCCTCTCCCTTCGCCTCTACCAAGGTGGTCGCACGGTGGTGGGTGAATCCCAGCCTAGTCCAACCATCTTCCCAGGCCGGGGCATGATCCAGGGATGCCCGTACGCTCCCACCTTGGCCAAGCTTACCATGTCCGAACCCTTACATAGACTGAACCGAGTCACAGGCTTGGATCATTGCGACGTATGGTTGGACGATGTCTCTGCAGATTCCCTCCACGCCTCGCCGGATATAGCCGCGGGAGCGGCTTATGAAGCCTTTCGAGTGCTCAAGTCCAGCCTTCAGGCTGAAGGTCTCGTCCTCAGCCAAGAGAAAACAAAATTTGTGGCCGGCGCACCCCGCTCAGCTGCGGCGCTGCGAAAGCTGTTGCGGCCAGGGGACCCTGACTTAGTCGACGTGGTCAAGGATTTAGGCCTTGACAGTGGCAGTGGACGCCGGCGCAGGACCACTACTGCCCAGAAACGCTTCCGGGTAGGTGGCCTCCGTAACCTGAAGTTGGGTAAGCTTCGCATTCCGTCACGCCGTGTCCGGCTGCGGTTGCATCGTTCTAGTGTAGTCACTTCGGGTCTTTATGGCCATGAGGCACAGGGGGTCGCCCCTAAACATATGAAAACTATGCGCGCAGCGGTGGCCCGACACGCAGGCAGGAGCCGATACGGTTCAACGGACACCATCCTAGACATGACAGCCCATGAGGTTCAGGATCCTTACCTTATTGTGGTGACCCAGCATGTGGAAAGTCTCTTCAGGATGATGGCCAGATGCAACCGCATGGGCTGGGAGGCAGTAAAGGACACTTGGAGAGTGGTCTGGAAGCGGCTGGAGGCTGCGAAGCACGGCTGGTCCGTGGTCACCGGACCCATCTCAGCCATGTGTCAATACCTCCGCGACCTCCAGGTCGACGGCCACGATCCTTCCCGCTGGGTTTTTGAGGAGCGTGTTCTTGAGATCAAGCCTTCTGAGGTTTCGGTTGTCTGCCAAACCTCGTCCTTCCTCACGGACATCATCAAGACCCAGAGGTCTCGTCGCATGGGATCGGCCTCGTCGGCAGCGGGTGCTGGTGGCGGGGTCGACTGGACCGTCCCGCGTCGCCTGCTCAAGTCAGTGCGCACTAAAACTACCCGGTACGCTTATCGGGCGGTTTTCCAAGGGTCCATTCTCCATAACGGCAACGGTGGCAAGGATGTCTGTAAGTTTTGTGGTGATTCCGGAACCACCTTGCGCCACCTCATGTATGAGTGCCCTTCCTTCCCCGGTGGCATGCGGTTACCGGGGTATGTTCTGGCGGAGAAGCGCCGTTTCCCTGAGGACTGCCTGTGGCTTCGGGGTATGCTTCCCCTTAAATACCTCCCAGTCGCTCCCTTGGGGGACCTAGAAGTGGTCAAGACAGGCGTGTTTCTTACGTCCTCCCAGGTAGTAGCAGACGGGCTGGTGGTTGCTACGGACGCGTCAGGGGGCATGTTCACCAAGGATCCGAGATTGCGAAGGGTGAGCTGGTCTGTAGTCGTGGGGCGGGTTCAAAATGGTCAGTTTCATGAGTTAGGAACCATGTCCGGCCTCACCCCCCCCGGAACAAGCGTCGCGCACGGTGAATCTTTTGCCATGCAGACGATCAAACACACCCTTGGTCAGGTTGACCTCACGGGGGACTGTAAACCAGCCCTAAGGACCCTTTCCAAAAAATCCTTTCAAAAAACGACCCTGGCTTTTTGGGGCCCGGTCTGGGAGGACCGTGGTAGGATAAGGCCCACTTGGGTAAAATCCCACCTAACTAGCCGTGAGTTCGAAATGCGGTTTGGCTTTTCCCAGCTTTGGAGACACCAGGCCAACCAATGTGCGGACGAGCTGGCAGGCAAACGGGCTGCCACCATCTCGCCTGTAGCGGGGCGGAAAGTCCAGGACCTGGATAGGCTCGTAACCAGGATCTGTGACTACCTGGCGTCGCGAGCTGTGGTTGTTTTGAAACACGCCTCAAAAGATGATTTTGTTCCCCGAAGCCAAAGAGAGGAACCCCAACCACCCAAAGGGCCTAATAAGCGCCAGCTTTTGCTGGCAAAAGTGGATGTCCCGGAAGCAGTAGGTGGTCATGTCTGGCAAGTAGGGGGGTTGAAAACTAATAATCTTGCAATCACTTGTGCGAAGTGTAAGCTTTACCTCCAGCAGAGATGGATAGGCTAGAACGTTTGCTTGCGCAGCCGTGCATTGACATGCCCCATAACGGTCCCCAGTTCTGGCCTACCCTTCACCCGACGCACCGGCTCAAAAATGAAGGACGTAGATGGCTGTGCTCCGGGTGCCATCTTACCCTCCTTCCAGGCCATTCTCAGCCTTGTTTAGGTCTCCAGAAACCCTGTAAAAAGCTCCACAATAACCAAACCCTGTCCTTTCATGCCCAGGCCTCGGTTTCCACTCCGGAGATCGATATGGCGCGGCGCTTTCCCCGGCTCATGGCTCCCATCCTCACCAGTGGCTCCATGTGGATTGGGCTAGGACCCGAAGGTGTGCCAGGTGCGGGCCGGTTCCTGTACCACGTGCAAGAGCACCGTTGCCAGGCCCGTGAGTGGCTCCAGGAAAATGCTGCCAATGGTCTCCGTGTGCACTCCTACCTTCTGGCCACGTTGGCCACCTTGTTGCACTTGTATGTCTGTGGGGTAGATGCCAAGGATGTTGGCATTTCCAACCTGAGCCACAGGCCGCAGGTCACGAGGATGGTTCCCCTTCCGGCCTTCATCGATGCCAACAACTGGGGCCCCTCCCATGGGAGGCCGGAATGGACTGGCTTTTGGAGGGTAGTTGCCAAATACTGCCCCCATGATGCGGGCTACTTTCGGCAAGTTTCCAGGGGTCCACCCCAGGCGTGTTTTGACCAGATATGTAACACCCTGGGACCCTTGGGGGAGGAAGTTCGCTGGCTGTGCACCACCCCGGCCTAGGAGGCTGTGGAAACAGAGCTGCTTCACTGGGGGCATCCAGTTGGGCTGAGGTCGCAACTCCTTCTGCTGAGTAGCTGTGGCAGTAGCTGTAACATAGTTCCCTGTAGATGGCCTGTGGGTGCACCACTTCCCAGCTTTTGAGCTGTGGTTCTGCCGTAGCAGGGTGACCGACTGCCCGAGAGACAATGTCTCGCCCCAAAGGGGCTCCGGGCGAATTCGTTTGCATGAAGGACGCCCACTGAATAACGCTTTTGCGCTTGCTGAAGAAAAATTCACCCGGCTCAAGCCCTTGGCTCAAGCATCAAGGCTGCAGCCTGCACAGTTAGCTGAGCGAGTAGCTGTGAACCTGGGTTTCGGGCCTCAACTGTGTTAAGGTACCGGACCCCTTTTGTTTTCGGCCTATTCGCCCGAGCCATATCGTGTCAGAGCTTTTACCCGGCCTTGGGGCTGTGGTTCCGCATTGGTCCTTCCTTGAGCTACTGAGCAACCCCTCCAGCTGGGAGGTGGGCACCACATCCCCTCCAGGTGGGAGGTGGGCATCACTTCCCCTCCAGCTAGGAGGCGTGTGTGCTCAGGCCTTCAGTGCTGTCGTGGCCGCCGGCCTTAGTTTGCCATAGTGGTGCCTTGATTTCTTGATTTTACTTGGCTTAACAATTTGCTTGAATTGCTGTGCAACTTTCACCTAGTTTTGGCTGGTCTATCGTGCGGAAGCAGCTCTCCTGAAGGCGAACGGGCTGAGTTGGGACTAGCCGCGCCGATCAGATTAGTCATACAACAGTTGCAGCTTCAAAGCAATTTTGCAGGCAGGTTCGTCCTGGACGCTGTTGTGCCACTTCTATCCAGACCCCACCTGTCCTCGACGGTAGGCTGAGGTGTACTGCCCCGCCCTTGAGGCTGTGGTTTGCACATCAGAAGTGGCCTTCTCAGGGCCTCGCTGGTAGTTTGAGGTATCGGCGGAAATCTGGCATAGCACTCCTCACAGGCAGGCCTATCCACGTGTAGTGTCGTGAGGTCGGCCCAGCCTGGGCTCTCATGGTCTTCGCTTCAGTGATTTGGGGTTCCTTGCGAGGCTTGTTGGCCCTGGTCCCATCCAATAGTCTCTGAAGGGACAATGGGGGTTGTGATGCATCCTAAACCCGGGCCTCGCAAATTGTGTTGAGGCTGGCTTTTTCCCCCAACCATGCAGATGCACCCAAGCAAGTGCCAGCAGAGTGTCCGGCACAGAGGGAGCTGTGTGGTTCCTTGCTCGCCATTGGATTTTCGCCTTAATTAGATGGTTGCAGCGCGTTTCGTTCTCGGCCAGTTGCCCATGTGCGGAGGACGTTAAGCCTTTTGGTTAGGATGCGTTTGGTAATGGCCTCACTTTGAGATGGGGCAGCGGCTTTAGGCCCTCTGTAGGGTTGTCTGGGGCTTCCCTGCAGGCCTACACGCCGGCGGCAGAGAGTAGTCCTTTTCTCAGACCTTGTGACTGCTCCTGCCGCTGGTCCCCTGGGTTTAGGGCTGGTTCTAGGGTAGGTACTTGGCAGTGCTGCCTGCTAGCTGACGGTGGATGCAGCCGGCTGAGTCACTTTCCCTCCTTGCATGGACTGCCTGCCTTCGCCCTACCACCAGGTATGGGATAAGCGCACCATGGGGCTTTCCAGGCAGCTCAGGACCTGTATCTCGTCTCCTCACTGGGCATTAATTGCAGGCTCGCGAGGTGCAGGCCAATAGTCACTCCTTCTTCTTCGCTGTGCGAGATTGCAAGGGTGATGAGCTTTTTTTGGCTTGTTGTCCGGATTCTGTCCCTTTTGATCCGGTGTTTTCTCTTTTGGGGTTTAGGGTGTAGCGCAGAGGCAAAAAATGCAACATGCTGTTGCTGGCATAGGCTTTTGCCGAGGTTTTCTGCCCTGTTTCCCTTTTTAGCACTTTGAGAAAAAGTTGGCCCGCTGGCACCAAAGATCATACGGGTCGGCGTGCCGTGGGGCCCAGAGTCCTTATTCGGCCCTTCCCTTGAAACAGTCTGGGGTTTTACAGGGGCAGTGGGTTTCCTTCCCTTGCTTGCAGCTGCCTGGGAAGGTCCCCTTACTGTGTGGGTCCATGTGGTTCGTTTTGGCCCTTTCCCAGCGAGCAGTCAGCAGGTCCCTGGGAGCAGTCTTCGGGGTTTCGAAATCTTTTCTTGCAGAAAGTCTAGCAGGGCGTTGTTCCCTGCGCCTGCACGTAGTTAGTTGAAGGGAAAGCGTCGCTCCCTGCGCCTGGTTGAGGGGAGTGCGTGGGCCCCGCGCTAAAGGTACCAAATTGAGGGGCTGCTGCTTTGTGCACGGTGAGATAGAGGACCCCCTTGGGTTGTTTGGGCGTGAGGCTTGGAAGTTCGTTGGCTGTGTTCAACCGGGCCTATAGGCTGTGGAATCAGTGCATGACAGTCGCTTGTGCTCCTGTGCGGGTGCTGTTATGCCATGGATTCCCAGCCTAGGGGCTGCGGTTTCGAGAATTCCTTCCTCTGATGTGATGGACACAGACTAGCTGCTGGGAGCAGGTCTTTTGCTTGGGCTATGGTCAGTACGATGAGAGGAGTAGGAAAAGCGAAGTGCTTTGTACAGCTGGCGACTCGGACGAGTGAAAGCCACAGTCCTCCATCTGACCTGTTCTACTAGCGGTCAGAGCCTCTAAACTGTGTCATAGGCGCCTGTAGGTAGTAAGTGGGTGCACCACATTCCCAGCCTTGAGCTGAGGTTTTGCCGTAGCAGGTTGGCCGACCAGCCCGAGAGACTATGTCTCGCCCCTTAGGGGCTCCGGGTGAATTCATTTGCATGATGGACGCCCACTGGGTAACGCTTTCGCGCTTGCTGAAGAAAAATTCACCTGTAGTGTTTGCCCAGTTGGTGCCATGTGGTGTTTTTGACTGTACAGAGAGAAGCATGAGAGTTTTCTGCTGCATGACTTGGCATGAGCATGTTTGGTTTGCCCAAAGTCCTTAAAGCATGTTTGGGTTGACTGCGACGCATGTCTTGTTTTGTTGGCATGGCCTAGGATGAGTTTTGAAGCACTTGGAACTGCTTGAGAGCAGTAGTGAAGAAGTGCGTGTCAGAACTCTGAGGTTCTGTCTTGCTGCAACTCACTCCGTGTCCCCGCCACTTCGTTCGTTGCCGTTGGACGTGTAGGATGGGAGTAGGAGTGCAGAGTGGACTCTGAAGCTTCGCTGTTTTGCTGTTCGGAAGTGACCTGAAGTCCCCGAGGTGTAGCCCAAAGCAGTTGCATTGTTCTTTTGCTTTACCTCCTTTGTAGAACAAAGTTGAGATGGAATTCGTAGCTTTTTGGAGCCCTTAGCTCTTGGAGAGAGCTTGCTGCAAGAACTGAAGCTTGCTGAACACTTTGGTGTTTGGCTCAAGTGCGAAGTGAAAAAGAGACAGCTGCGCGAGCTCTGCTTTTCACAGAGGGGAGCTTGTACCACGAGGCTTCGCTTTTGGTGGCTTCTGCGGCTTTGCATTGTCTAGCACCAGGGGACTTTTTTGCAGGGAGAGGTGGGGTGGGAGAGACTTTGGCCACATCCCCGCGCCACAAGATGTTCCGGCACGTGAGCCAAAGCTCGACTGGGAAGTTGGTGCCAATGGGTCACTTGCTCCCTTCCCTGCTGCCCGGTTGTGGCCCGCGGCGTGCTACATGGCGTTCGTAATGCGTCCTGCCTCACCCTGGACTGACTGGTTTGCCCGCTTTCGGACGTGGCTTAGGGTTTGGAGAGCGCAGGGCCCACTCTGACTTGAGCAGAATTGGGTTCAAGAATTATCTGGTCACTCTCCTGCCGCCCTGAAGGGTGGCGGGTGGAGGTTGCTTAGCAGCCACCGAATTTGTACTTCCCGCAGGTACAGGGCTGTTTCCCGGGGAGTCTGAGTCAATCGCCGTCTCTTAGGGCGTTGTCCGCTTTTACTGGAAGTGAACGCAGGCCTTGCGGGGCCTGTTCAATGCCAGCCTTGTGTTCAAATTGGAGCATCAACCTGCGGCGCCGGCCCTCTTTTTGGTGGGGCCAACATCCTGGGTACGTGAGGTACTTGGCAGCGCCGTCACTTTCAAGCGCCGCCTAATAGGGCACGCAGTACACGGCATTGGGCAGAGGCTCTAGAGCCTGCAGTTCCGACACGGTGCCTCAATATTTTTGGAAGCTGAAAGGGAGCTTGCCCTCTGCACTTGTGTGTTAAGTCACGGTATAAGACGGTGCTTTTATTCTGCCAAGTGCCTTCAGCGCCCAAGCTGTGGCTAATGACGGTGCGGCAAAGAGAGCTGCTCCCACCTAACGATCAGTGTAGAGAACGAAGCTGGCAACCGTTTGTTCGCGGAATGCTTGTGCGAAACTGTGGCAACACCTGGATCCGCAATGGCTTTACAAGCTTGCTTGAGTACGCAGGATACTTAACTGTCAATCATCCCTTCTGTCGCGCAGGCTGCCATTTGAAAGCAGACTCCAACTCCGTCTCAATGGGACGGTGTCAGGAAAATCATTGGGCCAAGCCCTCTGGTGAAAGAAGAGGTTGCTTGGGCAAACCCAACCTTACTACGGTATAATAAGCAAGACGCTCTACTTAAAACAAATACACAAACGCCAAAGGTGGGCCCCGTCGAGCACGCTGTGGTAAGGCATTAAAGTGTCTCTTCAGCGCCCCAAGGTTGGCGATAAGGAAGTTCTTGAAGGCGCCCATGTTCCATGTGCTGGGATGCCCTTTCGGATGGCATTTCATGCCTTGCACGCTTCCATAAGGCTCACGTGTGCTTCACCAAGTTCCTCCTCCGATAAGCTAGACCGTAGGAGGCACTTGATTTGCAGAACAATTTTGACATATTGGGAGACAAAGCCAATGGGTGCCTTGCCAAGAATTTGGCCCATGTGCTGGGATGCCCTTTCGGATGGCATTTCATGCCTTGCACGCTTCCATAAGGCTCGCGTGTGCTTCACCAAGTTCCTCCTCCAATAAGCTAGACCGTAGGAGGCACTTGATTTGCAGAACAATTTTGACATATTGGGAGACAAAGCCAATGGGTGCCTTGCCAAGAATTTGGCCCATGTGCTGGGATGCCCTTTCGGATGGCATTTCATGCCTTGCACGCTTCCATAAGGCTCACGTGTGCTTCACCAAGTTCCTCCTCCAATAAGCTAGACCGTAGGAGGCACTTGATTTGCAGAACAATTTTGACATATTGGGATGGGCTCAGATGTTGGACTTGTTGAGTTCGGCACACCACCTCTGCCGGCGAGCCTCCGACAAAAGTTTCCCGGCGTCGGCAATCCAATCGTTCCGGGTCTTGGACCAGCGAGCCAAAGCACGGAGTTGGTTACCCTCTGCCCCGATGTGAGGTCACGGGCACTGGGCTGTTCCTCAAACTCGGGCCAATTTACAGCCTTTGTTGAAAACGCTCCAGGCTGTATGATCATCCCAAGGTATCAGGTTTGAGGTTGCACATCTCAACGCTGTGTGGGAAACTTAAGCCAGAGTGAATTTTTCTTCAGCAAGCGCAAAAGCGACCCAGTGGGCGTCCTTCATGCAAACGAATTCGCCCGAAGCCCCTTTGGGGCGAGACATTGTCTCTCGGGCAGTTGGTCACCCTGCTACGGCAAAACTACAGCTCAAAAGCTGGGAAGTGGTGCACCCACAGGCCATCTACAGGGAACTATGTTACAGCTACTGACACAGCTACTCAGCAGGAAGGAGTTGCGACCTCAGCGAACTTCCTCCCCCAAGAGTCCCAGAGTGTTACATATCTGGTCAAAACACGCCTGGAGTGGACCCCTGGAAACTTGCCGAAAGTATCATGGGGGCAATATTTGGCAACTACCCTCCAAAAGCCAGTCCATTCCGGCCTCCCATGGGAGAGGTCCCAGTTGTTGGCATCGATGAAGGCCGGAAGGGGAACCATCCTCGTGCCCTGCGGCCTGTGGCTCAGATTCGAAATGCCAACATCCTTGGCATCTACTCCACAGACATACAAGTGCAACAAGGTGGCCAAACGTGGCCAGAAGGTAGGAGTGCACACGGAGACCATTGGCAGCATTTTCCTGGAGCCACTCACGGGCCTGGCAACGGTGCTCTTGCACGTGGTACAGGAACCAATGCAGGCCCGCACCTGGCACACCTTCGGATGGGTTCGGTGAGTGTGGCGTGGCATAATGTACTTGCTGGCCACATCGGGCAGGCGTATATAATTGCGCTCCCGGTAACATTGCATGCATCTTGCAGAACTGCCACTACCACCCTGGGCAGCTACGAGGTGTTCCTTCGGTTGAGCTCACTGCCCTGTCTGCCTGTCTTCCGTTTTCACGCACCTCTTCTCGCATACCAAAGGTCACCTCCCACCCTGGTGCCAAGACGAGGTGGGCCGCTTGATGTAACTTGCTGCTTCACCAGCCGCGTGCACACTCGAGGTAAAGTCCTGAGCCTCCCTGCGCATGCGTTGCCGCCGGCCCCAGGGGGACTCCTCAGCCTCATGGGCTGGGTCTACAGAGGGCCGGGCCCGTGCCTCCGAGGGGGATCTGGGCCGTGCATGTTGGTTGGGAAGGTCACAGCTGGTCCTAGCCTCCTCTGACCGCCTCCCAGGTGGAGGGAAACGTGTTGAATCGCGCGGAACCGAACGTAAATCCACCGGACCCTGCTGCCTGAGGCCTCCTTCTTTGTGGAGGAGTGGGCGGTGTAGGGCTTCTGTCCACTGAGCGCAAGACCAGGCGAGGGGAAGGAAAGCGCCGACGGTCACGTCGAGGAGCCGGCGGGGGGGGAGGCGGCCATGCCTTCGCCGCCGGTTGAGCCGAAGAGCTGGAACCACCAGGAGCCGCCTCCTCAGGGAGGGGTGCCTCTTCCGGCTGGTCGTCTCCCACAGGAAGGCCCTGGTCTAAACGCTGCTGCCTTCGGATGTGGGGTGGGGTCGTCGCTTGGAACGCTGGAGGGTTGCCGTGGAACGCCACGACTTCCTCTCTGCTGCTCGCGCCAAAAGGGGCCACGACCCCTGCCCTTTGAGCCCCCCATCACTGCTTCTTGAAGCGAAGGGTCTGCTGACCTGAGGGAAGCTCTTTCTTCTTTTTGGCACGGCTGGCCGGCTTTGGGGCAGGCTCTCTGGCAGGCCCGGCGGCGCGTGCACTGGTGGCAGGAAGGGAAACCACTTCCTTTGTCTTGCCAGGCCCCACCTCAGACACGTGCAAAGCTGCAGCCTTAGAAAGGGAAGCCACTTCCTTTAGAGCTGAAGAAGACCCTGAAGAGTCCGGCTGCCCAGGAGGCGTGGAAACCGAGGCCTGGGCAGAAAGGACAGGGTTTGGTTATTGTGGAGCTTTTTACAGGGTTTCTGGAGACCTAAACAAGGCTGAGAATGGCCTGGAAGGAGGGTAAGATGGCACCCGGAGCACAGCCATCTACGTCCTTCATTTTTGAGCCGGTGCGTCGGGTGGAGGGTAGGCCAGAACTGGGGACCGTTATGGGGCATGTCAATGCACGGCTGCGCAAGCAAACGTTCTAGCCTATCCATCTCATGAACCTGCTGGAGGTAAAGCTTACACTTCGCACAAGTGATTGCAAGATTATTAGTTTTCAACCCCCCTACTTGCCAGACATGACCACCTACTGCTTCCGGGACATCCACTTTTGCCAGCAAAAGCTGGCGCTTATTAGGCCCTTTGGGTGGTTGGGGTTCCTCTCTTTGGCTTCGGGGAACAAAATCATCTTTTGAGGCGTGTTTCAAAACAACCACAGCTCGCGACGCCAGGTAGTCACAGATCCTGGTTACGAGCCTATCCAGGTCCTGGACTTTCCGCCCCGCTACAGGCGAGATGGTGGCAGCCCGTTTGCCTGCCAGCTCGTCCGCACATTGGTTGGCCTGGTGTCTCCAAAGCTGGGAAAAGCCAAACCGCATTTCGAACTCACGGCTAGTTAGGTGGGATTTTACCCAAGTGGGCCTTATCCTACCACGGTCCTCCCAGACCGGGCCCCAAAGGGGGGCTTAAAGGGGGTTTCAAGGGGGGCTTAAAGGGGGGCTTAAAGGAAGGCTTCAAGGGGGCTTTGAAGGGGGCTTAAAGAAAGGGGGGGGGCTTAAAGGGGGGCAAGGCTAAACATTACTTTATCTTGAAGATGAGAGAGAAGGGATTTATTCTAAATTCCACCCCCCTCAAATCTTGTTTTGTGTTTTGGATTTCGTTCTTCGAAACTAGAGAAGTGAGACTCTAACTTCCATTTGAAAAGAGAGAGAGAGAGAGAGAGAGAGAGAGAGAGAGAGAGAGAGAGAGAGAGAGGAAGAGAGAGGAATTTATTCTAAATTCCACCCCCCTCGAATCTTGTTATATTTTTGTATTTTTTTTGGGATTTCATTATTCGAAACCAGAGAAGTGAGACTCTAAACATACATTTCCCTTTACGAAGCGAAAGAAGGGAATGTATTCTAAATTCCACTCCCCTCGAATCTTGTTTTACATTTTGTGTTTGTTTTTGGATTTCATTCTTCGAAACCAGAGAAGTGAGACTCTAAACATTCATTTCCCTTTACGAAAAGAAAGAAGGGAATGTATTCTAAATTCCACCCCCCTCGAATCTTGTTTTGTTTTTTGGGTTTCATTCTTCGAAACCAGAGAAGTGAGACTCTTTTTAAAGGGGAGCTTAAGGGCAATTCCACCCCGCTCGCTTCTTCTTTTGTTTTTTGTGTTCATTACTCGAGTTTCAAGGAGCAGAGAGTTCATAGCAGTGACGTGGCGCGGGGCTAAGCCGAGAACCCCATGTTTTGTTTCAGAGATGATTCATATGCTTCCACGCGAGCTTGCCCGGCAGAAAAAAGCGGGGGGGTTGGGGGGGGCGCAGCCCCCCCCATTTGCATAGCAGTGACGTGGCGCGGGGCTAAGCCGAGAACCCCATGTTTTGTTTTGTTTTGGACATGATTCATATGCTTCCACGCGAGTTTGCCCGGCTTAAACAAGCGGGGGGGTTGGGGGGGGCGCAGCCCCCCCCATTTGCAAACACGATGCTCGCATTAGGCCTCTTAAACTGCTGCCTAAATCCTCACCGAAGGCCCAGCAGGTATTAAGCCTCTTAGACGTCTTAAACTGCTGCCCGAACCCTCCACAAAAGGCCCAGCGAGTATTCGGCCTCTTAAACTGCTGCCTAAATCCTCCACAGAAGGCCCAGCAAGTATTACGCCTTTTAAACTGCTGCCCAAACCCTCCACAAAAAGAGGCCCAGCAAGTATCAGGCCTCTTAAACTGCTGCCTAAACCCTCCGCAGAAGGCCCAGCAAGTGTTACGTGGATGTACTTGTACAAGTGTGTTTGCTGCCCGCACGCAACGGCATAGCATGTCCCGCCTGTAGACTCCCTTCCCGCCTGCTGCGCAGCTGCTGGCTCGACAGGCGGATATGCTACGCTAGTCCGTTCGGATTCAGTTTGAACTTTGGGCTTTGGACCTCGAACCTTGAACGCTAGTATATTTCCGCCTGAGCCATGGCTTGCCTGTTCTGCTGAGTCGCACTCACTGACAGCTTAAGTCCGGCCTTCAGTCTGCCCGACTTCTGATTCTCACCTAGCTCTCGCTGGTGCTGAATCGGTTCCTGTTGCCGCTGCAAGGGAGCCTGTTCCGTCTGCCGCTGCAGTCGCGAACTTGCACTACTGGAACGGTGTACGTCCAGTCTGTGCGGTACTCGGCCGCTATACCTTATAGTGTGTCGCTGTGCCTGCCTGCTGTCCGCTGACTCAGGCCCTCCGCCGCTGGAACGGTGTACGTCCAGTTTGCGGGATACTCGGCTTACCTTCCTACAGCCGCTGTATCTTTCTGTATGCCTGCTGTCCGCTGACTCAGGCTTGCACGTCTGGTGCGGCGTACGCCCAGTTCTGTGCCGCGCTCGGTTGTTTTGCCGCTGCGTGCTTCCTCTGTGCTACGCCTGCTGTCCGCTGACTCAGGCAGGCTACACGCACTTGTTGCTGGCCGCACGCACATCGAGGACAGGGTTCTGCTTGTCGAGTTTTTTGTCTTGCGAGTGTTCGTGTCTGTTTTGTTTGTCTTGCTGTACATGCCATGTCAAGCCCCGCATACACATTCTCTGCTTTCCCTCTAGCCGCTTTCAGATGTTCTCAAGCTCCTGCTTCAGCCTCGACTTTCCGTCCCTTCTTGGTGCCATGGCTTCCCGTCAGACGCCAACTCCTGCTGAAGCCACTGCCGCTGCGGTTGCTGCCGCCCAGACTCAGCTTCCGCCTGCTTCTGACCCCTCTGCCGAGCATTCCGCTGATGCCCGTGCTGATGAGCAAGCCCGCAGATCAGCGCGCCATGCCGAACTCGTCCGCGCCTGGCGTGCTATCTGTGAGCCCGAGCACGAGGAGTCCGCCCTTGCCCTGTCCTCCCTGGATTTGCCGTGCATTTGCTTTGCCGCGGATGTCTGCCACGATGTCCTTATGGACCGCCTGTTTGACTTGCCCGCGGACATAGTGACCCGCTTGCAGCCTTCCGGCCGCCGCATCACGCGCACTCTGAGGACCGCGCGTTGGGCCGACGCCACCTCCTCTGAAGATGATGTCGCGCAGCCGCCACTGGACACAACCCCGCCGCCTGCACCGCCTGCACATGATGCCGCAGCCTGGAGTCGTGAGCGCGCCTGGCATCATGATACAGCAACGGGCGTGTTCACTGGCCCCCTGCCTGACCAGTCGCCGCCAGTTTCCACGCCTGCCCCCGCTGCTGCCGCCGAGCTCTTCACAGCCCGCCCGGCCCGCACGCCGGTGGCGCCACGCCCCATCCGCCATGACCAGATGCACTTTGACCCCAACATCGGCCATCGTGCGGTGCCCGCAGACACCCCCACGCCTGTGAACCGCACTGACCGCGACCGCCTGCCAGCAATCTGCCCTACCGCTCCCTCCGACCCGCCGCAAGACCAGCCCCTCCACTTTGAGCCCGGATTCACCGAATCCCCCAACCAAGGCCCGTGGAGTACCGCAGAGGGGTGGGATTTTCAAATTGCGCTCCCAAATTCCGCCTGCACCGTCATCCGCCCGGCTTGGTGGCCGTATCCGGACATGTTTTGCGTGCACCCGGATGAGATTCCGCGTTGGCTGTACGTCCGCCTGCAGCCGCCCGCGGACGCTGTCAGTCACCTCCGCCTCCGTGGGTACTGTACCCACGTCTGCTCCGCCTTCGACTCCCCGGACCGCGCCCAGACCTGTACCGGCCTGTGCTTCCGCCCGGTTATGTTCGGTGAGAGGTCCGGGCACAAGGAACACCAATGTTCCGCCTGTCACCGCCTGCATTCCTGAGCCGCCCTGCTTCCGCCGCAGCGCCTGTGCTGAGTTGCCGCCCGGCCGCCCGTTCTCAGAAACTTACGTCTCCATATGTCAGCACGCGGCCGCGGCTCCTCCGCACAGGTGTCTCTGCTCCAGTGGTTTTTCGCCTTTGGTCTGGCCACAGCGCCACCTGCACACGCGTTGTCCGGGAAAAAAGTTGGCTTTGCTCTGTGCGTGCTCTTGTGCTTGCCGTTGTTGCGCGGTTACTTGGGTTTTGACTTAGTTTCGGTTTGTTCAGGGAAGCTCTCGCCAGGACATCACCGTGGCCATGGACGAGCATGATTCTGTGTGCCCCGTTGTGCCCGTACCTGATTCCGAGTGCACGCTTGCGCTTCAGGTTCCTTGCATAGCTCCTCCGGAGCCCGTTCTTGTTGTGCCCCCGGTCTCGTCCGTTGGTGCTTCCCTGTCCTCCGTGCACCCACCTTCGGACCCCCCCCACGCCGAGCCTTCCCCTCTACTGTCCGTTGGTGCTTCCGCTTCTGACGTGCACCCACCTTCGGACACCCATGCAGCCTCACTTGACCCCCTTCGGCCTGACCAATGCACTCTTGCGTGTGCCAACGGCGCAATGCCTGCTTCTGCACTGCCTCTTCATACGCCGTTTGAGGCGCCCGTTGCTGCAGATTCTGACGACCATCAGGACACTGCCCCTTTGCTGGCTTCCTCTGTGAGTGGCCACTTGCAGCCTGCTTGCACACTGCCTGTTCCAACACCGCATCCGTTGTCTGATGACCTGGCGTCCCTGCCTGCGTCGCACATACCGAGCCCGCCTTCATCTCCAGTGTCAGTGCTTGCAACACCGAAATCCGTGCCCAAGCCGCCTCCTTTGTCATCCGGATCACCGGGCTCCTTTTCCATTGTGTCCGGTTCAATTCACCTGGCACCCCCGCAAGCAGTCACGCTATCCCGCAATATGCCGCGTTGGCTTGATGGCGCTCTGAATCCTGCATACCGGCCGCCGGACCTGCGTTCTTCGGCTGCACCCCCTAAACCCCTAATCCCTAACCCGCCTAAGCGTGCATTTCGCGCCCCGGCCCCAGCTCGGCCGTTGCCTGCGCCCGTGGTGGCTGCTGGGACGTCCTGTGTCCAACCGGCCCCATACATCCGCAATCTCACCGCTCCACTTTCCCATGATGCCCGAGGCTCCGTTGCAACACAGTCCTCAATCATGTGTGCGTTCGAGTCTGCTCGTGACAAGCTCGTTGCACGCTGGCTGTCCTGTGTCACCATTCTGGCCGGGGTGTCTGCACTGTTTGTCGAAGCCTCCGCGTCCTCCGATCCGGAGTTTTTCATCTGTCGTGTCGTCATGACACATGCGCCTTCCACTCTGCAGCGTTACCTGGACATGTGGTCCGCCTGGTGCCTGTACTGCGAAATCCGCAGATCTTCTACTTACGACCCGCAGCCTGGTGTGTTGCCCGACTGGCTACGTGCTCGCTGCAGCACCCAAGGTCTAGCCACTATGCCTTTCAAGGCCCTCTCCTGGGTTTCCAAAAAGGCCGGCCTTCCGCTGCTGCGTCGCCAGCTGGAGAGTGCTATTATCCGTGCTTTTTTGTCACCGTCAGCCCCAGTCGAACACCGAGAGAGCCTTCCGTTCTCCTTGAGCTTTACGGCTTGGTTGGAGGCCCGCGTTCTGTGCCCAGACACTCCGCCTGCAGAGATTTTCATGTTGGGAGTCTTGCTTGCAGCAATCTGGGCCTCCCTTCGTTGGGGCGACCTCCTTTGGATTCCGCCGGCCCGCTTGCATTTTCAGGCCCCCTCTTGTGCACTGGTGGGCATTTGTATCCGCACCAAGACGACTAAGTCGGGAATGCCTTGGGGCATTTACTCCCCCGGTCTGCTCGGTTCCGCTGCTGCTTCCTGGACAACCCGCTGGCTGTCCGTTGTCAAGCAAGTTCTGGCCGACACCGCTGCCCTGCACCCGCAACGCGTGATCGATTTTCTGCCTGCCATCCTCTCATCGGACCATAGTCACCCAACCATCATAAAGCCGCTGTATCGCGACCAGGCAGTGCCGTGGATCCGCAGCCTGCTCTGCCATCACTGGAACCTACACAGCACTGAGCCGTTGCCTTCTGCGTTTAACTTGATTGCCGCTCATTCCGCCAAGACCACCATACTGTCCTGGGCCCGCCAGCTGGATATGCCGGCCGAGCCCAGGCGCATTCAAGGGCATCACCGGTTATCGGGTTCTGATAAATCCGTGGCGCTCTACAGCCGCGACGATATCGGCCCGATGCTCTGTTGTCAACGCACGGTGATTTCCTGCATACGTGCCGGGTTTCGTCCATTACAGCCACTGGCCCGCGGTTGCGTTCATCCGCTGCCAGACTTTCCAGTTGACCTGCCTTCTTCTTCTGCCTTACCTCGAGTCCGCTGGTCCGCGACAAGGCCTGGCCCGCCCTCTGCACAGCCTGCCGATGACATGCTCGAACCCTCGAGTCTACACCATGATGCCGGCATATCCGAGGTCTCAGTGGAAGCCGACATACCATGTGCTCCGCTCTCACATGACCCTGACCCGCCGGTCTTGCCCGACCTTTTGCCGGACTACGAGAGAGCCCCTACTCCTCCGGTCTCTAGTTGCTCTTCAGAGAATGATTGTGGGTCGGTCTGCTCCGAGCCGCCCTCTGACCCTGAGGCGCTGGAAGTGGAAAGCGCTGCAGCGCTGCAACCTCCCTCGCCTTCCGCCTCACCCGCTCTCTTGCTTTACAATTCGCGCAGCAACGTGACGCATGCCGCGTCCCCGTGTGACCCCAATGCCCCACGCGCGCTTTGGTTTCCTGCTCACTTGTGCTGGCTCCGCCCGGCGTGCGGTGCTCAAACAGACAAGCTCGATCAAGCCAGCGTGGTTGAGTCGCCCCCGCCGGCCTGCACCTTGTGCCTCCGTACGGCATGCGCCAAACGCTTCGACGCCTTGGATTAGTCTTCCTGACGCCGCAAAAATGCCACTACCGCTGCGCTCTGCCTGCTTGCACTGTTCTGGGTTGCTCCTGTTGGGTTTAGTTTCATAGGCACCCTCCCCCCTTTCGGTCCCCTAGCCCTAACCCCCCCCGCTCCCGCGCCAGGTGCTGCTCAAGTTCGCCCAGCTCTCCGCTAGCCTCCTTGCGCCATGGAGTCCCTGCCGCCCACAGTGGACCCTGACAAGTCCGTCTTCTCCGTCCGCACGGAACGCCGCCGTGTGCAGCTGCCTGTGCCTGCGGAGGATGTGCCCGCTCATTCTCATGCTGCGCCGGCCTCCAATCACCACACTTCCCCGCCGCTTGACCATGCGTACCAGCCTGTGCCTCCGTTTGCACCCTTTCCCGACCCTTCGTGGTCCGATGCCCAGCTGTCGACTTGGCTCGCACGCTTGGACCACCGAGTGATTGTCCGCCTGCGTATCTTGCTCCAAAACCGTGACGCCGGCCATGCCGAGGTTATTCTTGGCTACTGCCAGCAACTCTGCCCCAACCTCTGCGGGAATTTCTGTGGTCGCCCCATGCTGAATCGCCCTCGCCCTCACCGAGACCATTTCTGTGGCGCTTGCCATGCCGCCCGATGGGCTGCCGAAGCTTTCAATCCGCATTGGGACATGCCTGGCGTCATCCGCCACCACCCTCGACGCCGTCAAGGTGGACGCTACCATGGTGCACCGCTGCTGCCAACGCCGGCGCCCGGCCCGGATGCTTCTGAGCCGTCCCCTGAGCCACCGGCCTGATCCGAACAGAACGGTTAGTGTATGCCCGTGTTTGTGGACTGTGAAGTGTTATTGTTGTGTCTTTTCTTACTTACTGCGGGTTTGTTGTTTAGTCTGTTTAATTTTGGATCTGTTTCAGTTACAGTCCGCTGCCTCGCTTGGCTCGGGCTACGCCCTTTTCGCACCCACCGTGTCTGCGGCAAAACGCGACCGCTGGGCATGCACTTGCTGCTGGCTTGTCCTCAGCTTGGGCGTTGGATAATGCATGTGCTTCTTTGCTCCTGCTTTCTTGCCCGTAGCCGTTCTAGTCTCCATGCATGCGATTAGTCTCCTTAAAGGGGTTATTGTAGTCCCTCCTTGCCAGGTGCCATGGCCCATCGCCCACGCTTGGACGACCCGGCCGTGTTGGAGGCTCTCTTGACGCAGTACTCGGCGCCCGACGATCTGGCTGCAAAGCTCAAGTCCGCCGGGTACAACACCCTGTCTGCGCTCGTCTTCGCGGCCCCCGACGTCGCCGACGAGCCCCAGCTGCTACGCAGCCTTCTGTCTCTTCCCGCACCTACGGAGCTAACCACTCCAGCTTGCTCGGCCGTTCGCCGCCTCCTCATGGAGGCGAGATTGCTTCTGCCTGGTGTGCCGCCCAGCCTGCCTGCCGCCACCTCCGCGGCTCCTTCTGCCCCTATGCCGTCGCAGCCGGCCGTGCCTAAACTGTCCACGGCAGAACTTTCTCAGCTCCGCACGGACTTCATGGCGGCCTACCCCGGAGAGCTCCTTAACTCTGCTACCACGCCGTGCTTGGAAATGTGTGCCGCCATAAAGCATTTACATGACTCCGCCTGTTCTCCCTGGCTGCCGTGGCGTCAACGTGCATCGGAAGCCGACCGCGCCGCCTGGTCAGAATCCCGCCGGCCGCGCTCGGATGGCCAACTTCTTCGCGCCTTACTGTCAGACGAGTTTGAAGCGCCCGCTCCTACCTCCGCCGCCGGTCTCAACGGCCCGCTGGAGTCTGTGCTTCGCCGCAACCTCTCCCTCTTCGCTACTGCCTTGGCGATGACAAAGATCACTCACTTGATCACCATCAAGCGCTTCACGGAGAAGTTCATATCTACTGCCCTGGCGGTTCCGCCTGACCCGTCGCTCCGACCGCCGACATTGAATGAGATATTGGCCGCAGACCGCGCCGTGTGGATATCCGTGCATGAATTGGTTCGAGACCATAGTTGGTCGCTAGAGGACGCGCTCAACGAGATCTCCACTTGCCGCCAGGACATCTCTGCCCTCCTGCAGCCGCGTCCGCGTACATCCAAAGCACACGCGGACCCTAACGCCCCTAACCCCCGTGCCCCTAACAACCGCCGCCCGGACCGTTCCCGCTCTGCCCGCAACGACGAGGCTCGCAAGCATGCGCCAAAATCCAAAGGTCGGGGCCGCGGGAAAGACAGGTCCGATGCCTCCTCTTCTGTGCCCGGCTTCGATGCCGCTTGGTTCCAAAAGATTGGCAAACGTGAGTTGTGCAAGCGATACGCTCTGGGCAAGTGTTCGAACCCTAACTGCCGCTATGCTCACCTCTGCCCGCTTCCCTTGCCGTCCGGCAAGCCCTGTGGGCAGAAGCACACCGTTGCTGAGCATAAAAACACCGCGTATTGACTATCCTCCGGTTCGGGCAACCCTTTGCTCGTGTCCTCTGACTCCGATACCGAGTCTGGCAGCATAGCAGCCCCTGCTGCCCCCCCCTCTGACTTCACTGCCTCGTCCGTGTCAAGCTGCTTTCCCGCCCGCGGCCCCCGCGTCCGGCCAGGAGCAATCTGGCCTGGCCACGCACCCTCAATTCGTGACTGCTAATCACGGCCCCACTTGCGCAAAGGCCCCGGCACGCCCCGCACCGCCGGGCGTTTGTGAGCAACCGGTGTCACCGAATGGGTTCCCTGCCCAGCACAACACCTTCTCTCTGCCATCACATGTGCCGGCACGTTCGGTCGCCCCGAGCGTCTGTGAGCAACCGGCTTCTGCCCCAAGCCTTGCACCCGCTCTGCCTGCCCACTCACCTTTGCCGGCACGCCCGGTCATCCCGAGCGTCTGTGAGCAACCGGCTTCCGGCCTTTTCAGCCCTTCGCCCTCTGCAAGCTTGCCCCATGACTGCTCCTCGGGTCACCACGGCCCTATTCCAGCCGTTCGCATGTTTTTGGACCTATTTTCAGGTTCCTCGGCCCCTGTTTGCAATGCCATCCGCACATTGCTTCTTGCACGTTTTGAGCCGGTGGATCTTCTCGCGGGGTCCGCTTTAGATGTTTCTGACGATGCCACGTATTCCACACTCTGTCGGCTTTGTGCTTCCGGGCTTGTGGGTGCCTGTTGTGCCGCACCTCCATGCTCAGCTTATTCACGCGCACGCCTCATGAAGTCCGGCCCTCCTCCGGTGCGCACACCATCATTCCCATTGGGCCTGCCTAACTTGTCTGCGCAGCAGCAACGCGAGCTTCACATGTCCGCACTCTTGCACCAACGCACACGTCATTTGCTGTCCCTTGTGGCCGCGCGCGGGGGCTTGATATTTCTGGAAAATCCGGCCTCTAGCCTGCTCTGGCTCGACCCCGAGGTCATGGCCTGGGTTCGTGCATTTGCTCCCTTTGGTGCTTCCGTTGCCTGCTGTGCACATGGTCTGGACTATAAGAAAGCCTGGCTTTTTTGGTGTAACCGGCCTTCGGTTGCAGCTCTTGCGGTTGCATGCCCGCACTTGCCCGGCTACCACCGTCCTCTGTCTGCACAACGGTCCGCGGATGGCATGTTCTTGACTCGAGCGACGGCGTGCTACCCGCCCTCCCTGGCTAGTGCCATTGCATCCCTCTGCGTCCCGTTTGTGTCCATAGAAGACCGTGAATACACGATCTCCACATGGGTCGCCCTTCTGCCGCCGCGCCTGCCCTGGCCGCCATATCCGTTTCCGGTGGAGGATGGGGCTGGCATGGGCAGCGCCGCATGCCACACTCATCCCCAGAGTGAAGACCACTTTAAGGCCTTACGGCACGCTTGGTCTGCCCGCCTTTTAAGTTCCGGTTTGGTTCCTAAAATAGTAACCGCACTCTCTTCCGGGTCTAAGTCCGCCCCCATTTCTGAAGCTGAGCTAGCCCCGTTCTTCCATGATCTGCGTGAATTTTTGCAAGTCCGCCAAGCTGACACCTGGACCGCCTTGCTTTCCATAGACGAAGGCCAGCCCTTTCGGTTGTCTCTGTGGCATACCCTTTGTCTTATATTTAAGGATGCTGACGCTGGTTTGTTCCCTCACTTACACGCTGGCGTGCCGCTTGGTTCCTCTGACGCCATTCCCCCATGCCCGCTCTTGCAAGCCTCACATGCCTCCCCCCCAGCTGACGCCGAGTTGTGCCACTGCGAATCCGCCTGGAAGTCAGCGCTTGACAATGCTGAAATTGTCGACAAACTGCTACAGGAAGAGCTGGACGCTGGCTGGATTTGCGAGGTTACGGGGGGGGATGACGAGCTGAAGCGGCAAAACAAGCACTCCGCCGTCGGCAAACTGGGGGTAGTTCTCTCTGAGGGCCGCCCGCCACGACTTGTCGTTGATAGCTCCATATCAGGAGTTACTAACGCCACGCACTTGCCCAATCGGTCCGCAAACCCCACATTGTTAGATGTCCGCCGCTGCCTTCCGATCTCTGATGCCCGTGAGCGCCTCGTGGCTCTGGTCCTGGATGTTAGCAAGGCACACCGCCGCATCAAGATTTTGCCCGCAGATCAAGGCCTTCTCTGCTTCCGCCATCGTGGCCGCCTATACCAGTGCAAAACTTTGAACTTCGGCGCACGCGCCTCCGGTTTTTACTGGGCCCGCGTCGCAGGTTTGCTGGTCCGCCTTGTTCACCGGTTTTGGTGGGTCAGTCATTCTGCCATGATTTACGTGGACGATCTGCTTTCCATTCTCGAAAAATCCTCTGCCCCGCTGCTTGCTGCGCTGCTGGTCGTTTTGCTCCAAGTTCTAAATGTGCCGATGAGTTGGCACAAAGCCAAACTGTCTGCCTCCGTTGTCTGGATAGGCTGGCAGATGGATTTTCGCACTTTCACAGTCAGGTTGGAGCCTGCCAAACTTCAGCGGTTGTTGTCTCTGCTCCGCCAATGCTACCGCTCTGCGAAGCTGCCCGCCACTACCTTGGAAAAGCTTACCGGCAAGCTGCTTTGGCTTTCTAACCTTTTCCGGGCGTTTCGACCGTCTTTGGCTCCCCTGTACCAGGACCAATACTGCCCTCCACTTGTACATGTGCCCCTTTCTACGCAGGCTTGGCAGCGCCTGCAAGCTGCTCTTTCCAATGACCTCCGGGTCATTGCGCCGTCGGGTCTTGCCTCTGCCCCCCTGGGCAGCCGCTTATTTCGGGTGGCTCAAACCGCCGTGCAATCCAAAGAGGAGTTGCCACAGTTTCCTCCCTCCGCACGCCGGTTATGGGTCCAAATCTCCGATCTTGCGCACCCCGATCGTGTCATTTCTGACGCTTCACGTGCAGTTATGGATATGTGGCTCCAGCTCTGCCGTTCCGGTACGGACTTCAGATCTCTCATGCTGTCTCCGCACTTTAATTGTGAGGCATTTGCTGACGCGTGTGCGAGCGATTCCTCTGCAGGGTTGGGAGGGTTTGTCCGCCTGCCATCAGGCCAAACTCTCTTCTTCCAGGCTAAGTTCTCACAGGCGGAACTTCACGCCCTATTTTCGTGGTTCCCTCCTGATCACTCACCTCAACACTACATTGCAGCCTGGGAACTTCTTGCTCAGTGCGCCTTGCTGCATCTTTTGGCCTGCTTGTTGCCTGCTGGACATCCGCCTCTGCATGTCACATTTCGCTGTGACAATTCCGCTACGGATGCCGCATCCTGGAAGGGTCTCTCCCTTGCGACAGGCATGTGCGCTCTACTGCGTTCATTCTTCCTTCTGCAGGAGCGGCAGTACATATCCGTCCACATAGACCATGTCCCGGGGTTTCGAAATGACCTCGCTGATGGTTTGAGTCGCGGCTATGATCCTCAGCTTTTGGGTTTCCCTCCTTCGGCACGCTGCCAAATTCCCTGGTCTGCCCTGCCTTCATCCTTTGCCTGCCACACATACCCTTTGGAGCTAGATCTTTCCAGCTGGTTGGCGTCTGCTTGAAGAATGCTGGCCCTAGTCCCCCTGTCGGGTCAAGCGTGCCGCCTGAAATATTTGGTGCTCTCGACCAGCATTCTTTCCGCTTTTCTGCCCGGGTGCTTCTGCCCGCAGGCTGACCAACCGAAGCACCGCCAGGGATTCTTCCGCCAGCTTGGAAAAGATGGGAGCGCGTGCGGTCCTTCCTTTTCGAGTCACACACTGGACATTCGTAACGGACTAGTGCGGGTAGTGAACGTGGATGTACTTGTACAAGTGTGTTTGCTGCCCGCACGCAACGGCATAGCATGTCCCGCCTGTAGACTCCCTTCCCGCCTGCTGCGCAGCTGCTGGCTCGACAGGCGGATATGCTACGCTAGTCCGTTCGGATTCAGTTTGAACTTCCGCCGCCTCCCCTCCAACCTGCCTCTGTCTTCCTTGCCGCACGAAGTTTCTTCGCTGCCTCCCTCCGGTCCGATTGGTCCAAAGTGTCCATTCGTGCCGGTGTCGGAAGGAACCTCTCTACGCTGTAGCTCCGTAGACTTCTGGGGTACTGTACATTCCATCTGAGGTCTAGTTGTTTTTCACATCATGCTGGTGCTCTCGACCAGCATTCTTTCCGCTTTTCCTGCCCGGGTGCTTCTGCCCGCAGGCTGACCAACCGAAGCACCGCCAGGGATTCTTCCGCCAGCTTGGAAAAGATGGGAGCGCGTGCGGTCCTTCCTTTTCGAGTCACACACTGGACATTCGTAACGGACTAGTGCGGGTAGTGAACGCCTTTTGAACTGCTGCCCAAACCCTCCAAAAAAGGCCCAGCACGTATTAGGCCTCTTAAACTGCTGCCTAAACCCTCCGCAGAAGGCCCAGCAAGTATTACGCCTCTTAAATTGCTGCCCAAAGGCCCAGCAAGTATTAGGCCTCTTAAACTGCTGCCTAAACCCTCCGCAGAGCGGGGGGCTTGGCTGCGGCTTCAGGGGGGAGCTTTAGGGGGGGCTTTAAGGGGGCTTAAAGAGAGGGGCTTAAAGGGGGGGCTTTAAGCCCCTTACAACGGGGGGGCCTTAAAGGGGGCTCTAAGGGGGCTTTTTAAAGGGGGGCTTAAAGGGGGGCTTAAAGGGGGGTTTAAAGGGGGGCTTAAAGGGGGGCTTAAAGGGGGGCTTAAAAGGGGGCTTAAAGGGGGGCTTAAAGGGGGGCTTAAAGGGGAGCTTAAAGGGGGGGTTGAAGGGGGCTTTAAGGGGGGGCTTAAGGGGGGGGCTTAAGGGGGGGGCTTAAAGGGGGGGCTTAAGGGGGGGCTTAAGGGGGGGCTTAAGGGGGGGCTTAAGGGGGGGCTTAAGGGGGGCTTAAGGGGGGGCTTAAGGGCTTTCACCCTTTCCCCCCCCCCCCCGAAGGGACCCCCTTTGCAGGGACCCCTTTGAAGGGGGGCTTAAGGGGGGCTTAAAGGGGGGCTTAAAGGGGGGCTTAAGCCCCCCTTTGCCCAAAGGGGGGGGGCCCATCCTCAATTTAGATTGAAGGCTACCTTGGGAGGGAAAGCACCGGTCTAGTGCGACAACAGTCAACATTGCCGCTGCAGCATTTCGACAGACCACCCGTTCTTGGAATGTCTGCTAAGACTGCTGCAAGCATGCAACCTGCAGGCTTCCAACTTCTTCAGATGATTGCGTGATCAATCGCATTTTACAATTTCCTTCACGACTTGGTGCGCATTGGCTCTGAACAGGGGCGGAAGGAGACGTTGACTTCTTGCAAAGCAGCCAGGTCAGTGGTCCCTTACTTGCGGCGCACCATTTCTTGTGGTTCCGGATCAGGGGACGTTGGGAGTCTTCCGACTTGGAGGAGAGCTGCCGTGGACTTCGAGGTGCTGTTTTGCTGTGTGCCGCCGCGGAAGGCTTTGTGGCAAGTGGCATATCGAGAAGCTTCTTCAATGGAAGGACACGACAAAACACATTGGCACGTGCCGTAATGTTAGACCACTCCAGATGAAAGGCCGAAAAATGCTCCAGGTGTTTGATGGCATCACAAGACCCACAAGACCGGCCTACTGTGCTACTGATGTAGTAAAGAGGCGTCCGCTCTGAAAAATAAAAGTCCTTCGAAGGCCTGTAATTTCTTTTTGAAGATGAGAGAGAAGGGACTTCTTCTAAATTCCACACCCGAATCTGTTTTGTTTTTTGGATCTCATTTTTTCATTCTTCGAAACTGAGAGAAGACTGGAGATGCTCCCGTCTCCACCTTCCAAGCCTTCGGGGGGGGGGGGGGGGGGGGGGGGGGGGGGGGGGGGGGGGGGGGGGGGGGGGGGGGGGGGGGGGGGGGGGGGGGGGGGGGGGGTGAGGACGAAGGCTTCCAAGGCTTTGAAGGGTGAGGACGAAGGGGCTTCGAAGGCTTCGAAGGTGAGGACGAAGGGGGCTTCGAAGGCGAGGACGAAGGGGGGAGGGCTTCGAAGGCTTCAAAGGTGAGGACGAAGGGTTCGGCTTCGAAGGGTGAGGACAAAGGGGAGGGGGGGGCTTCGAAGGGTGAGGAGGAAGGGGGCTTCGAAGGCTTCGAAGGTGAGGACGAAGGGGGCTTCGAAGGGTAACGGGATGCAGCCCCCATCTATCTAAAATACTCAGTGCCAGGCCATTCGCATATTGCACACAATTGGACTTGCATCGCTCATGCTCATCAATGGCTGTCAGGGTTTTCCACTTCAGAGACTTCAGGTGATCGGCATCTCTAGTGGCCTTGGGATGCACTTAACCAGATGAGGTTTGGTCCTGAGCATTCAATGTCAGAACGTGCAACATCTGCCGAACATATGGGTTCATGTACCCTGACAGGTACTTCTTGATTCTGCAGTCGCACGACGACCCGCCTGCAAATTGTCACAAGCCTTTGAATCCACAGTAGGACCATGTTCACTGCCATTTTTTCACTACAGGTTTGGAAGGAACGTCCAAGCCCAATAGCAGCAGCAGCAATAGCAGCAGCAGCAGCAGCAGCAATAGCAGCAGCAGCAATAGCAGCAGCAGCAATAGCAGCAGTCAGACCATTCTGCACTTTGTTCGCACTGTTCACTGCCATGCACTAGTCCGTTACGAATGTCCCTTATGCTGAATCAGAAACAAGGCACGCGCTGTTTTTCGTCATGGCAGAAAAGATCTGGGTCGGTACTTCGGAAAGAGAGACGGATCTAAGGAGCACCCCGGGCAACGGAAGGGCCAGAGACAGAATGCTGGGCTGCTGGAAACAGCAGAGTCACAGCATGATGGTTCGAAACAGTTCACATCGGGCTGCAGGACAAATTCCTACTTTGAGCGATTCGTGATGGAGACCGACGCCGGACGCCGGCCACAGCGACGACGAAGTTCTGGCAAAAGCGGATATTTTGAAAGAGAAACGGACTGGCACACGTCAGCAGTTCCGCCCTGCGAGCCAGCAGCTGCTGTACGGGCGGACTCGCCGACGGTACATGCTGTGTCGTTGAGTGCGGGCAGCAAACACACTTGTACAAGTACATCCACGTTTACTGCCATGTGTTGGTTATGGCCGGGATTGGTGTGAGTGCTGCTGGTGTAGAACAGAGACAGGACTGAAGTGCTCGGGGATCCTGCTTGCATTCGGCGGCGTAAGCGCTAATGCATCACTGGTGTCTGCCTCCGTGAATACTCCCTTGTGGCTGCAATGTCTGCAATGACACGGACTGGAACTGCAAAGTCGACCTCGACTTTGCTGCTGCTGCTGCTGCTGCTGCTGCTGCTGCTGCTGCTGCTGCTGCTGTTGCTATTGCTGCTATTACTGCTGCTATTATTGCTGCTATTGCTGCTGCTATTGCTGCTGCTATTGCTGCTGCTATTGCGGCCGCCATTGCTGCTGCTATTGCTGCTGCTATTGCTGCTGCTATTGCTGCTGCTATTGCTGCTGCTATTGCTGCTGCTATTGCTGCTGCTATTGCTGCTGCTATTGCTGCTGCTGTTGCTGCTGCTATTGCTGCTGCTGTTGCTGCTGCTATTGCTGCTGCTATTGCTGCTGGTATTGCTGCTGCTATTGCTGCTGCTGTTGCTGCTGCTATTGCTGCTGCTATTGCTGCTGCTATTGCTGCTATTGCTGCTATTGCTGCTATTGCTATTGCTGCTGCTGCTATTGCTGCTGCTGCTATTGCTGCTGCTGCTATTGCTGCTGCTGCTGCTATTGCTGCTGCTATTGCTGCTGCTGCTATTGCTGCTGCTATTGCTGCTGCTCCTATTGCTGCTGCTGCTATTGCTGCTGCTGCTTTTGCTGAGGAAGGCAAGCTTCGGGCTGGCCATGGCAAGAATTAAGCGGAAGTACTCTCGAGCAGCCTTTTCACGAATTTGCAAGACAAGAACATGACTGACTTGCGCGGGGTGGCAACCTCCCTCAACACGATGAAGAAACAACAGGGAGGATGAGCTCAAAATGCGGCAAATTCGAGTCGAGTGACCGTCACAAATAGCATAAGTGTGAAGGCAACATGTGGCAGGAGGTTTTTGCGCAAGGTCTGGACAAAGAACTTGCTAGGATTGACTAACAGGATATTTTGTATGGCATGGCGTAGCCACGGCCAACCATTGAGACCAGCACGGAAAAGGGAGTTGCACTTTCCGCATTTTTCCACCACGCATAAAACACATGATGGCCACAGGCCAGCGTAGCAGATAGTTGTCACCGTGAACAGGTCGGTCATCGCATCACGATACAACCATAGTCTACAGTGCTGGTGCTTTGTTGGTCTTTCGTGTTGAAACTTCTGGCATCTTCAACAAGACAACTCGTAGTAGCAACTAAAGGTCTTGCTTGCGCGTGCATTCGTTCATGGACGCATCTTACTCATTCTTAGATCCACTGTCTCAGGCTCAGCAAGCAAATGCAAAGCACCACCAGCGGCCAATGACTGCCGGTGTTGATCAAACAGACCCTCCACTGAGGAAGCCCTTCGTATAGTTCGGAAACGGTTCGGAGCAAAGACTGAAACAAGTGTTGAAACACTTTACAAAAAGCTTCGACAACAAAAAGTTCTTACTTCAAATATCTTCAGATCTCAGAGGTTGTTGATCGTTTTGGCAATTTGGCTGTTCGCTTGATTCTCGTGCCTTCCTGTCATCCTGAAAAATTTGGGGCGGAAGCAGCCGCTTGCTCTGATTTTTGGGCTCAAGACTTTTGGTCGTGAGCATCTTGGCCCACGTGTGTGATGCTGTTTCCTTTTGCATGTGGAGCTGTTTTGACTTTGCAGAAAAACGTGTTGCGCAGTGAAACCTGTCGGTGATAGCTTCACCAGAGGGTGTCAGCGAGTGCTTCCGAAGCAGTAGGCTAGCCATTCATGCATCCTAGGCAGTTTAGGGTTCCCTGGTAAAGTGTGGGTACAGGGCAAAGCTTCCCACTCGCTGCCTGCCATGGACGTCTGATGATTTGGGCTGCTCTTGCGGCCACTGGGCAAAACTTTGACAACGTATGACTTCGATTGGCATTTGTTTGGATTCGTTTTTGAAAGCGTTGACCTAGCCGGTTCAACGTGGGTTTTGAGAGTGATAATGGCAGGTTAGGGAGTACCAGATTATCCACATACCCATGCAATACTTCGACCCCTTGGATGTTCAGGGGGTCTCGCAATCGACGGGCCCTTTATATCCCCGCGAACTCTTCCGGCGTTCCCTCCCGATGAACTATCGCGTGCGCTGGAACCGGAAATCCCAATCCCCGCACGCCTACAGCGACCATTGCAGCCAAGGTTGCCGCTTCCGCAGTCGGATATGGCTCCTATTACGTGCCTGCCACGCGGCTTCGTGAAGTTTTGAGGTTTACGGGCATTTATGGGTGATTTGTTTTGTGAACAAAAGCCTTCTCTCTTATACCTTCTCTGCCATGCCAAGGAGGTTCCATGCTGTTCAAGAGTAGGACCGCGCGAGCTTTGACGATGGAATCAAATATCTTGAGAGCCATGGTGAGTCAACTAAGGTGAGGAAATACGATGTGTACGATGGCAGCATCCTCAGAGCCTTAGACTCCGCTGTCACAGTGTGGGGGTTCCAGCATGCAGCAAGCAGTTCCCCAGCCTTCTCCTTCAACACCGCTCGCGACCCGATTGTGCTTCAACGACCTCTGATGCGGGTCAGATTGCTTTGTGGTTACCCATTACCTGTCTTGATTGACCTTACACCCCGACAAGATGATAGATCCCCCAAAGTCGAGAACAGTGAGAGGAAGTGCAGTCTCGATCTTCGTTCCTCTCCTTCCCCGAGAAGGGCACTTAAGCACGGGGCGTTGTTTGAGGTCTCGTTTACCAGTGGTTCTTCTGCTGCGGGATCCTCATCGGTGCATTGGGCGTGGCCATGGCCGGGCTCCCAAGGGTTACAGGGGATTCCTTGGGGGGCCTGATGTCTTCAGAATGTGTGAAGAATTTTTGTGGAGAACACGTGAAGAATATGTGAATATGATGCAGGCAAATCATACTCTGGAAGATCTGGAAGAGCCCAAGAAAGCCAGCCCTCTTAGGGCTTACCAACTCGAGAGCGCGTGTGCATACTGCGTGGGGTTCGATTTTGTCTTCCTGCCAGGGAGGTGCAGCACAGTTGGCTTGGGAACTTCCTGTGCCGTCCGGAGTGAGCGTCTGTAGCCTTAAAAAGATGTCAACGATGCAGATTGCGCGATGCACAGTACACTTCGGTCCGGATGCGGGTGTTGGTGTTTGTGGTTTTGCGGACTCGCATGTTACTCCCTGTTGTTCTCAGCAATCTGGTAAACATTCTTTTTCATGCGTTGAAGCCCTCGTTGCTGGTGGATGACCTGATGAAAGAAGAGATTGGGGCTGGGCTTTAGGGTAAGTGGCACCCATTGGCTGCACGAGAGTTCCAGATCACCAACGTGGGTCGTTTTCTTGTAACACCTGAAGCAAAGGCTTGACTTTTAAGGGTTGGTGTTTTTAGACTGATGGCTGAGATGTAGGCTTGTTAGCGTCGCTGAGGTTCGAAATGACTGGCAGGCTCAAAGCGGCACAGATGCAAAAAGTTGGCACCACAAATCGCCACAACTGAGAGCCCCCCGTCATGCCTCGCCATGATAGAGCGTCGTCGTGTAAAGAACAGCTGTTGGTATGTATTGTGCAACTCATATAGTTGCGAAAAGTTCTGAGAGGCACGCGGAACGTCATTGAAGCCTAAGCAGCTCTGAGTTTCGCAGCCTGCCGCAAGCCTGTCTTCAAGCCCTGACCTGGCCTTCGGGGGCTGAGGGGTCTTCGGGTCGTTTCAAGTGCTTCCCCACGTACATCCAGTCGCAACTGGATGCCCTCGAACACCTCTCGGCTCTATCGATGGCTTTGCAAGTCGCCCCCTTCTTGGACACAGCAGGCCTTGCAGCTCCCTCTGCTTGCTCCGGCTTTTGAGCCTTCACTACCTGAGGCATGACCAGCAGTGCCTTTTACGTTGCTCCACACGGGCTGCCGCTGAGCCTACAGAGTGTAAAGTGCTCACGCAAGTTCCATGGGCTAAGGTTGGGAAGTTTCATGCAGGGTTTAAGACTAGACCCGGGTTGGATGTGGATAAAACGCGCCGCAGACTCCAGAATGCGCATGTCAAGCAGGCATTTTGGAAATTTGGGTTCTGGTGCAAGATCTCAGAGCAGTTTTGGCAAAGCTGCGGCAGGCACTTTGCGTTTCGATGTAGTCTGCAACACTTCGCCGAGAGCTTGAGGCCAGAGCTTGCCGGTGAATCCAATTAGGTCCCAAAAGTGTCATGAGGAGCCCCCCGGCAGAAACAAAGTTATGGTCAGGACCCCCAAATGGACCAGATTTTAGAGAAGTGACCAACGTGCTGTCCGAAATCTTGCGAAGCCCAGGTTATCCGGCCTGCTGTGGACGGTGGCCAATGTCTGGGCCACGAGGTGGATGTGCTTTTGTTGGGTGGTCCTTTTTGAACTCCTAAGTGCCAATGTGCTGCTAGAGGTAGCTCGACTGTGAAGTCACCAAAAGCCATTGCTTTCTTTGTACATTGTAGGGTCCATGTGGCAGAGCCTTCTCACGTTCTAGAGGTCAGCGATGGAAAGTTCAAGCATGCTGTACGTAACGGCAATCGCCAGTCCTGTGTTGGGCGTTGCCGGCCAGCATGTGGTACGACTCGAAGTGTTTGTAGAAGATGCAATGTCTCTGCTGATTTCCTCGGCTCCGACTTGGGCATTGAAGACTGCCCCCTCCCCTCCCCCCAAGTTGCAGGGCCGTTCAGTACTTCGGCATCGGCAACTACTACATCTGGTGGGGACCTCGGCTGCCTTGCTTCGCCACCTTCAGGGCTTCTCCTCGCATCGGAAGGTCTTCAGCGTTCTGCGCCTTGCTTAGACACCCTCCAAGCGCCAAGGCAAGAGTACCTTGCAAGCTGTAGACTGGAAACCAGCAACCACCCCAAGCTTACGGGCAGATTTGCCTCAGACAACTCCAACGACGGCTTTGCCCCCCCCCGAGGCATGAGCTAACGAACCTTTTCGGCACCTTTGTGATCGGTGTCTTCGGGCCGAAAATAGGCATCCCGGCAAGGTGCGCCCTGGTTCTGCCTGGTAGAACTTGGACTATTGCCAAGACAATGCTGAACTCACCGAGCCTGCTCTACCTTCTATGATTTCGTGTGTTTTGCTTGTGCATTTTTGGGAGAGGGACCCTGAGTTTTCTGCAGGGCCGGGTTGAGGAGGCAAGCCGTTGAAATCGATTGTAGCAAGGGAGGCCGAAGCCTGATAGACCACGTCCTGCGCAGGCCGCCGAAAATTGAGTGGCTCGCCGGGCTCGGCTTCATTTGCGTCTTCCTTGGCATGCGACTGGGCACCAACTCCCCCCCTTGAGGTTCCCACTGTGACCCAGAAGGGCGGAAGGGCGAAGCATAAGCACTCAGACCCTCGATCCAAAACCACGGCAGGCCACAACGTGGGCCCAAGCACCGCAAACTTGATGCCGTGTGTTGCTGGGACCAAGCCTTTAACGTCCCAAAACCTCGACATGTTCAGATTCGTTTCGCTTCTGTTCACTTAGCCTTAAGACTTTGGTCCAAGCGATGCCTTGGGATTGGGACTGCCTTCTTGAAGCCGAGGATCCCTGTTGTGTTCTTGCGCCAGGGCCCTGGCTTTGCATCTCGAGTAGAGTAGTTTCTCGTACAAGGCTTTGAGCTCGTCCTGGGTCCGTCCTTTACTGTACTTGACTCACGTTCCGGACTGCTTTTTGCGGCAGGGTCTGTGTCCGTTTTGATTCAAGGGATCAATCTCACTGAGCTTTCTGAGGTGTCCAGGTGCCAGTTTATTTGCTGCCTTTGACATCCTTCTGAGTTTCAGTGTCTCAGGGTTTCTGAAACGTAGTTCAATGCGCACGTGGGGGGGGGGGGCTGGGTTGTTTTGCAGCACGCAGACCCCTTCCGAGAAGAGTTGCTGCAAGCAAGCGGTGTTCAATGACAAGCAGCACGCAGCAGCAAAGCGTGCAAACCCCTCTGGC
Source organism: Symbiodinium natans (assembly GCA_905221605.1). Lineage (NCBI taxonomy): Eukaryota > Dinophyceae > Suessiales > Symbiodiniaceae > Symbiodinium > Symbiodinium natans. Next base: position 59,149 of record CAJNDS010000644.1, read on the forward strand.
CGAAGCTGCGAAGCTCAAGGCGAGGAGAAGGCGGAGGATGCGGAGGATGCGACCCCGGCCAATCCGACGACAGCAACGAACAGCCCGGGCCTCAAGTCAGCCCAATGGCGCAGTCAGCTGATGGCGCAGCGCTTTCTCTTACTCGGCTCTCTCGGCCCTTCCACTTTTTTTGCTCTCAGTAGTCTGTGTTCTTGGGACAGGTCACTTCTCTGTTGCTAGTTAGGCGAGCACAGGAACCAGGCTTACGGCCCGAATCCGTTTCTAGCTGATCCCCTGTAAAAGTCGTGGCTGGTGCGAAAGGAGTGCAAAGGAGTCACCAATCGTTGCAGTTCGATAGTCCCATGTGCGGAGAGGAATGAGGGCCTGGTGAGCAGCCCATGAGGCCTAGAAACGCTTTTTCGACCAGAGATACAGGAAGGCCAGCGCAAGACCGACGGGATCAGTTCGGGTTGCAGCTGGGGGGGGGTTCATATGGGAGGGGTTTCAGATTTCGGTTGAAACTGCTGCGGGGCTCGGTTTCGTCTCCATATGTTATTATCATCAACTTTGCAGCTCGCCCGCTATCCCCGACGATGGGAATCAAGGAAAAAAGGTGTGTCCTACTCGTACCATCTTTGCTCTTCTGCTCCCCCGCCAGGCTCGACAGCGAGTCCCAGCCCTGCCTGGAATCTCCCGGAGGTCGTCGTCTTGGTGTCGCTGAAATCTCGGGTTTCGGGATCATCCGGGATCTGTGCTTCGTAGCTTGATGTTGTTGGCTTGTGTTAGCTTAGGTTTGAGTGTCTTGCGAGGTCAGAGCTCTCTGATTCTGCCTTCTTCGGGGGAACACCTACGTCTGACACATTCTGACACTCCTTGGCGCTATTGTAGGCCTATCAACACCATTCCCCTCCCCATTCTCCTTGGGAGTCCCCCCAAGAAAGCATTCTTTAACCCAAGTAGAAACCCAGAACCTCAGGTCCTCCAGGTCACCCAGGGGTCCGTTGCTGCAGCCAATGCGCTGACGTGGGACGGTCGGGACTTCAGTCAGATGGCCTTCAAGCCGACAGGGGATGCGATGTAACGAGTGCGGCGTTGTGTGTGTGTGGGTGTGTGTGTGTGTTTTCCGTTTTTCGGCTTCTCGGCTGCGTCTCTTGTCCTGTTCGCCTTTTGCATGAGAAGGCACCATGGGAAGACCCGATGTCGAGCAGCTGCGACGCCTACGATTTCCAGCGGGCCCGCTGAAGCTTCTTGGAGGGCACCTCGCAGCCCGAGTAGGACGGTTTTGCCACCTGTATGACACAACCCCAATTTGTGTTCTGGCAGATGAACCTTTTTAACCTTGAGCACCCTGTACCTGACCTCCCCACCAAGTCACGTCCTTACACCAAGAACCCTGGAGCTGTCGATTGGAGGCTTCAACCCAGCTTTCCAAGCCCCATACCCTAGTAGCACCCCAACCTCAAGCCAACTGATGAGGCTCGACACTCTTTGTTCTGGCGGGCTGCCGATCATTGCGGCCTCGATCCTCGAGGCGCGGCCACCCCGAAACAGAGAGGCGAAGGGGGGACTTCGAAGGAGGTTATGTTTTTGTGTGTGTAGGGTCTGTCGATTGCCGGGCTGGACTCGAGGTAGGTTTCGTCGGGCTGGCAGGCATGGAGTCGACAGTGGAGAACAGTTGACGCGCTGTGAAATGGCATGGATCAAGGGTTCAGAGACGCTCACAGCTTCACAGATCTTCGCAGAGCTTCGCAGAGCTTCGCAGGAGGAAGCTTGAAAAACACCCCCAGCCGCTGCAAAGGCTACACAAATCGCCAAGATTCATCAAAAGCCCACAACCAAGCGTAAGTCGCTAGCTCAGGAGAGAGGAAGGAAGAACCCTCCCCCAAGTCCCCAAGTCCCCAAGAGGAGGCAGCAGAGGCCCCGGCACCGAGCCGGGCCTGGCTCAAGGGCTGGCTTCTGTCCCTGGTGCCTTGGCCGTTTTCTGAGCCATTTTATTGGAGTCCTCGGAAGGTCGTGTTCGTGCTTCACTCCTCGGGCTTTGCAGCTGCTCAGGTTACTGGCCTTGTGTTGTCTCTCCAGTACGAGCCGATGCTGCCATGGCAGCATTGCCCTTGGTGATTGTGGGACCCATGCGAGTCCCAGGACTCTGTTTGCTTGGGATTGCTTGGGTCCTGGGCTGACTGCGCTTCATGCACCCCGAAGCTCAGGCACGACCTTGAAGCGCGCGGCTTCAAGCCATCCGGAGTGGACTACACCTTCTCCAACTGCCTAGGCCTCCTCTTTGGCTTCTTGTGGGTTCTGGGAAGCGTCTGACTCTTGTGCCACTCGACTGAAGCTTGAGAAACTTCAGTGAGGGTCCATGCTTCGGGTCCCTAAGCTTTGGGTGGAGGTATTTTCCTGTGCTCCACCACGTACCTGCTCATTGCTAGCGGCTGGAAGAGGTGAGGTGCCAACTTGTTCTGTGTCTTTCAGTGGGGCTGCTCACGTGGATTCGAAAATGGTTTGATCAAGGTGAAGTCTCTCCGGTGTAGCTTGGGGCATCTTTCTGTTCTTGTCGCTGATGTCTCCAAGCAGTCGGCGCCAGCACTAAGAAGGCCGCCTCTACAAAATTGGCCTTTGCTTCCAAAGCTCGATCGCCGCCCTGAAAACACGCCCAAGCCAGGCTCACGCGGCAGCCCCTGCAGAAGCCGGTGTTGCGGCCCCCACTGCTGGCGGGGGTCATGTGGACCATGTGCTCCTGCGTTCATGGGGGATCGGGGGGATCTCGGGAGCTTTGAAGGCTTTCAAGACGTAAACGGCGGGCTCTTCGGGTTTGGGCTCGTGGCGCATGGTTCCCGCAATGACTTCCGGAGAGTGTTGCGGGTCAGCACCTGTCGGGGGTCTTGCGCTGAGACGTCGAAGACTGGTGCTTTAGCTGTCCCACGAAACTCCAAGTGAGCCGCGCCACAGCCCTGAAACCCCTCTGGGCCTGCTGCCATCACTTGTAAAGTATGCTGATTCTCCATGAAACCGCCTCTCCTAGCCGAGGGCCTGCTCCTGCCAGCTCTATGCGATGACGCAGCTGCCGCAACAAGCCCGCAGAAGTCCCATCAAAGGTTGAGAGCCGATTGAGTCGTGGGTTTCGGGTGCGGGAGCCTTCCTGGGGCCTTCTTCGAACTCAGATTTGCAGAGCCCAACTCGACGTGTCCCTTGGGTCACGGAGCCAACGCAGCCAAGGTATGCAGTCGCGTACTGTCTCGTCGTGGGCGGTGGGCTTGCTGTGAGCCTCCTCTGGGGCACCCTTGTCTTTGGAGAGGCTGGCTGGGGGGTGAGAAACAAGAGCTGTCGAGGGCGAAGCGCTAAGCGGCCGATTCTGAGTGTCTCACGCACTTTTCAGGTTTGCCACGGTTTGCCTTGGTTCCCCAGCTTCCACAGTGGTAGCCGCCACTACCATGAATCCTGTCCAGAATCGAGCCATGCGGAGGCTGCTGGACTTCACAACAAGAAATGCCCATCGCCTCGGTGTCAAGGGCGTTGCGTGAGGATTAAGGTTCCAAGTCTTGTGATGTTTGCTTCGCTGTCTTGGCTTGCATGGCTTCATGGCCCAAAAGCACTGCTTCATTGAGTGTGCAGAGAGCCTTCGTCTTCGGCCTTTTGTCTTTTTGGTGTGTGGCTGGGTTTCATGTTTCGGCTTTTGAGCTTGCTTCAATCGGCTTGAGCCCAAACTCGCAGACCTGAATCCCCCCCCGGTCAGCCCACAGCCGAAATCCCGCGAACTGCCCAGCTGGCATCTGGGGGGGGGCCAGGGGATCTGTTCTTCGTAGACTCTCAAAGAACATAAGTCACCGGTTCTTGCTTGTTTGCCCCTCGTTCTCGGAAAATTTTGGGGCAGTTCTCTAGGAGATTCTTATGGTATCCAAAGTTTTCCGAACACTGTATACACTTCTTGATGTTGTAGCCACTGTCCTTTTTCATAAGAGGGCCCCAACCCAAGGATAGAATATTCCAGGTCTCGCCTTGGCCTTCCTCGGAGTTTTCCTGGGCCTGGTGCTGCTGGGCCTCGCTGCATGAGGAGGGCGAAGGGGGGGGGGGGCAAAGCACACCCCCCCGAAGCAAATCCCAAAGCTGGATTTGGGGCATCGGCGTTTATGGTTGCCGGCTATGCTGGAGGCTGCTGGAGTCTGCATGAGAAAGTGTCCAGACTCCACGAGGCTCCCTGCTTTCCTGGAAGCTAGGGCTTTGGGAAGGTGCGAGTGGTTTCCGGTTTTGAGCGGCTTTGCCATCTTGAGTCTCATGGGCCTCGGTGCATGGAACCGCTCGTGCAGCGCAAAAAAGGCCCGATCGAGGTCAGATGCTCGGCTAGCCCAAGCAGAGTGTCGCCTGCAGGGCATGAGCAGAGCACTGGTTTTGAGCACAGTTGCAGGTGAATGTTTCTGTGATGGCTGATCTGCGGTTGAAGATCTTTGAAGCCGCTTTGACGTATTCTACAATGGGAGGCTACGGGAGGCAAGCTTGTATGTGCGATGTCAGGCAAGTGCTCCGATCTTCGTTATGTTGTATTTCTTGTATTTGTCTTCTTTGATTTCTGTGATCGTTCGATTTTGTTGCTCGTTTTGTTCATTTTTATGTCGTTTCATGTGCATGGCATGTCGTTACATAAGAACATATCCTGGGGTAGATTGGGCCCGGAGTGACAGCGGCCGAACATAGGAATATAATAGAACAGAAGTGCAGAAATAGAAGCAGAACGTGGCGTTGAGCACCGGTCCCATTTTCGTGTCGTGTGCCCATGTGTTGCTTATTTTGGGTTATGTTCTTGTCATTTTTCTGGTTCCTACATTACTTGTAGAAGTTTGAAGGACAAATACGATCTCACAGGGACGGGGGCAGCTCATGCTCCCAGCTTAGGAGCAACACGGAGCCCGATGGCGAACTCAGCCAGGCAGCCAATCGATGCGGGACAATGCAAAGGTGGAGTGGGGGCGGCCTGGTCAGAGGAAAAGTCAAGAAGAAGCTGCAGACCTGGATTGAGAGAGCTTCAGCAGTCGATCTGGCTGCTTGTCGCTCTTGTCCTCTTTGTCTTGCGAGCGTAGGCGCGGCTTTGTGTAGAACTCATCCGGTTTGCCCAAGCTTTAAACTTTAGTCTGCCTCGTTCAGGCTTTCGCTTTAGCCCGTTTGAAACTTAGAGAAAAGGTCATCTCAGGTCTTCTTTTTGCCTTTTTGCCTTGACTGGCCAGGGCGCCTTGGAAATGAGCCTAACTAGGGAGCAGCCATAAACGAAGCAAAAACGATTCTGTTGCCTTTGTGCTGAACATGCTTAATGCCAACGCAAACCCGATGCGTAGCGTATCACCTTTGGGCTTCGAACCGCTCAGCGGTGCTCGTTGTGATCCGAATGTGTGGCAAGCTGTATGTTGTAGCCAAGCTAAATCACGACGAGCGTGCTTGAGGGTCAGTGTTGGTTTAAGGATTTCGGGCGCAGGGTTTGGGGTTTAGGGCGAGACCTTGAGCCTTCTGCAACTCTGCGCCGCCCCAATCCTTGAATATGTACATATATATATATATGCGCAGGTATACATATGAATGTATGTATGTTTATACGCACATATACTTGGAATCCTGGAGGCGATATGTTCAACTCTGTGCCGTGCTCTTTATGGTAGTTCTTTAAGTAGCTTTGGGCTGAGGCTCCCATGAACACTAAACCCTTTGCACCCTAAACCTTAAACCCCTGAACCCCAAACCCAACGCCCTGAACCCTAAACCCTAACCCCAAAAACTTAAGAGGCCACCAGCCATGAGCCCGACACGTTGTACCTGCAGGTGCATTTCGCCTAAACTCTCCGCCAAGTGGGGTTTTGGGGTTTAGGGTTCAGGTTTGGAGAAGCAGCCGACTTGTGACACTCCGAAACTCGCCGAAACTCTGAACCCTGACACCGAACCCTAAACTGCCCTTGTGCATGCCTTGAGGCCCGAAGCAGGCGCGTCAGCGGGAGGGATGTTTCACCACCAAACCCGGCCCTTCCGCCATTTCCCAAGCCATAGCTCCCCTCCTTGTTATATCTTGGAGGATGACGAGGTACGGCTCTCTTATCGCCGCCATTCTGACCTTGTTCCAGGCATGCTCTGCCTCCATATGCGGCGCAGCACCTGAGGCACCCTGGGCATGCGCGGACTACGAGAACGACTGCCTTGCTGGAAGGGCTGCCGAACCATGTGTGTGCCTTAAAGGCTATCACCATGTTGGCAAGGAGAGCTGGTCTCCTTCAATTCACAAGAATTACGAGTTTACATGCTGCCCGGGAGAGGGCAAAGGCAACAGCTGTGGTGAGGATAGCTACGTCCAGGTTATATTCCCTTCCCTGCTGGGTGTTGGTTTACTTGGAGTCACCATAAGCACCATCGTCATCCAACGTCGGCAAGGTCTCGCGCCTTTGACAAAGGAAGACCTCGCGGTCACAGAGAACCCCGTGATGCTTGATGGTTCAAGGCTGCATCAAATGGTCGAGAAAAGCATGTGGTGCGTAACGCTCGACGACTTGAGACAATTTGGTCGCCTTGTTCGGCACGCCATTGCAAAAGGAGCAATTCAACCCACAGACCAAGATCCATTTGACACTGCAGACATCAGGATTGGCCCATCCGTGTACACGGTCACCATGCAATACATCAAGCCAGTGACTGCTGCAGCCGGCAACCCGAGCTGGGCATTAATGAAGCACCCGAAAGGATTAGTGTGTGACTTGTTCATTACGCATGGATGGGCTGAGGGCATTTTCGAATTTGTGGACCAGGTGGTGAACTCATGGCCACCGGGTGCAAAAAGTGCGTACGTTTGCTTCCTGTCCAACCCACAGAATCTGGACATTGCAGAGATGATAGCAAATCCCGAAGAGTCGCCTTTTGCCAAAGCGCTGGCGTCAGCAACAGAGGTCCTGGCAGCACCAAACCGGAAAGAAAGCATCTATCAGAGAGCCTGGTGTTGTTTTGAGGCCTACCTGGCATACAGCTGGGGCAAGCCGATTTACACCGCCTTTTCTCCGCCACCACATTTCTGGTCGAAGTCATTGCGTGCATCGAGCTGGGCATTGCTCATGTTGGGCACCTGCGTCAGCGTGGTGATGATCGGGAACAGGCAGTGGGCACTGGTCAAGGCCAGTCATATCAACTTGATGACGCCCATTTTTGCAGGCCTGGCGGCTCTTTGCGGCTGTATGTTCACCTTCTTGATGAGGGCGGGCAAGTGTCACTGGAAGCTCACTGAAGCTGCAGTCTTTGGATGCAGCACCTTTACTGCATGCTATGTAGCAACCTACACCTTCGACAACTCTCTAAGAAGGCCTGCGTGCTTCGTGCCCATGTTCATGGCTCCGATTTGTGCCTGGGCGCTGGAGTGCGATCGGCTTATGGGTTTGGAGGCTGCCAAGCAGGCCAGGCACTTGCGTGCCGGATTCACGGGAAAAATCCGTGATGCGAAGACCTCCAACCCGGTTGATGGTGAGCAGATACTGAACAGCATTGAGCGCAGTGGATTGGAAGCGGCTGTCGATGAAGCCGTGGCGGTGCTTCTTCGGATGTATCTGTCCACCCCAACGCTACGCCATGCCACAGCAGTCGCGGGGACATTGGGAAATGGACTGAACTGGAGCCGCAGCATCTTTGCATACAGCATGTGGCTCTGGCTTCTGCAGGCCTTCAATACTCCCTTGTGGCGGACTGAGCCAGGGTTTGAATGGATCCCGCCAGTGGCCGGAGTGGAAGTCGTCCTTATGGGCATTCTTCCGCAGCTGCAAGCCCGAGACCGAAGGCCTTTTGCTAACAGAGCCCAGTCCCTTCTGCTGCTCTTCGTTCCCTTGTTCATTCCGGGCATCAATCTTGGAGGCAAGTGGAGGGATGCTATTTTGCACGCTGCTGCGGCTCCTTTGATGATCCTGGTTGCTGCTGCCGGGCCCAGGTACACCGCACGCTTCCCGCTGTTGGGCCCCCCGATCGTCCGCTTGTTGTTTGGACGCAATCCCTTCCGGCGAGAGACGGAGGGCCAGAAGGGAGACGCTGCGGAACCCACAGCATCAGGGGGAGCACAAGCAGCCGAAGAGGAAGATGACTTTGTTTCACTTTGAGCCTTTCGAAGGCGCGCTGCATGCTTCGACAAATCTGCCGGCAGCTGTGCTTGCTTTGCTTTGGTTCGTCAGCCGAAGCCGTCCCTGAAGACGAGATCCGACGGTTGGCAAGGGCTTTAGAGTTCCGGGGTTTTGGGTTGAAGGGGTTTAGAGTTTAGGGGTTCAGGGTTGCAGGGGTTTATAGGGTTTCGTGTTGTTGAAGGCCAAGCCCTCGCTGCTCAAGGCCAAACGCTCGCTCTAAAGGCTGAACCCTCGCTGTTAAAGGCAAAACCCTCGCCGCTAAAGGCTACACCAGGAGCGTCACGCCCCGGAAAGTCCCGAAACCTCATTCCTTGTGTTGAGCCACAACGTCCAGACTCTTCCTTCCAGGCTTTAAGTTCATGATTTCGTGTTCAGGACACCGGAAAAGAGCCGCAGTTGGATGAAACGGCTAGTTTGGGGTGTTCCCGTTTGTTCAGTCTGCAGATGTCGTTGCCGTTCATTTGCACCGTCCGCGCCACGGAATGATGCCGGCACCAGGCAACAAGAAAAGCCACAAGATGTCGCCACGACTAGGATCATGTCAAGACAGCGCTAGGGGCATATTGCAGATTCTGATTTCGCGCGCAGTTTTGTGGAATAATTTTGCTCGCAGCTAGCACATCGTTGGCTCCGGCTCCTCCCGGGGAGCCCAACTCCCAGCGCGTAGAGTTTCGGTTCTCCGTCAATATTGGCGAAAAACGGGCGGGGGGAATGTCGCCAAGTGGGGGACTGCATGTCTGAAACCTCCCTCGTGCCTGCAAAGGTTTATTCACAGCCGTAGGAGCTTGCAGAGGACATGATTAGTGGCATCATGTGGCTGGAGTCACCAACCAAAGCTCCAGAACATCCAGTTTGCATTCCAGTGGGCATGTGTAACGGAAGATCCCATCAAGACTCTGCACCCGTCAAGTCCCCGAAAGTTCCGTAAACAGGAAGCTCCCCAAACGCTACCATCATGCCGAAAGTAGGACTAGGACGCTGAATTTCCATGGCGGGGTTCTTTCGAGTGGCCGTGCTGCTCCTGCCCTTACCGGCGCTGGGGCGCGGGAGGCGTCAGAGTTTCAATTCGAGGGCTTCTTGGGGGGTTTTGGGTCGTTCTTGTCTGACTTCTTCTTGCTGCTTCTTCCTAAGTGGACATGAAAAGGTATTAAAAGGACGGAGAGTGCAGCACGAGCAGCTCGGGCGTCAGCTAAACACAGCCGTGCCGACCTGTTGAGTCTCTTATAGTGAGTTTCGGAGTCTCGGGGGCAGCTCTCGGAGATGCATTCAGTGTGCCAGGCTCTTCGCTCTTCAAACTTGCCCCCAGTGCCCCATTCCTAGTGGAGGTCGCCCTCCAGTCTCGCGCTATGTCCGCTATGTGTCAGGCTTCCCCGTCTTGACACTGATCTTGCGCCCAAGTCCGCGGTTTCATCCCAGTGAACCACTCAGAGCCCACTACAACCTTCGTGTTTAACAGATGAAGAGTTCTCCGAAACCCTAAACCCTCCAGACCACAAATAGAAACTGCATAGCGTCATGAAGCACCGCGGTCCATTCCAAACAGAAGCCAATATCATAGATGTTTGGCACCATAACATATAGGCATTTTGGCTGGTTTGGCGGCCTTGAAAAGCCCCAAATGGCCAGTTTTAGTGATTGTGGACCTTTTTTGGCTTTCACAAACCGGAATCTAGTGCAAAAACATAGGGTTTTTTGTGCAGTTTGGCGGCCTTGAAAACCCCCACATGATACATTCTTGTGATTTGTTGACCAATTTGGGCTTGCACAAACCCCCAGCCCCGGGCAAAAACACAGTGATTTTCGCTAGTTTGGCGGCTTTGCAAACCCCCGAAATGGCCCATGTTTAAACATGTTTGACCAATCTGGGTCTTCACAGACCCCCAATCTAGCGCAACACGTAAGCATCTAAGGATTTTCGCTAGTTTGGAACCCCAATTTAGGGCCAAAACACAGGAACCCCTAGCCTAGAGCCAAATTACAAAAAAAATGTCATTTGAGGGCTTGAAAACAGGCTGAAAAAAGCAGGTAGGCGTTTTTCAGCAAAAAGCAAAACGAGAAACTCGTTCTAAACCCGCAGAAACCTGCACAAAACTCCGGGCCTAAACCCTATACAATTTCTATAAGCCCTAAACCCTAAACCTTAAACCCTAGACCCTAGACCCTGAACCCTAAACCCTGAACCCTAAACCCAAACCCCCAAACCCTGAACCCTCAACCCTTCGGGGCTTCAGGCAGCTGACGACCGTGAGCTGCCCCACTCGCAGTTCCCTGCACACGGAATGGGGCTGCCCGCCGCTGGGCTGGAAAACCCTCTGCGTTCGCCAGTTTTTTTGGTTGACCCTAAACCCTAAACCCTAAACCCGAAACCCGAAACCCTAAACCCGAAACCCGAAACCCTAAGCCCTAACCCTAATGCGAGGCGTGCCTCTCTCGAAGTGAGAGGCATACGCGTACCCCAAGTGGCTGACACAGTTTTTTGTAAGTGGATTTGTGTCTCTGGTACTGCTTTCCGTGCGTCCTGGACTCTTCCTGATCCGGTTCCGAGGCCTAGGATCCTGAATGTGATTTAAGGTATACTCCTTACTTGAGGGGTATTGAGCTCTTTGGGTGGTATGTTTGGTAGGTTTGAAGAATTGGACAATATAACATGACAGCTGAGTTCATATGATTAATTCTCACTCATGACTCTAGGTGATTATCTGTGGTGTTCTCTAGGGCGGTTTCTTCCCCTGGTGACCCTCGACTTTGTGGTTCGCTCTGGAGTTGCATGAGAGGTTATGTGCCAAGGAGCGGGAGAGGAGGTGTGACAGGGAGATTCCGGAAGGTATAACAGGCGGTTGGGGTCCGAGGGTGGGTTCCTCGTCAAGAGTGACTTGGAGCAGATACCAAAAGAAAATTCCTGCAAAGCCCCTACAATGTTCATTTACATGAAAGGCAAGTTGACGCGCGCGCTTTACTTGCATTAAGTTTATCCCCTTCCATTTTCCCGTCTCTGAACCTTCTTCGGAAAAGATCCCCCAAGGGATGGCGAGCTCGGGCCAGAGCTCCTCGTGGACCCGGGCTTCTCGGGCGCTGCCTGGGGGACCTACCTCAAGGAGCCAGGCCCGGGAAGGGCATGCTCTAGACTTGCACGTCGCTGGGGCGTGGACGCGTGGACGCGTGGAACGCAAGCCCCCAAGATCCATCAGCTCACGCCCTTCAGGCGGCGCCAGCTTCAGCTTCACCGGTAACGGCGTGGCCGTCGATGCTGCGGCGGACGACGATGCAAACTGGCAAGCCGAATAAGGTGTGTGTGTGTGTGTGTGTGTATTTAACATATATACACATATAGACATATATATGTGTATATTTATACATTGGAGGCGCTTTAGAGTCGAAGCATTCGCTTCGGCTCCCTGAGCTGCATACTCGCCGTGTGCGTGAGGAAATGTGTGCTCCCCCCGGGGGCAGTCTGAAGTGTTCGTCTCGTTTTTGTTCCCTCAGCTTCCTGAGGAGACGCCGTGGCACGTGCAGCTGACACAGGCGATCTCTCTGGAACAAGGCTCAAACCTCAGGGGATCCGAGCGGCTCTTGCGCAGGGCTTAAAGTGATGAGGAAGCCTGCCTCATGGTCGCAGAACGTTTGATTGAGAAGTGGTGCACAGGAGCAGTCAGAGGATGTGCACCTCGAAGCCAGGGATTTGAGGTTCCGGCGCAGCGTGCGAAGGGAATTCCTGGTGTCGAGGATGCAGTCTTTCGTGCCTTGCGCTTTTGTTTTCTTCGCCGACAACCCCCCCAAGACTGACATGGCCTGACATTTGGACTCCATCTGCCGCAGCCAGGTGGCGCCACGGAGTCTTTTTATAGCCTGTGCGTCCAGGCATCTTCCACGGAGGCGCCGCCAAAAGGGGGGGGGTCTCTGTTGCAACAGAGGTGAGTGAGATTGGTACTGTTGGTTTCTACCAGCTCCAAGAGACAGATCTTGTATAAGTAAACAGCGAAGGTGATTGTGGCTTGCCGACGAGGGGCGTGCAACAAACTAGGTACATACGCTGTCAGGTCCTTTTTAGCGCAGTGACAGATCTAGAGTTCGCGGTTGGGACGGTTAGATGTTCGGAGCGTGACCAGGGTATAGAAGTGCTAGTGCGAGTATTGTTTGGATGTATGCGGATATACATGTTGAACAAAACGCTTGAAGAGATGCTAAGCATAACGCCATGAGAATTGAACAGAAGGATGCAAGATCAGGAAAGAAGAGCAGAGAAACGTGAGCAGAGAAACGTGACAGAGGGCACGCAACCCGTGTAGAGCTGCAGGAAGATGTACTAACGTGAGAATGATGACTCTCACCAGGAATATGCAAGGCATGGGGCGAGAAAAGCCTTGCAATGAACGCTACCCAAAATCGTAAATGTGCAACATTTTGTCCTTGGCGAGAATCAGTGCCGAAACTCAGTTCAAGCATTGAGCATTGTGTGCTTGGACCATTGGAAGAGAAAATAAGAGCCACGAGTATCTTGGCTTCGCAGTGCCACTGCCAGGCACTGCATCTGCACAGAAGCTTCGATGTTCATTTCTTGACTGATATGCCTTTGAACCTATTTAGGCATGTGGACGGTGCACCATTCTGGAAAGCTTCCGTCTTCAAATCTTGCTCCTTGAATGTTTGTGATCTGCTAGGCCCTCCATGCCCTCCTGCACATTCTGAATAGTCCGTAAACCCGAAGCCCTGAGCCGGAAACCAGACCCTGAAGGCCGGCACGATCCAATTCGCTGTGGACGCCGACGGCGCTCTCAACTTTGCTGTGGCCGGGGGCGGCGTGCGTGCCCAGCGGCTTGGCGAGAGGGTTGCGGGCTTGCGACGGATGCAGGACCTGGAGCAAGCTGGGCAGGTTTGACGATGTTTTTGTGGGCGTATCTCGGTATTTCTCAGACACACGGGTCGGGTGATGACTCGCTAGACTCCCTTCACGAGACTGGGACCAGAACCCTCCTTCCAGAGGTTCCTTTTTTCGCAACTGCTCTTTTGGATTCTTTTGCCGTGGCTCCAAGACGGGGGCGCAGGATGCACATTGAACAAATCTTTGCTTCCCTCGTGCATCCTTCCGTTCTTTTTTGGAATGGAGCCCGTGGTTCCTTTCAAGTATCCCTGATGTCCGCGCGATGCTCGCGTTCTGCTCACAGAGCTCCACTCGGTTTGTGTTTTCGACAGGCGCGGACCCACTGCAAGAAGGATCATTGGAGCCGTGATGCAACATGCACGCATCTCCATGGAACGCACAAGCTTGTGTCTCCTCCTCTGTACAAGGCAAATGTCTGCTGCTGATTCCATTTCTCTTTTTGGGTCTTCGCTGGACCTGCTGGATTTCTGGCGATGTTCCGACCTACCCGAAGCCTTGTCCCATGAAGAGCGTCGAAGGCTTGTGTCAAGGAAAAGGCAGCTGCAGGATAGAGGCGCAGAACTCTTTGGAGACTTCTTGGCTTCTCAACTCCCAAAGCCATAAGCTTCAGACCCTTACTGACGCCTGCTGACCCCTCCCCCCTCTCGAATTCGAGGATGAGCTTGGCCGGCGATGGCCGGTTCCGCAACCATTGCTTTAGCTTCCGCAGCCCGGCAGCACTCACGTACAAGTCACCTCCCGGAGACTCGACCTTGGCTCCGCCACAACAAAAGGAGCGCGGTGAAGGCATGGTATCCCATGGTATCCCTTCACCCGCCCAGTCCGTCAGCAAACCGCCTGAGCCTTTGAGGCCCATACCTCCCACTTAAACTGCACTGTTCAGGCTTGGGGCCGTCGGATTTCACATACCAAGGTGCGCCGAATTCGAATTCGAGGGACTTTGGCTTAGGGGATTTGGGGTCGGGTTTCCAGCGTGGCTTTTCAGAGGCTCTCACAGGCTTTCGCATATTGGAGGGCTTCTTGGGGCAGTGCTCGTGCGTATTTGGGAGGCTTCCTGTCTGTCGCAGGCACCAGCCAAAGATCGTATGTGTAGTCTGTAATGTACTTTGAGGAGCATGCTGCAGAGATTGAGCTGAACGCAAACACCGTAACGCTGTCCTCTGACCAAGATCTGACTAGCTTTCAGAAGCCCAAGCCAGCAGCCCCATGGAAAGCTTGAGCCTTAAGTCACAAGCTTGGTGATAAGCTCTGTCACAGACAGTCTCGAACTCAGACGCAAGGAATGGCTTCGTTTTGCACTTGTCGTAAGTAGGTCACGAGGACTACCCTGTTTCACGACAGACGCAAACTCAGCCGAGTGATATCCCCCATCATATCACACCCGGTATGCAGGGCGCGTTGCCCTGGACTTGGGCGCCGTGAAAGACGTGAAGGTGCCTTCCTCTTTATTCAGGAGACCTTGGTCTGACTTTCGAACAAGGTCTGAAGATCCATGAACTAAGTCTTTAAGCCAGCAGGATCCAAGAGACAAGAAAAGAGCCAGCGGAATCAGCGGCAGGTGAGTCGAATGCACAGGCCAAGTTGCTCGCGTTTCGATCCGAGGTATGTCACGCATCGCTCAAGCGCTGCGCGGTGCGCCCCAGGGCGATGGCCCCGTCTGCATGCCAGAGAAGACGGGGAGAGAAGTCGGGGAGAGGAGATGTTCGGAAGTCTTGCGGTTCAGAGGCAGGAGCCAGGAGCTTCTGGCATGACACTCGGGTTTTAAGGGCTGTCAGTGCCGCAACTCTGCGCGAACCTGAAGCATGAAAATGCGTAAACAGGCATGTGGTTTTCAACCTTGGCTCTCAGCTGGCGGGGTCATCGTGAGGTGGCTGGCATCACGCCGGTGAGGCGGTGCTACCTCGCTCCGCCACCCGGACAAAGAACGTACCATGCAACCTTCTCCCGAAGGGTAACCCTAAACCCTAAACCCTAAACCCTAAACCCTAAACCCTAAACCCTGCTGTGAGGCCATGTGGGCTTTAGCAAGGGGGCAGCTGTTGATGCCCGTACAGGGCGAGTTCTTTTCGAGCATGCTCGGTGTTCGGACCGTAGTCTGTAACGGTAAGGTGAAACAGGCTTGCCAGGCCTGCACGAAAATGATGGCTACAAGGAGCGCAGGTAAGGTCGAGCAAGTCAGAGCTTGCACACAAAAATGGGCGCCCTCAGGGCACGTGAATATGGAAAGGGGGCTGCAGCCCAACAAACTAATTTCCTCTCCCTCTTCCAGGCTTGATAGCCTCACTTGGTAAAGGGGTCGTCGAAGGCTTCGAACTCCACAGGCGTCCTTGCCGGTCGAAGGAAGCACCATGAGGAGGCGTCTCATCGCAGTACCCGATGAAGTTGTTGCGCCACGCCGCAGGCAGCCAATCAGGAGCTGTCCGGGAACTCTGGGCCTGGAATGTTACAATCGACGAACTTGCAGACCGCTTAGCACCACCGCCATCAGCACGATCTTCATGGGGCAAAGAAGACGCGGGTGGCGCAGAAGTCGGTCCGGACTCAACATCAGTCGAATATCTACAGTGGGTCCCCTCAATCCCAGGCACCATCTCGACGTCAGCTGACGTGTCACATGCACCAGGAGCAGAAACCGCAGCCTTAGCTTCCCTCCTTTGCTGCCTCTTCCTTTGCCTGCGCTCAGCACTGCGCTGACGCAGACGACGGACCAAGGCATCATCATCCAGAGCGCCAGTGTCACCACCAGCACTCGGGGAGCAAGCAGCATTCCCCGGGACCATCACTGACGCAGCAGCCGGAGCATCAGCCGGCCGCAACGCGGCCGACACAGCAGCAGCGGCAACCGCCGCGATGGTGCGGCGCGGGGCCTTTGCATCGCACGCGGCACGCACAGCCGCAGCCACAAGGGCTGAGCCATGGCGCACCGACATTTCTCTCCTATGTTCGAAACCTAAGGGGAAAGCCTCGAACAGCAGTCGCTTGAGCCTTATCGAGCATGCTCGGGAAGTCTTCGTTTAAGCATGGTGCTTGAGTGTATGAGTTACTACTTGCTTAAGAACCCCAAAAAATCAAAAACAATGATCCCTGTATTTCCCTCATAAGAAAGAACATTTTTTGCTGGGGTTCTTAAGCAAGTTTTCGTGCGGAGGCTCTTAAGTCTTAGGCTTTGGCATTTCGGGGCTCGGCTTAGGTCCTTCCGGAAGCATCTAGCCAAACAATGAGCTTTCGTGCCTGCAAGTCCATGTTCAGGCTTGCAGTCTTTGATTTTTATGCGAGCCGCTGGTGTTTTATACATCGACTCGAAGACCTCACGCGCAGCCCAAGATTCCAAGATCTTGCGAGACCCCTAAACCATGACCCCTGGCACGAGACGCCCTGGAATGAAAGAAGTTTTTGGAAGTGGGCGGTTGGCTTAAGTTTAGGCCTAAACCCTAAAAAGAATAGGTTTGGGTGGTTTTGCCGCCTGAGACGGCGTGGGGTGGGAGAAAGGTGTTTGGGTGGCCCTCCACGATCGCCATGGCCGCCCTTCGCATTGCTCGATGTCTTCAAGGCTCTACTGAAAGCCGTCAGATTTGCAGCTTGTACGCCATACTACAGCAAACCCTAAACCCTAAACCCTACACCCTAGACCCTAAACCCTAAACCGCAAACCGCACCCCCCCGCCCCCCCCGCCAAGTCCCAACGGAGCGCCCCGGATGTCCCTCCTCAAAAAACCCCCCTCCTCAGGGCCTCCACACCCCCACCCCCTTGTTGCTAAGCTTCCGGGCTTTTCAATGAGGGCCGAGATTCATGCTCTGGGAACCCGGGTTCCTCGGCTTGGTCAAACAACTCACGTTCCGATGCGACAGACTCAATTGTGTTGGCCTGTGCAACTTGTTGCTGTATGCTTGGAAGCCTCAGACAGGAGTCACCAAAAGTGCAGTCATGCTTAAGGCAGAAGAGATGTTATTAGATGTAGATGAGACCGTTTCTGAAGCTGTACGTTGTTTTCGGTCATTCACTGGCTGAGTAGCGTTTTGTTCCGGGCCGCACCGCTGCGTTCAGGTAGTCTTGAGCCCACAGTGCTGCTGTTTCGCTGTTGGGGATGCGGTCTGCGGCTAGACAACAAGTGTTAGACGCAGTAGCAAGCTCAAAGACGGTTCCAGAACTCACGACTCATGATGTGCCTTTTCATGCATCTTGTGGTTTCAGGAGTAGCCGTTCATCCAAGATTTGTCGACTTGCGATATTGGCTGTTCTCCAAACCACGCAAGGACAAGTCGAAGACGAGCGTCAATTGGGTTTCATGCTGGCAGCAAAAACACAGAAGTGAGGTCGATCGCGGCCAGGGGATGTGCTCGTGAAACAAGAGCTTTCGTTCAAATAAGGTGACGCAGTGAAGCACACCATCCGCGCGATCGTATATCGTAGTGTTCGTGGGGGCATATGGTTTAAGAAAGGATTGGATTTTCGCGGAATTGTCAGGTAATGAGCTAGGGGTGTGGGATGAGGGGCAGAAACATCAAGGAACCAAACCCAAAGGGTCCGAAACGCACCATTCCCAGGCTGTCGCAGGGGCTGGGCTGCACTCTGCTGGACAGCCAGAGCGGTGCAGAGTTCCGCGAGAATCGGCCGCTGAAAACAGCAATTGTGAGCAGTTGTGAGTGGGTGTTGAGTTGAAAGCTTGGGCCAAGAAGCTGCGATCAGGGCGTGCGATTGAAGATCGTTTTTCGAGTCGAGCTGTTTTCAGGGTCCACACCTGGTATCAAATCTTTTGAAAAGCGCGCGTGACAAGTGCCCCCTGCGCCCTCGACCCAGACCCCAATGAAGCCTTTGAAGTTTGTCAGGCATGGCCAGGCGACTTGTCTCCAGATCAGGGGGAACTAGGGCGGTTCTGCTCTCGAAGTTTTCTGGTGGTGGGCACTTCTTGAAGGTGCAGAGTGGAACGCCGCAGAAACGCCTCGCCAAGGAAACCACCGGAAAACAAGCATGCCTGCGAGAGATGCGGGTACTTGCAGGCGCTGCCACGATGATTGGGGCAAGCCACGCAAGCCATGCAAGCCATATGCAAGCTTCAGAGTATTTAGAATTACCTCCAAGCATCTAGCTTAGCAGTTCGAAGCATGAAGCAGTGCCAAGCCATGGTAAGCTCCTCAGTGTGACTAGCGGGAGGCAACACCTTCGTGTTCTCGATCGGGCAGCTTGGAAGCATATTCAGAGACTTCTCTCGAGTCTTCCTCAAGTTGCTGCGGAGGCAAAGCGATCTAGACTCCTAGGGTTTGGGGTCTAGGGTTTAGGGTTTAGGGATGAGGGTCGTTCCTACGGATTCAATGGATACCCCTCAGAGAGTTCTGCTATGGAGCGATCCTGTTAAGCCTTGGGGCTCTTTGCTCCCACTTCGGGCCAGACCAAAGCTACGGGAGCACTACAATTGCTATTCGGGGCTATTGGGGGCTTTCTGAGCGCTTTTTAAGGGCTGTTTAAAGGACTTTTTCAGGGCTATTAAGGGCTGTTAAGGGCTTTGGCTCTTTTTTGGCCCCCAGACTTTGCCCGGCGTGCGGGACAGTGCTGCTCTTGTCACTTGTCACCTCTTGGTGTGCCGGAGATTCAGGCACTGTGAAATCTGGCGGTGCCCTTCAAGAGCTGCGCTGGTGGAGGCAGCGACGAGTTCCGACTCCAAGGCAGCGCGGTGAAAGAGCTCAGATCTCTGCTTGGCAGAAGCCCGGACAAGGTGCAGAGGTCCTAGGGAGAAGGCTGCATGAAAAGGTGGTTGCGCAAACTGTGATGAATTTCCAACGGTCCGACGGCGTATCCAGCCAGACTAGCGTATGATGTGTAGATTTGCCAATCTGTCGCCAAGAAAGGTTACAGCCGTGGAACTCCCTGGCCTTGATGCTATCCAGCATTTCTATGTATTTCTTGGACCTTTTGAGCGGCAAGGAAGTCTTCAGCGAGCTTTGCGAGTACGACGAGACGGTGGCTGGGCGCCGGGGCGCCGAGAAGAGGCCTTGATGTGACCAGTGTTCTGCAGGTCTGTGCATGGCCACACAGGGTCAGGATTGCATCAGTGTTGCCCTGCTTTGGCCTTAGGCAGTGATTGAAGATTCGAAACATCACACCTTCATCGAAAGGGTCGCTCACGACATGTGCCGCAGGTCGCCAGTGTACGTACAGCTCTGGGAGTGGAACTTCGATGACATCGCAAAGGAAGAGTTGCGGTGCGTTGCGGTGCAACGTAGAACACAGCTCCAGCTGATGTCAGGTTCTTCCTTACTTGATCTTTCTTGGATGTCAGCGGCTCTTTGGCTCAAATAGCCTTCGACTTGCCGCGATGGTGTGCAGATACCTCTCGGTGGCACGGCTGGTGTTATGGCTGGCTGTATGCACGTACAGTGCGAGGGCCTCTGCGCAGTGCTTGCCTGATGCCGTGCCACCGAGCCTTCGGAAGCTCCTTCAGAGCGACACTGCAAGATTCCCATTGGGAATCTGGATCAATGGGAATCCCCAGGATCTAATCATGAGCGCCATCTTTGAAACACTCAGCCAGGAGGTGCTGGGTATAAACACGTCGGTGTCACAGCAGCGACGGCGCAGCGTTCCAGACGGGTTCTATGCCTTGGCAGGATGCGAGGCAAACGAGTCACAATGGAATTGCCACGGCGCAGAGTCGAGGATGCACGTCATGCTGGGTGCCTTCGTGGTATACAGCGAAGCCCAGCTCGATCAGGTGCAGCGCTTGCGAGTGGGTGGCATCTTGGAGCGAGTTGGCGACGGCTACGACTTCTCCCAAGGCTTGCACGTGCCCAAGGCGCTTTTCGACCAGGCGTACAGGGAACACGCCGCTTCCCTGGACTTCTTTCGCACATATGCAGCTGAAGCTGCAGATTCGGTAGGCAGCTTCAGGAATGTCTTCGCCAGGATCGGCGATTTCGACCCTGCAGACCTCGTGCCGTGTGCGGATTGGGTGCTCTACGAGTCCCAGGAGTCCAAGAGGCAGTACATCGAAGTCACAGGAGCATGTTGGGGAGCCGAATTGAGTGTTGAGAACAAGTGCGCGTGCTCTCGTATTGGAGTAGTGAAAGTAGTGCAAGGTACTGATGAACTTTTGAGAGTTTTGGCTATTGCAATCCTCAGGCTTACGTATGGACAACCTTGTAGCTAGCCTCGTGCTTCATGCACTGACGAACGCGCAGAGCCCTTGCTAAGTGATGACGGAGACAGGAGATTCCGACGGCTTGGATCTTGTGGATGGCTCCTACCGGGCGCGATGCCACGAAGTGAACTGGTGGCTGGCACCCTCCTGTCGCTCAAATTCCTCTGCCCCTTAGCTTGAGCAGCCTCGGTTCCCGAGGGGTAAGTTTTTCTCAGATCTTGACAACTTGCGCAACATCCCGGAAGTCCAAAGACCTCACCAGCATCCACCAGGATCCTCTCCCATGGCACACTGTCACTAAACATATCTGAACCTCATTGAGTGAACGCCTTGACACCTCGGGGATGGGGGATGCCATCAAAAAGCGCTCTCGCGGGGGAACATGGCGAACGTTGCATAAGGGAGCAGCGCGCCGCTCACACAGCCTCTCACAGCGTTTCAAAGTGCAGCGGCTCAGCTCAGCCCGTCTGAGAGGCTTTGAGGCTTCCAACCTTCCAACCTTCCCGACCCCTGCTCAACATACCCTCACAAATGCAGCTGTAGCACATGTTAGGGCGGATGGCTGTGAAGAGCACGGAGCAACAAAGCAAAGCAAGAGTGTCTCGAGGTGTGCATTCCTTGCCTGACATGCTACACCTGGGGAGTGGCGTGGTATTTCGAGATGATTATGACAAAAGCAGGTGTGTGGAAGATGCCGCTGGCAATCGGTGCGGGCACAGGCTGTGGGCCAGGGGGATCTTTTGAGCGACTCCCGCACACTCACAACACTCTCTTCTACTATTGGGCGCCGGATGCAATGTTCAACTCACTGCAACCGATTCCAATCACCTTTCCAGCAACGAACCGCAAATCCTGGCGCCAGTATGACATGTCAACCACAATGGCCTTGGTCCAGGCTGAGACCGTGGTGAGCACCGACATGTCAAAGTGGGCTCCAGAGGTTACAACTTTCCTGAAGAAGATGTGGTTTGGGTCCGAGGAGATGAATGAGCTTCTGGCCAATTCTAGTGGAAAAGATTGGAGTGGTCTGCGCGATGTGGCCTGCGAGTGGATCAAGCAGCATGAAGATGTCTGGAGAAGCTGGGTGCCAGTGAAAACGAGCTGCTTGCCAGGCCAGGGCATGTTCTCTGCAATTGCAGAGTCCTTCGTCCAAGCCCGCGAGAATGCTTCGACCTGCCAAGCATGCCCGCCAGGGAGATATTCTGCTCTGATTGGGGACGACATCGGGGACACGGCTGAGTGTCGCGTATGTCAACCAGGATTTAGCCAGAGTGCACACGCGGCTGTGAGCTGTACTCCATGCGCCCCTGGGACCTTTTCGGACGAGAGCGGCTCCACTTTGTGCCAGAAGTGTGGGCAAGGGGAGTATCAAGATCGAGAAGCAAGTGCTGCTTGTCGCGCCTGAGCTGAACCATTGCAGGGTGGCTGGGGTGAGGGGGGCTTGGTTTTGGGATCCCAAACAAAGATGGAAAGCCGTCAGGACATTTGCTAACAGTGAGGGGCTGGGTGTCCGATGTCAATGTTCAGGTCCTTGCGGCCAGTTTGAGACGACGCGCCTGCTCGGCGCCAGCCAGCGCAGCCACTGCGAGTGTGAAAGCGGCTCATGGTGGCAGCAAGACGAGAACTTTACTGGGTGCCATCCCTGTTCACTGGGCATGTAGCCTCAGCTGAGCTGAGAAACACTTTCGATTCTTGTTGGGTTCTTGGGTTCTTGGGTTGTAGTGTTCGCAATCAGGAAAGTCCAACCAGGCCGGTCGCTGGACAACTTTGACTCAGCAACCCCGCCAAAAACCCGAAACCCCAAACCCATATTTAGCCCTGCAGACCCCTGAGGCCCTAAACCCTAAGCCTAAGCCCTAAACCCCAAGCCCTAAACGCTAAACTGGCCCTAAACCCTAAACCGTGTAAGGAAGTGCCTGGGCGGTCTGGCCCCACCACAACAGCAACAGGGCTATTGGGCGATGCAGGAGTGAATCGAAGTGGGTAAGAGCCGTAATTCCTGTACCCAACCCTGAGCCCTACAACCTAAACCCAAACCCTCAACCAGAGCAGCCTGGAATTGCAGGAGATGCGAAATGGCAAGATGCAGCTTTCCGTATTCGCTTGCTACAGCGATCTCCAGTGTCCCGCAGGTGGGAGACGTTGACATGTACTTGATCCCACGTTTTCCTGCAAATGTGATCTTCACCGCACTAGATAGACTTGATGCTTAGCGCGTAGGGGAATGGAAAAAACAGATCAAGCTGATGTGAGCGCTTGGCCAGGCGTTCCTGGAACCTGCGCCGGAAACCGCGTTGGACTTGCCTGCGCAGCATGTTTGCCAGGTCATCATCAGGCAGCCATGGGTGACTGCAAGCCATGTGATGGCGGCTTGCTGCTTCTTCTGCCCATGTTGGTCGTGGTACTCACATTCTTGCCTTTCCTGTGCAGTGTTCTGTGCAAATGCCAATCACGTTATTCATCTGCAGCACCAACAGTTGCAGCCAGCTTGGCGATCGCTGTTACATTCGCTGCGCAGGGCGTGTACGGCATGCAGTCCCTGCGCATCATTCGTCAACTTGAGATCAAGTGGCTGGACCCTGCGAAGTCGCTGTTGGCTGCGTTGTCTTTCATTTCGATTGATTTCGATATTCTGGGCCTGCCGTGCTACGTTCCGGAAAGCAATCCGATTGCCACATATGCCTTTCAGTTGATGGCCTTGCCCACTTTTGTGCTCGCCTCCCTGCTGCCTGGGATACTGGCTCGGATGCTCCGCCGTCCATTCAAGTTCCGCATCGTGTTCAACATCTGGGCCTTGTTGTTTGTCTCGTTACTCACAGCCATCACGCTGATGTGCTTCAAGCCGTTCGAGTGCCGGGAAAACCCCAATGGCAAGTTCACCATCTTTGAGTATGCACACGTGTTGTGCTGGGAGTCCAACAGCCACGCCATGCTCGTAGGGATCTCCTTCATTGGCATTCTGGCATATCCCGTCAGCATCCTGGCGTGGCTCCTATATCTCACGTGGTACTACCCAACCTGGCTACTATCAGCCAGCGGCATCAACACGGTTGAGAAGTACCGCTTCTTGTTCGGTAAGTTCCGGCCAGAGCGATACTACTACTGTGTGCTGCTCAGCATAGGCAATCTGCTTGTGGGCTGCATCCCGGGATGCTTCGCGTCGTTTCCCGCACTTCAAGTTGGCATTATGAGCTTTGTCCTGTGGGCACGGAATGCGCTGCATTGCCTGCTGTGGCCCTGGAGGATTGAAGTCGCGAACTGGAGCGATTTGCTTCTGCAGGGAGGTGTCGCGCTGCTTCTCAGCTTGGCTGCACCTCTGAACCTCGAGGTTCAGATCGGAGATCGCAGCGAGTACGTCTTGACTGTTGGCATGTCCATCGTGCTGGTTTTGCTGCCCGCCAGCATCTGCCTTGCAGCCATTCTGGCTTTATATTTCCGGGCGGGGAAGCAGAATCGATACACCACTTTCATCTCCCACCAGAAGGCTTCGGCGGGCATCTTCTGCCGTTACCTGAAGATTGTGATGGCAAAGCATGCTCGAACCAAAGTCTTCTACGACTCGGATGACCTCCTGAATTTGGGAGATCTTTTCGAAACAGTTCGGACCAGGACTGAGAGCTTCCTGGCAGTTTTAACGCCCGGCTTCATTCAAAGCGTGTGGTGTGTTGGAGAACTTTCCATGGCATTCCACTGCGGTCTCCCAATTTTTGCCTTGTGCTGTGATGGGCATAAGATACCAGAGTATCTCGATGTGAACCAAATTGAGTCTAGTTGGCCCGCAAACGAATTTCAGCTGCTTATTGCTCATGGAGTTGGACGGGCGGAGGTTCAGGCGGCCCTGGCTTACCTCAATCGGCTGGAACATTTTCAGCTTTCCCGGACAGCACCTGGTGCAGAACAGGAAGCGGTAGCACACATGGTCATGGGAGCTATTCTCGGGAAACTGGGTGCCAAGCCAGATGACTTTTCGACTCTGGAGAGGGCTGCTGGTGAAGGCGAGGTGAGCAAGGCGCGCGTGCTGGTCGCCTCCAGCACCAGCACGCAGTCGATGTCCACCAGCCTCGTGATCCAGCAGCTGATGCAGTACCAGCTGCAAGAAAGGGTCTGCCACGTGTTTCGGGCCGAGGAGATCAAGGCAGCTCACCGAGCCTCCTCGGGGATCATTGTCCTTGGAAAGGGCAGCTTGGAGGATGAAGCTTTCTCAGAGCTGGTCCTGGCCATTCCAGGGACCTTGACGAGGCTCCTTGTCAACGATGGGTCCTTCGAATTCCCGACCCACGA
This sequence comes from Symbiodinium natans, assembly GCA_905221605.1. NCBI lineage: Eukaryota > Dinophyceae > Suessiales > Symbiodiniaceae > Symbiodinium > Symbiodinium natans. The sequence goes on from CAJNDS010000644.1 coordinate 83,541, forward strand.
TTTCTACCGCCGGATCCGGGATGGAGAGCTAGGGCTGCGTGGAAACCCGCACGAGATCAGCGCCACCTACCAGGGCCTTTGTTCCTCCTTGGCGGTGCCCTTGACACCAGCCGGTCCCAGCTGGCTGCTTGATCGACAGATCAGCCAGATTTGCAGAAGGTTGGGCCGGTTGGGAACTGAGACGAAGAGCGTCTCCCCCGAAGACTTTTCCCGTCCTCCTTCTGACAGCTGGCTGAATCGACCCAAGAGCTGGCTTTGGGAAGAAGAGCAGGAGGAAGAAGATGGAGAAAGAAGCCGTAGCTCTTACGTGGAACAGGCGTTCTGATTTTCTACATTGACTTTGGACACAAATGACAAAAGCATCGAACGATGCAATACCAATAGTTCTCCTTCCGTGTGCGCAACATGCACTAAGAGGCGCTCCCAAGGAGCTCTCAAAGCAGTAGCTCTAAAGAGCAAGAAGTGCTTCTGAGTAGAGTAGACTTCGGCTGTGGGCCGGTTTTTCTGAGCTCAGAGTTCAAGGCTAGGCATAGGGTTTTTGGGGCCATTGAGGCAACACCGACTTTCTGAAGTGGGCGAGCCGGTCTACGCCGATGTCTTGCGGGCGCAGAGAAGCCATGTTTGGTTTTTTTTTAGAGTCATGCCGGTGCACTCAGTGCAGAGTGTGACCAGTGTGGAGTGTGACATGCCCATGAAAAGAGTCGCCGTGCCCGGGCTCGTGCTTGCGCGTGCAGCTTCCCTGGTAGAGGAAGGAAGGCCGAAGCTTCCCTGGGAATGTACAGAGTCAAACGCAGACTTCGCCCAGTTCCAGGAGTGCGCGAACTACCTTGGCCCCAATGGCTTCGATGCGGTGCAGGTCTCACCCGTGACCGAGCATATCCTCGGGTCGGATACTTGCAGAACGCAGAGAACCCTAACCCTAAACCCTAAACCCGAAACCCTAAACCCTAAGCCCTAAGCCCTTTTCTCGGCTCTTGATCAGTCTTCCGCTTGCTTGGCTCATGGCCAAAGCCTTCGCGCCGTCTCGCACGCTCTCTCGCACTCACTGATCTGTAGAAGCTTCTGGTGATGTGCGGAACCCACGGAAGCCATATGAGGGTGACCCCAAACCCCAAACCAAAAACCCTCCCAAGCCGCGAAATTCCCTACATGTCTCGCGCACGGCGAACGCTGCAAGGAGTGGTTTACCAAGTACCAGCCCATTGGCTTCGGCCTCAACTCCCGCTCGGGCAGTGAGGCCATGAAAGCGATGTTGATTGGGGGGGGGGGGCCTTCACGGGGTTCAAAGAGAGAGAGAGTTCAGTCGAAGCTCCCAGGGGGCCCCAGTTCTTTGGGAAAAAAAGCTTTGGAAGTTTCATTCAGGCCGTGCTCAGGTGTCAATGCTTTTGCTTCTTCAACGGGGCCCTCGTAGCATTTACGGGAAGGGGTGCGGGGAGCAAAGTTCAGGATCCTGCAAGTCTCGGAAGTCTCGGAGCACTGTTTTGCCTTTTTTGTTGGGTGTATGTTCTTTGTATCGTTTGTCTGCGTGATTGTCGAGTCGGACTTTTTTCGTGCTGTTGTGCTGCTTGCTCATCTTGCGCATGTCAGCTTGGTGCAGGGCCAGTTCAAAGAGATGGTCGCGAAGTGCCGCGCTGCTGGGGTTCAGGCACGAGGGTTCTCTCAACAGTGTCGCTGACAGTGGGGGGGGGGGGGGGGGGGGATGCTGAGTGGGGCACCCAGAAGCAAGTCGATCTCATGTCGCCTTTTCTCCCTGAAACCTGCACCTCCTAAACGCCTGAGCTCGCGAACGCAAATCTGCACTAGCAAGGGAGAACCTGTGCCTCCCTTCTCGAAACCATGAGATCTTGGGATGTTCCCCCCTTATACTAGCAGTTTTTTTATAGGGGCTTATAATCGGGGGTACTATATTCCATGTGAAGGACTTTTTGTTTGAGGGGGAACATCCCAAATTAGATCCCAACAGGTCATCGTGGATGTGATTCTCAACCACGTCGCCGCGCCATGCCAGGCTGCCATCGAGGCACAATTCTCAGAACTGGTCTCTTCGCACAGGAAGATTGGTAAGTTTCTTTGGTTGGGGTCTTGTGTGCGTGCTGCTGCATACCTGGAGGAGGCTCCTTGCTGAAGTTTGTAACCTCGAGGGTTTGTGGATACTTGTTGTCATTTAGGATGCTACTGAGTTCTGGGGACTGGGAGGAAAGTTGGAGGGCGGACTTCTAGGAGTCAGCGTTGGGGCTTGGAGTGTGCCCACACACCATTCTGCAAACCTCCGAACGAAGTCACGAAGTCTTCACGATACAGAAACATATTCATGCAGATAGATTCATGCAGATTGGCATGAATCACAGGTCCTGCATTGTCCTTTGTGATCAATGGCTTGTTGAGCTCATGACGCAGACCCCGTTTGGAGTGAAAGTGGTGTTTTTTTTTGTGCAGGCAGGCGGTGCGGTCGTGATGCCCTGCAAGGACTGTTGGGGGTTTCGGATAGAGGGCTTAGGGACCTCGGGATATGCGAGTTTGACATCGCAGACGACCAGCCTTTGGGGGGGTCGAGGAGGGGGTTTTGGGTTTGGGGGTTTGGGGCTGTATTTTCATGGGTTGGCCCAACCCCCTTCTCGGGGTGCAGATGGGGGGGTTGAACTCGGGGGTACCGATGGAAGGGGTTTGGTTTCGACGTTTGGGGCTGTATTTCAAGCACAGGTCTAGGAGGGGGGGGGGGGTTGGGTTTAGGGGTTTGAGCCTTTTGGTGTAGGGATTTGGGCCTGTATTTCAAGCAAACCCCGGTCAAGATGGGGCGGGTTGGGTTTGGGGGTTTGGGGTTACAAGCAAACCCAACCCCTTGTCGGGGTCGAGATGGGGGGGTTGGGTTTAAAGGTTTGGAGGCTGTTTCACTGAAACATTGTTTCGGATTCAGGGGTGCTCTGCACTTTCGGGGGCAGAATCTCTAGTCTCGTGTTGGGGCTTCGGGGTTTCCACTGGACCTTTCGAAAAAGTGTCGGACTTGCACTGCGCTCTGCGAGCACTTATGCGAAGTTGCTTCGCAGCGAACTTCCCCTAAACCCTAAGCCCTACAGCCCTAAATCCCATGCAGCGAGCGAGACATCTAAACGGAAAGTCTTGGAGAGCCTCAGCTTAGAAGCCTGTGAAGTCCTCCCTAAACCCCTGCACCCCCCTAAGAAGAGGGCCGCGCGCCCGCGCAAACACAAAGAGATTGACGGATGCAGGGATGGGCCGGCTCGCCCTACGGGAACCGGAGGATCAACTCCCAGGCGCCCCTCCTTTTTTTTTCCCCCCTCCCCCCCTTCCACCCTTCTTTCTCGGAGGTTGTAGGGCTTTACAGGGTTTTGTAGGGTTTTGTGGGTTGGAGGATGTTTTTGGGTTCAGGGGTTCTCGCACCGTTTACGGGTTATAGGTTTGGGGTTCAGGCTCGTCGTGGTTGCCTGGGCGGTGTTCGCTTAGGTTGGTGGACTAATGCAAGAACTTCCTGGAAGGCAAAGAGCCACCCTCCACTTTTGGCATCCCCTTGCCCCTATCCCCCATCAGAATTCTGATCATGCTGGCTCAAAGCCCTAAACCTAAACCCTAAACCCTAAACCCTAAACCCTAAGCCCTAAACCCTAAACCCTAAACCTTAAACCCTAAACCTTAAACCCTAAACCCTAAAGGCAGCCTAAGACTGATCGCTGCTCTTCGACCCCTACCTTCCCTTTCAGTCCAGCGCCTGGAGGATGGCTGGAAGGGCCCCGAGCTTTTCCACAACCGCCAGGCCGGGGTTTAGGGTTTAGGGTTTAGGGTTTAGGGTTTAGGGTTTGAAGGATGTTGTGGATGACGGGGTTGGAGTTGGAGAGGGAGCACTTGGCAATCCTGGTACCCTGGTGCTGAGGCCATTGACGGCAACCTCCTGGGCAACTGCCCTGTTGAGGAGCCCAGCTTCACGTGTCCGCAGAGTGCCTGAGACGCGATGGTATGTGTTTTTGTGAGCCCATCTCGCAAAGCAGTAGTCCAGTAGGACTCACTGCAAGCTGACTCAGCAAGCACTCAAGTTCTCTCAAGATATGCTGATCTTCGAGTACGCTCTAATGCCCAGCCTAAGGTGACCCTCCTGGTGACTGCACGCAATGCGACTTCAAAGGCCTCCCTGACGCTTGGTCTGATGCAACTTCCATTTTTTGCAGAAAGAGCATTCGCCGAGCCAAGAGAGCCTAGGACTGGAACACGGGTCTGCAGCCCACGCACCTCAGCTCAAATCGAAGAAGGCTCAGGTCGTCAAGACATCGGAGCCAGGCTCGTAAGTCTGGGTGACCTTTTATGCTGACGACGCAAGCAGGGGGCTGGAAAGACTAGGCCAGCAGCTCCTTGCTCCGAGCAGCCTGTGGATTCCCAACCCCCCCCCCCCTCTTAACTTCGACACCGACCTTGAGAGCAAAAACTGCAGAAGAGCAAGACCTCCAAGGGGCTAGTGGCAGTAGGGGGTTCTGCCCGCTCGTTGCCCCGAAGGCGCGACATCCTGGTGAAGCATCTCACGGAGCCTTGGGGCAAGACGTGGTAAGGGAATATTGGGCGAGGTGAGTTCTGGTTCGTGTCAGTCCGGGGAGTCCCCCCTCTTCGTGCCCTTTTCAGCCGAGGAGTTGCACGATCTGGGTGTAACAATGCTCCGCCTCGATGCAGCAAGCCCTTCGGCTTCTTGTGCGTCCGGCGGCTGGTCAAACAGGGCTCCCGACAGCTCCCCACAGCTCCCACGCAGCCCAGGCTACGTCTCCACGGAGGATTTGGCAGCGAACCTTGGGCTTAGACAAAAGAACCGGGCAACAAAGGCGGCTGCCTGCAGAGAAGCTCTTTTGGGCCCTTAACGAGTCTCTCCTGGCTGACGTGTGACCTGCTCCACATGGCGGTTTCTGAAAACAGGGGTTTACACCTTTTTTTGGGGGGTCCCTTTAAGGGGATTCTGTTCTACTTGGGGTGGAAAATCGGGGTACCCCTTTTTTGGGAAGCTTGGAAGGCCTGAGCCGAAATCCCCCCATGTGTTGGTGTAACTCCGGCCAGTGGGGGCGTCCGAGGATCATCAATCAGCTGCCCTGGGACTTGGTGCACCTCGGCACAGAAGCGCTTGATTTCTCTGGCGCAAGTTCTTGTTCGGAGATGGAGTGAGGTAGCCAGCAAAGTTGTGGGGGTTGCGAGGCCTTGCTCAGCAGGCTATACACGGACGCGAGCCGGTAAAGCGAGTCGTTGCTTGGAATGGGCCAGGTACCAGGAGTGGTGGGGCGGCGTGCCTCTCGAAGAGAGGAGACTGCTTGGCCTGAGTGCAGCCCATGCTGCAGCATGTATTGACATCCCTTAACCCTACACTGAGCATGGAATAGATCAGGTGCAGACTCATATTGCAGCTGGGCAGCTCGTATTAGGTGTCCCGCCAACATGGGTTGTCAGGTGGGTTTCATCAGCGAAACCTCAACGAAGCCTGCTCGGTGCGAGGAGCGTGGCCGTCGGGCACTACCGGGATCAGAAGTATGGGCTGAAGATGCTCAGCTGCGGTGAACATGCAACCCTCAGAAAGGAAGTCGTCAAATAGCAAGGCCTAAACGAAAGTCTGAAAGAACGTTGCTGTGCCCCGCCAGCGGTTAAATGCTTGGTCACGGCCTCCGTGGCAGGCCGTCTAATCAGGCCATGGTATCCTCTGCGGCTGTTTCCTATGGTGGGCCGCCGCTAGCGGTAGCCGGAAAAGGCTCCAAAGTTCCGGATTCTGCATGCCAGTTGCGAGTTCTTCTGAAGGCGCCTTGTGGTAGCATGCCCCGAATCTTCCAAAGCCTCTGAAAAAGGCTAGTTCGCGGATTGGAGCAAGCAAAAACAGCAACCCAGAACGTCTTCTGCGTTGCACAAAATCCTGCGAGCCTATGAGGGCTCAAGTGTGAACTCTGAGGATCACCAATGCCCTGGGCGTGGGCGACGCCAAGTACATGCCGGAGAGGGAAGTTTTGTGGGAGTCGTCTTTGGGCGTCCCCCTCCTCTCTTGCAATTCTGTCTTTCGGAAGGGCTTCTTTCTGAAGCTCCAAGCTTTTGTGGCTGACAAGATTCATGGAGATTCCGCAGCCCAGTCGGGAGTCTCTAAGCTAGCATTCCCTCACATTGCCTCTCCCCTTGGAACGACCTGGGATGCTTTCGTTCTCTTGAGGAGCTCTTGAACATTAGCCACGGCATCGATGGCATCCCCCCAGAGCGCGCCGTCTACCCGCTGACCTTCCACGACCAGAGGCCCGTCCTAAGCACGGGAGTTGGAGTGAAGACTTCCCTGCTGCCCTTCCGTGGCCCTACATCTTCTAGGCGGTGTAGGCCAGTGCAGGCCCACCGTAGCGGCTGGAGCGTTCATGATCACCAGCAGAGAGCCCGCTCCACACCTCATCAGGCGAACGTGTCGAGCCCCAAGCCTGTGACTTGCGCAGCGCAGGACTTTCGAGGCTGATCGCTTCGTCCCGACCTTCAAGAACGGCTTGGACCCTCGTTCGGTCATGTTCGGTCTAAGTTTTCGGAGCGTTCTGTGAGCTGGAGATGCACAAAAGGGGGCTTGAATCCACCAACGTGGATGCTTCAACGGGCAGCCGCATGATGAGCCGCCTGAGCCTAGGAGTTTCATCAGCAGCAGAAGTTCATGCTCGCCTGGCCGGAGGCGGTTGGCGTGTGCCAGGCTTGCAATCATTTTGTCATGGGCTGGTGGAGGCGCTCGAAATCCAGGGCCCAGAACCCTAAACCCTAAACCCTAAACCCTAAACCCTAAACCCTAAACCCTAAACCCTAAACCCTAAACCCTAAACCCTAAACCCTTGATAGCTCGCGGATGCGATGTCTCAGCTTCGAATGCTTGATAGAACCTCCTCCTTGGAAGCATCGTGGACATGTCGGGCATGTGCAGTCAACCCAAAAGCGCTCGGGAGCAAAGGCGCCTCTTTGGCGGCTACACCTTCACGGACATGGATGCGGGACCCCCTGGAAACTGCGACATGGTTGCAAGCATTTTATGGGATTCTGCAGTAAGTGAATGGGAGTCATGCAAGCCAACAAGCCAAGGTGGGAACGGCCGATGCCAGCCATTTCCCGTGTACATGTTCAATGATGCCGAGCCTCGCTGCACCTTGGGCTAAGAGGTCTGCCTCCTCACTCTCCTTGGAATCTCCCAGACTTTTATGTGTATAATGTTGGGTTAGAGTTGGCGGTAGTCTGCCAATGACCCAAGGCAAATCTCTTTCGCACTGAATTCCTGAGTCTTCCTGGCAGTTTTTTTGAACCTGGGCTCAATGAACGGCTTCCAAGAACACGAGTCTCTCACAGATTGCCTCAAGCGCGTTTCGTGAGGCTTGAAGCAGCACAGGCAGATCTTTTTCAACGTGTCGCCTGCAACCTTTGCACCTTTGCATCCAAGGGTACCCCTTTTGTACCCCAAACTGCAACAGAAAAGAACCCCCTTACAGGGACCCCCCAAAAAGTAAAAGGGTACCCCTATTTTTGGACACCCCAAGATGTTTTCAGGCATGCCGACGCCCACGACATCCCCATTGGCAACCGACTACGAGGTCCGGGGTGTGAACCGCGGCCCACCCGCCAACATGCGAAAGCAGTCTCCCTCTTGAGATTCTGCCCCTACTGCCCTAAACTCGGAAACCCCAAAGCCTAGAAACCCTAAAACCCTAAACCCTAAACCCTAAAACCCAAGAGACCCGAAACCCTAAACCCTGCAACCTAAAAACCTTAAACCCCCAACGAAGAACTCTCGCCCCTCAGGGCTGGGTCTGTGAGCACCGCTGGGAGGGTATCGCCGGCCTTGTGGGCTTCCGCAAGGCAGCTGGGTTCCCTGAACCAAGGCATATACCTTACATTGCAAGGCATATACCTTACATTGCAACAAGCCATCCTGGTAGGACTTGAGGGGGTTGTTTGATGAAGGGGTAGTGGGCTCCCTGGGGCCATTCTTCAAGGCTTCTCGGCAGTTGATTCGGGGGAGGATCTGGGATATCGCAGGGAAGAGGAGTCCGAATGCCGTAGACAGGGCAGGCCCTGTTCTTGTCTCAATGATTCCGGGGTTTTTCTTGTTCTTACTGTTGCCTTTCACTAGGGCTTCTATCCGACCATTGGCTAGGGCTCCGTGCCCTGGAGGCTTCTGCAGGAGTGGACTTGCGGTGCGGAGGAAGAGTACAGAGTACAGTGAATGATTGGGGCGTCTTGCGCTCATTTCATTCCTTTGGGTGTCCTGGCGGCCTCGGTCGCCTCTTAAGCAGACCCTCCAGACACTCGATCCTAAAAGCGTGCAACGAGCGCAAAGAGCCCAACTTTTCAAGCCTTCCTAGCGCCACAAAGAGCCCCTTCTGCTTCAGGCTTGTCGCGGGCTTCCCGTTACGCAGACGTGGTCGGAGTCGAGCATTCCATCTGTAGGCGCGGGCTAAGCATATAAGGAGCTTGTGGCACTCTTGTGCAATTCTTGTGCGGCCGGTACAAGCTAAACCCGAAACCCTAAGCCCTAAACCCTGAACCCTAAACCCTAAACCCTAAACCTGTCAAGTTCTCATCGAGCCGATTCTGGAGCCCTGTGACCTATGTAGACTTCCTGGACCCATCTTTCAAACCGAATCATGTTTTGGGGGTTTCCTAAATTCGGGGGGGACCTGACTGGGCTCCTTATTCTAAGGCAATCATGCCGCGGGACATTGGGGGCCCCCTCTTTTCGTACACCCCCAAAAGTCCGAACCCCCATATCCCAGACATACCCCAGGACCGATCCTGAGACTTGGGGAAGGAACCAAGAGCAGCATGATGGGCCCTCAAACGCCCCAACCTCGCCAGAACACCTTAAGCTTGGGCCTAAACATCCGTGAACGTCATAAAGCCCCAAGCCCTCAACCCAGACTCCTTACCACTTCCGGACGTTCCAGGACTAGGACGCTTTGCTTTCCGCGCTGGTCCCGACTGCTTCGTTGCACTGGTGCGAGGTGACAACACACGGCCGTGCAGCTGCAACGTTGGCACTTTCGGGTTTTTGGGTATGCAGCGTTTAATTTGGGTTCAAGATCGTGGTTGAAGCCTGTTTGGACCCGTTGTTGCCATGTTGTGCAAGTTGAATGCTTCCGAGCTTGCATCGAAGCGTCCAGGCTGCTACAATCGAAATCCAGACCTCTTGATACCCTAGGGCCTCCTTGGTGACTCGAAGCTGAAGCAGCCTGTAGCCACAGAGCTCACAAAAACTGCATATTCACATATCATTGTCTTTGTCACTCCCTCTGTTGCTAAAAGTACTGGTACTATCTTGAGTTCCCTTATGATGGTTACAGAGACTGCTGCTACATATGTGTAAACACATGCGAATTTGTAATCCCATATAGAGCCCTTCAGAACTTGATTGGGATGCTCCCCCCTATCCTAACAGTCCTTCATAGGGACTCTACTAGGGGGTACGATAGTCCCGATACTAACAGCCCTAAATAGGGATTCTCATAGGGGGTTACTGCAGTCCCTACTCCCTGTCAGTATAAAGGGGGTGAACATCCCAACTTGTGTTCCTCTTAGGTGGCCCAACTACTGGGGCAACCTCGGCCCTTGGCGGCTCGCAGGCGTGAGAAGCTGTGGAATCACCGGAGGAAGCTGCCATATATATGTATATATATATGTGAGAGAGCCCTTTCGGGTCTATTTTGCGTATCCTCTTCCTTGCCTTCTATTTAATTAATTTAATTAATTTAATTAATTTAATTAATTTAATTAATTTAATTAATTTAATTAATTTAATTAATTTAATTAATTGAATTAATAGAAATCAACAAATTTCTTTTGCGAATTCAATTAATTTAATTAATTCAATTAATTGGATTAATTGAATTAATTGAATTCGAAAAACCTCTTTCGCTAATTCAATTAATTCAATTAATTCAATTAATTGGATTAATTGAATTAATTGAATTCGAAAAGCATCTTTCGCTAATTCAATTAATTCAATTAATTCAATTATCTGTTTTTTTTTTTTTAAAACAAAGATTTTCCCTCTATTGAATTAATTCAATTAATTCAATTAATTCAATTAATTCAATTAATTCAATTAATTGGATTAATTGAATTAATTGAATTCGAAAAGCATCTTTCGCTAATTCAATTAATTCAATTAATTCAATTAATTTGATTAATTGAATTAATTGAATTCGAAAAGCATCTTTCGCTAATTCAATTAATTCAATTAATTCAATTAATTGAATTAATTGAATTAATTGAATTAATTGAAATAATTGAATTAATTGAATTAATTGAATTAATTGAATTAATTCAATACGCGGGAAATCCGGATTTCGATTAGGGAACCCCACATAATTGAATTAATTGAATTAATTGAATTCGAAAAACCTCTTTCGCTAATTCAATTAATTCAATTAATTGGATTAATTGGATTAATTGAATTAATTGAATTCGAAAAGCATCTTTCGCTAATTCAATTAATTCAATTAATTCAATTATCTGTGTTTTTTAAAAAACAAAGATTTTCCCTCTATTGAATTAATTCAATTAATTCAATTAATTCAATTAATTCAATTAATTCAATTAATTCAATTAATTGGATTAATTGGATTAATTGAATTAATTGAATTCGAAAAGCATCTTTCGCTAATTCAATTAATTCAATTAATTCAATTAATTGGATTAATTGAATTAATTGAATTCGAAAAGCATCTTTCGCTAATTCAATTAATTCAATTAATTCAATTAATTGAATTAATTGAATTAATTGAATTAATTGAATTAATTGAATTAATTCAATACGCGGGAAATCCGGATTTCGATTAGGGAACCCCACATAATTGAATTAATTGAATTAATTGAATTCGAAAAACCTCTTTCGCTTATTCAATTAATTCAATTAATTCAATTAATTGGATTAATTGAATTAATTGAATTCGAAAAGCATCTTTCGCTAATTCAATTAATTTAATTAATTCAATTATCTGTTTTTTTTTTTAAAACAAAGATTTTCCCTCTATTGAATTAATTCAATTAATTCAATTAATTCAATTAATTCAATTAATTCAATTAATTGGATTAATTGAATTAATTGAATTCGAAAAGCATCTTTCGCTAATTCAATTAATTCAATTAATTCAATTAATTGGATTAATTGAATTAATTGAATTCGAAAAGCATCTTTCGCTAATTCAATTAATTCAATTAATTCAATTAATTGAATGAATTGAATTACTTGAATTATTTGAATTAATTGAATTAATTGAATTAATTCAATACGCGGGAAATCCGGATTTCGATTAGGGAACCCCACATAATTGAATTAATTGAATTAATTGAATTCGAAAAACCTCTTTCGCTAATTCAATTAATTAATTCAATTAATTCAATTAATTCAATTAATTGGATTAATTGAATTAATTGAATTCGAAAAGCATCTTTCGCTAATTCAATTAATTTAATTAATTCAATTATCTGTTTTTTTTTTTTAACAAAGATTTTCCCTCTATTGAATTAATTCAATTAATTCAATTAATTGAATGAATTGAATTAATTGAATTAATTGAATTAATTGAATTAATTGAATTAATTGAATTAATTGAATTAATTGAATTAATTCAATACGCGGGAAATCCGGATTTCGATTAGGGAACCCCACATAATTGAATTAATTGAATTAATTGAATTCGAAAAACCTCTTTCGCTAATTCAATTAATTCAATTAATTGAATTAATTCAATTAATTCAATTAATTGGATTAATTGAATTAATTGAATTCGAAAAGCATCTTTCGCTAATTCAATTAATTCAATTAATTCAATTATCTGTTTTTTTTTTTTTAAACAAAGATTTTCCCTCTATTGAATTAATTCAATTAATTCAATTAATTCAATTAATTCATTTAATTCAATTAATTCAATTAATTCAATTAATTGGATTAATTGAATTAATTGAATTCGAAAAGCATCTTTCGCTAATTCAATTAATTCAATTAATTCAATTAATTGGATTAATTGAATTAATTGAATTCGAAAAGCATCTTTCGCTAATTCAATTAATTCAATTAATTTAATTAATTCAATTAATTCAATTAATTGGATTAATTGAATTAATTGAATTCGAAAAGCATCTTTCGCTAATTCAATTAGTTCAATTAATTCAATTAATTCAATTAATTGAATTAATTGAATTAATTGAATTAATTGAACTAATTGAATTAATTGAATTAATTGAATTAATTGAATTAATTGAATTAATTCAATACGCGGGAAATCCGGATCTCGATTAGGGAACCCCACATAATTGAATTAATTGAATTAATTGAATTAATTGAATTCGAAAAACCTCTTTCGCTAATTCAATTAATTCAATTAATTCAATTAATTCAATTAATTGGATTAATTGAATTAATCGAATTAGTTAGATTAATTAAATTAATTAAAGTGTCCATAATCTGAGTTATCATAATTATGATAACTTTAGGTTCCCAAACCTGAGTTATCATGATTATGATAACTTTAGGTTCCCAAACCTGAGTCATCATAATTATGATAGCTTTAAGGTCCCCAGTCTGAGTTATCATGATTATGATAACCTTAGGTTCCCAAGCCTGAGTTATCATAATTATGATAACTTTAGGTTCCCAAACCTGAGTTATCATAATTATGATAACCTTAGGTTCCCAAACCTGAGTTATCATAATTACGATAACTTTAGGTTCCCAAACCTGAGTTATCATAATATTGATAACTTTAGAGTCACCAACTGGAGTTATCATAATTATGATAACTCCTTAGGGTCCCACCCCTGAGTTATCATAATTATGATAACTTTTAATTCGCAGCTTCACCTTAAGAGAGAGGCGCGCGAATAGGGGGGTGTAATATCAAGCGATTGTGTGCTACAATATGGAGTAGAGGAAGTGTGCAGGTAGGTGTGCGGGACGATGAAATAAGACTAGTGAGTAGAATGATGAAGCGTTGAGCTCCGAAATCTTAAGGACCATGGCTTGTGATTTGAATCCTTGCAGCAAAAAAAGAGCTTAAAAACTTAAGGACCAAAGCTTGCGGTTTAACTATTCTGGGCAAAAACTGGACCCCAAATCATAGGGACCAGGGCTTGCGATTTGACCTTTTGGAGCAAAAACTGGGCCCAAAATCTTAGGGACCAGGGCTTGCGATGCTACTCTTTGGAGTAAAAAACTCGCCCAAAATCTTCAGGACCAGGGCTTGCGATTTGACTCTTTGGAGCAAAAACTGTGCCCCAAATCTTAGGGACCAGGGCTCGATTTGGCCAAATTTTGCCGGGCAGCCTGCGGGCAAAATTTGGCCAAATCGGGCTGCTCTTCGTATGCCATGAGAAATGCGCGGCTCGATTTGGCCAAATTTTGCCCGGAGGCTGCCCGGCAAAATTTGGCCAAATCGAGCCGCGCATTTCTCAGCGCGTACGACGAGCAGCCCGATTTGGCCAAATTTTGCCCGCAGACTTCCCGGCAAAATTTGGCCAAATCGAGCCGCGATAGTTTAAATAATTTCGGGCCTCCAGAAAGGCGCGGCTCGATGTGGCCAGATTTTGCCGGGCAGTCTGCGGGCAAAATTTGGCCAAATCGGGCTGCTCGTCGAACGCGATGAGAAATGCGCGGCTCGATTTGGCCAAATTTTGCCGGGCAGCCTCCGGGCAAAATTTGGCCAAATCGAGCCGCGCCTTTCTGAAGGCCCGAGATTTTTAAACTATCGCGGCTCGATTTGGCCAAATTTTGCCGGGCAGCTTCCGGGCAAAATTTGGCCACTCTTTGGAGCAAAAAATGCGCCCAAAATCTTAAGGACCAGGGCTTGCGATTTGACTCTTTGGAGCAAAAACTAGGCCCCAAATTGTTAGGGACCAGGGCTTGCGATTTAACTCTTTGGAGCAAAAATTAGACCCAAAATCTTAAGGACCAGGGCTTGCGATTTAACTCTTTTGGGCAAAACATGAACCCAAACTCTCATGGACCAGGGCTTGCGATTTGACTCTTTTAAGCAAAACATGAACCCAAACTCTCAGGGACCAGGGCTTGCGATTTGACATTTTGGAGCAAAAACTGGTCCCAAAATCTTAGGGACCAGGGCTTGCGATGCTACTTTTTGGAGCAAAAAATGCGCCCAAAATCTTAAGGACCAGGGCTTGCGATTTGACTCTTTGGAGCAAAAACTAGGCCCCAAATTGTTAGGGACCAGGGCTTGCGATTTAACTCTTTGGAGCAAAAATTAAACCCAAAATCTTAAGGACCAGGGCTTGCGATTTAACTCTTTTGGGCAAAACATGAACCCAAACTCTCATGGACCAGGGCTTGCGATTTGACTCTTTTAAGCAAAACATGAACCCAAACTCTCAGGGTCCAGGGCTTGCGATTTGACATTTTGGAGCAAAAACTGGTCCCAAAATCTTAGGGACCAGGGCTTGCGATGCTACTTTTTGGAGCAAAAAGGACCAGGGCTTGCGATTTGACTCTTTGGAGCAAAAACTAGGCCCCAAATTGTTAGGGACCAGGGCTTGCGATTTAACTCTTTGGAGCAAAAATTAGACCCAAAATCTTAAGGACCAGGGCTTGCGATTTAACTCTTTTGGGCAAAACATGAACCCAAACTCTCATGGACCAGGGCTTGCGATTTGACATTTTGGAGCAAAAACTGGTCCCAAACTCTCAGGGACCAGGGCTTGCGATGCTACTTTTTGGAGCAAAAAATGCGCCCAAAATCTTAAGGACCAGGGCTTGCGATTTGACTCTTTGGAGCAAAAACTAGGCCCCAAATTGTTAGGGACCAGGGCTTGCGATTTGACTCTTTGGAGCAAAAATTAGACCCAAAATCTTAAGGACCAGGGCTTGCGATTTAACTCTTTTGGGCAAAACATGAACCCAAACTCTCATGGACCAGGGCTTGCGATTTGACTCTTTTAAGCAAAACATGAACCCAAACTCTCAGGGACCAGGGCTTGCGATTTGACATTTTAGAGCAAAAACTGGTCCCAAAATCTTAGGGACCAGGGCTTGCGATGCTACTTTTTGGAGCAAAAAATGCGCCCAAAATCTTAAGGACCAGGGCTTGCGATTTGACTCTTTGGAGCAAAAACTAGGCCCCAAATTGTTAGGGACCAGGGCTTGCGATTTAACTCTTTGGAGCAAAAATTACACCCAAAATCTTAAGGACCAGGGCTTGCGATTTAACTCTTTTGGGCAAAACATGAACCCAAACTCTCATGGACCAGGGCTTGCGATTTGACTCTTTTAAGCAAAACATGAACCCAAACTCTCAGGGACCAGGGCTTGCGATTTGACATTTTGGAGCAAAAACTGGTCCCAAAATCTTAGGGACCAGGGCTTGCGATGCTACTCTTTGGAGCAAAAAATGCGCCCAAAATCTTAAGGACCAGGGCTTGCGATTTGACTCTTTGGAGCAAAAACTGGGCCCCAAATCTTAGGGACCAGGGCTTGCGATTTGACTCTTTGGAGCAAAAATTAGACCCAAAATCTTAAGGACCAGGGCTTGCGATTTAACTCTTTTGGGCTGCTTGCGATTTGTCATTTTGAGAGCTCAGTTTTCCACAAACATAAGGGGGACACTGCTTGCGATTTGCCAGTTTGGGCGCTCAGTTTTCCAAAAACTTAGGGGGGACACTGCTTGCGATTTATCATTTTGGAAGCTCAGTTCTCCAAAAACTTAGGGGGGGGCACTGCTTGCGATTTGTCATTTTGAAAGCTCAGTTTTCCACAAACTTAAGGGGGACACTGCTTGCGATTTGTCATTTTGGGCGCTCAGTTTTCCAAAAACTTAGGGGGGACACTGCTTGCGATTTGTCATTTTGAGAGCTCAGTTTTCCACAAACGTAAGGGGGACACTGCTTGCGATTTGCCAGTTTGGGCGCTCAGTTTTCCAAAAACTTAGGGGGGACACTGCTTGCGATTTGTCATTTTGAGAGCTCAGTTTTCCACAAACTTAAGGGGGACACTGCTTGCGATTTGTCATTTTGGGCGCTCAGTTTTCCAAAAACTTAGGGGGGACACTGCTTGCGATTTGTCATTTTGAGAGCCCAAGCTTAAGGGGGACACTGCTTGCGATTTGTAATGTTGGAAGCTCAGCAAGGCGGTTCAACAGTACCAAATCTTCTTTGAGGTTGTCTCTGAAAATTTGGTACTGTTGAACCGCCCTGTTT
>CAJNDS010000645.1:0-99469 GCA_905221605.1 Symbiodinium natans
TTGATAATCATCTAGTCATAACGGCTCGCTCCTTCAGTTTCAAGACATCGAAGGCTCACCCGAGAGCAAGAGCTTCTATTTTAGCACACGCAGGAAATGAGCCAAGGCGGCTGCCGAAAACTGTAATGTGAGCAGCTTCTGCATGCTCCTGCAAAGATCTGCGAGTGCATTGTGCGCCATGCAGCGCCTAGGGGAGCTTGTCAGCTGTTGGCACAATGACGGCGAAAACGTCGGAGATGGCTGTCAAGGCGCTTTTCTTGAGCAAGGCCGCCTCTAGACTCCAACTAGAACCTTAATAAGAGTCATATGTTTAATACCCTCTTAAGTTTCATGTAAACAAAAATAGAACATAATCTTATACAAACAAAAATAAAACAGATAACTCCCTTTGGGGGGATATAGGCCTCCACGGGCTCGCCGGTTAGAGGATCCGCCAGGGAGCGAGTCGCCGTGGCGCTGGCGACCACGGTTGAAGCGTAGCCGAGGTTGAAAGCACCCCGGGCAGTCGAGTTCACGCACATGTGGGCCATGAAGCCAACCAAAACCAAGGACTTGACGCCTTTGCCTTGAAGGTACTCGTGGAGAGTCGTGTCATGGAAGGAGTTGGGAACCTTCTTCACGATGACTTCCTCTCCAGAGATTGGGGCAACGGGCTCCGCAATCTGGCCAACGGGCTGAGTGAGGTCGTAGGGCGAGCCCTCACCAGCATCGTGCTGGATGTGGACCACCGTGGCACCTTCCGCGCGAGCGCGCTTGAGCAGCGCCGCGCACTCTTCCAGGGCAGGCTCCACGCCCTCCAGCTTCATGACGCCCTCGCGGTACGTCTGCTGCGCGTCGATGATCACCTTGCAGGCACAAGCCCCAGAGCAGCGAAAAGCTCAAGGGCCATTGGCTGCTAGCAGTTATATCCGCCGACCCCAGCGGTAGCAGGGCGGCGTCAGTGAAGACCCCCCACCGCCCTCACCGCCCTCACCCGCTCTCACAGCATGCTGCTCATGACACCTTGAATTGGAGTGTTTTTGCATTGTTTGGCTTCAGTGCATGCCCAAACCCCGCCACCCATCGCCCTCACCCATGACGCCTTGAATTGGACCTTTGACCCCCCCCCCACCCCATCCATTCAGGTGGTTTAAAGGGTCCAGTGCATGCTGCGAGACCACCCCACCATCGTGCACCATCCGACCGCCCCCCCGCTCTCACCGCTCTCATCGCTTCTTCATCTCTATGCCCCCCAGTCCACCCCTGCCTTCCGCCCCCAACTCCCTAATCCGACACCAACCCTCTACCGTCACCCCCCACCGCCGCCCCCCTTTCCCCCCCCCCCCCCCCCCCCCCCCCCCCCCCCCCCCCCCCCCCCCCCCCCCCCCCCCCCCCCCCCCCCCCCCCCCCCCCCCCCACACCTTGGGTCTGGGGTCGGCGGCACTGGCGGTAGCCATTAAATCGGGCAGCGCGAGGTCCCCAAAGGACCGAGCAAATGCGGACCTTTTAGCCCGGGTCGTCCCGGGAATAGCCTTGCTGGCCTCTGGCCTTCTGCGAAGCAGAATTAGGCCGGACGCCAGTGCCGCCGACCCCCGCGTGCCGCCGGTGAACGGCTTTTTTTCGTTGTTTTTTGCGTCGCCACGGAGGCCCCCAGAGGGCGCGCATCATGAGCATCAGCGGGTCCAGGCCGGGACCCCCAGGCGCGCATCAGGAGCATCAGCGGCTCCCGGGGCGGGACCGCGGGGGGGCATCAGGAGCATGATGCCCCCCAAAGGGCGGGCATAAGCGACGTGTCTAAGCCCGGGGCTAGGAAAAAGGTAGTTTAGGGGCCTTATAAAGTGCTTAGAAACGTTAAGGGAGTCTCGGAGCCTCAAACGCTTAGAGATTTGAAGGGAGTTTAGTGGCCTGAAAATGCTGAGAAACTTAATGCTTAGAGATTTTAAGGGAGTTTAGGGGCCTCAACATGCTTAGAAACTGCTCGCCCCGGGCTTCTGCGTGCGCTGCCCGCCCATGGGCGCAGCCCCTTAAAATAATCAAGCACACCAGGGATCCCAACGCATTCTGATGCATTCTAGCAAGGCGCCAGAGCAGAGTCCTTGAGCGGAGTCGGCTCAGCCGGCAGCCCAGACAGAGTGCGCAGAGTCGGCGACGCCATGGTTTTTCAAGGATCTGCCGTACCGGGAGGCTCGAAAATCTGACTGTGGCTTCGAGGCAAAGAAGCAGCGGACGATTGACCGCACAGCAAGTCACGGGCCTCGCGTTGGGTCGAACGCAGTAGTTTCGAGGGAAGATTCACGCTGGACTCTCTTAAAGAAAGGAAAGTGAATTCAAACCATCGCGCGCTGAGCGCTGTCTAGCTAGTTAAACTCTAAAAGCCTCTGCACACCGACGCGGGCGCGCGCAGCGTCTAAAATCACACCGTCGATTGGAGAAGTCACAGAAAAGGCCTTCAAGAACTGAGGTCTGCGAGCCCCATGAAAGGCAAGGCAGAGATCTTTCCAGTACATCAAGTCTCAAGAGTGGAAGAGAAGGAAACCAGAGCAGAGCACAGATTGTTTCCGCTGTTGCCATGTCCTTGTCTTCCAGGGTCCTCTTGCCCGCAACCTCATCTCAGATGAGTGGAGCCCAAACGCTCTTCCTCTGCGAACCGCGAGGGAATACTTTTTCAATCGCTCACTTCAGTGGGCTCTTATTCAGAGAAAGGGCATGGCATCATCGCTGCATATCAAGTCTCGGACCACATGCCCTTCCAGGCTGAAATGGGTTCGAGTTTGAACTGGCAGCTACAAAACAAGGCATGCATCGAGCAGGAAAGCAACTGCTGCTTTCCAACTACGCCAGCCTGGCCACGAGGCTTTCCCAGCCAGTCAAAGCAAGTGCATGCAAATGCATGCAAACTGTCAATTACAGGAATTGAGGTTGCCAAACTTGATACCTAATTCTGAGACGTACAAGACAGTCCAGCTCAATTCCTGACGGTTGAGTTGCACCTGTACGAATGAATTACCAGCATGAAGACGGTTTCCGCATGGGATGTGATGAGGTCTTCGTGGTGCGAGCTGCAAGAACCGTCTCCAGCCATGATCGCACATCTCGGTGCCCTACGGTTAGTCAATCTTCCCAACGCCTGGCAGCTCCAAAACAGTGAGGCGTGTTGCACGCGTGCTCATGCAACGGCCTAAACGACTGCACAGGCATGTTCAGAGCCAGATACCTTCATCGTACATAGTGCATTATATTTAAGTGTGAACCATTATGCAACAAAAAGTAATGTAGTATATAACATTAGGTTGTTATATTTTGTCTCGATGATCAGGGCGCGCTGGGTCACCCCCCCCCCCCCCCTCCGTGGTACCTGCCCCCGTAGGTGTGGTCCCCCGCCATGTGGTGTGGTTGGGAGGTCGGGGTTAGGGCTTCGGGTTCAAGGTTTACGGTTTCGGGTTCAAGGTTTGTAAGCTGAGCTGTTGTGCGGTGCGTATGTTTAAGGTTTGGAGTTTCGAATTCCCCCCCTCCGGTGGTGTGGTTGCTGGGTAGGGGTTTAGGGTATAAGGTTTAGGGTTTAGGGTTCCACCGAGGTTTAGGTTTTTGGGTTTAAGATTTGGGTTTACGGGAGGGGGAGGTTTGGGGTTTTTTTTTTGGGGGAGGCGGAGGGGAGGGCGGGGGGAAGGGGGGAAGGGGGGAAGGGGGGAAGGGGGGAAGGGGGGAAGGGGAAGGGGGGGAAAGGGGGGAAGGGGGGAAGGGGGGAAGGGGGGAAGGGGGGAAGGGGGGAAGGGGGGAAGGGGGGAAGGGGGGAAGAAGGGGGAAGGGGGAAGAGGGAAAGGGGGGAAGAAGGGGGAAAGGGGGGGGGAAGGGGGGGAAGGGGGGGGAAGGGGGGGGGGAGGGGGGGGGAAGGGGGGGGGGAAGGGGGGGGGAAGGGGGGGGGAGGAAAGGGGGGGGGAAGGGGGGGGGGAGGGGGGGAAGGGGGGGAAAGGGGGGGGGAAGGGAAGGGGGGGGGGGGGGGGGGAAGGGGGGGGGAAGGGGGGGGGAAGGGGGGGGGAAGGGGGGGGGGGTGTGATACCAGCGGCGGGTCGGGGAGAGGGGGGGACCGGTGAACTGTGAACCGCGATCATACATGCATATACATTGGGGCTGCTGGCCGCTTTGCAAAGGGGGCACGTGCGCCTGCTCCAACCAGCCCTGATGAGCCAGACGACATGTCCAGCCTGGCAGTGAACTTCGAAAAACAACTTTAGCTGTGCGGCTATGCATCCAGAAAAGCAGGAAAGCAAAGCAGATGCGGCCTCATTGGTTCAGGTTCAGGTGCTTCCCCCGGCGTCTGCTCGCGACTGCTGGGGCCTAGGAACTCGGCGGCAAGCTTCACCCAATTCTTCTCAACAGCCTCAGATCCGAGCTAAACTCATCTGCCCCCAGCGACCTGCGCCAACATGAGCACGCGTGGCTTTCAAGTTCCTCCCTTGGGTGCTCTGCAGTTCTCGTTATGATTAATATTCAAAATACTATTGTTACTATTATTATTACTATTTTCGTTATTGTTATTGTTTGATTAGTCTTAAAATTATCATTCTTAGTATTGAGCCTCGGCAAGCTTGCTGGCTCGTGGCTTGTAGCCTCGCCTGATCGGAGGGCCGTCCACAAAGATGGCTCAAATCACTTTCTGAGAAAGCTTGCGAGCCTTTCTCCAAACGCGACCTTGTGAGAGGAGCGGCCACAGTTCACTCAGAACACTAAGCCATAAAACGCTGGCTGGTTCTTCGTAGGGAATGAGGGTATGCGGGCCCTACTTTTGTCCCGTTAAGGGATTACATAGGGCCCTCGTTCGCATTCTCTACGAAGAATTAGGGGGAACACCACTCGTGTGCCACTCGGCTCGCGACTTCAAAAGAGCAGGGCAGAAGGTCCTCAGCATCCGATCCTCAGCGGACGTCCGAATCCCTCAGGTGGCTTATAAGGTTGAGGGTTTAGGGTTTAGGGTGCAGGGTTTAGGATTTAGGGGGTTTCAAGGATGTTCAAAGGCTTGTAGGGTAGGGCGGTTAGGGTTTAGAGGGTAGGGCTGTTAAGGGTAGGGCGGCTAGGGTTTAGAGGGTAGGGCTGTTAGGGTTCACAAACGCTTCCGGATGCGCCCCTCCTCATGCCTCCTTCTCATGGCCCCCTCTCGTCTACTGACTGGGAGAATTTGGTGACTTGCGCGGATACCAAGTGCCAAACTGTCATTTAATGAAGCCAATGCTGACATGTGATCTCGCTGCCCCGAAACCCTAAACCCTAAACCCTAAACCCTAAACTCTAAACCCTAAAACCCTTAAGCAGAATGCCCAGCTGCCTTGCTTGTTGCCGAATTCCCTCACAGTTTGAGGCGAGACTCCATGAATCCGGGCTTTTTTGGCCTGACAGGAGCAAACTAGGTCGTTCACTTCATGTCGGATTTCAAACATAGACTTTGTCAATAGCCTCAGACGAGAGAGGGCAGAGAGGGAGAGAGAAAGATGAGAGGAGAGAGAGAGAGAGAGAGGGAGGAGAGAGAGAGAGAGAGAGGAGAGAGAGGGAGAGAGAAAGAGAGAGAGGAAAGAGAGAGACAGAGTAAGAGAGAGAGAGCGAGGGGAGAGTGAGACAGAGAGACAGAGAGAGCGGAGAGAGAGAGAGAGATAGAGAGAGGAGAGAGGGAAAGCGAAGAGAGAGAGAAAGAGGAGAGAGCGAGAGCGAGAGATGCTTCATTGGAGAGACAACTCAAGGGGCGCGAGAGAAAGAGACAGAGAGTCTGAGCGAGGGGGTGACCGCATTAAGGAGACGAGGGCCTGCTTCCTTCCGCAAAAGCATCGGGATCGAACTCGCGTTCACCGCGCCCTGCTTTGATCGCGACCATGGGAGACTCCGACGTCTCGCTTTCGGCCTCGGGCACAACACTTCTGTCAATTGCATGGTCAGAGTCAGAATCCAGCATCTCGCTGTTCCAAGGCGCTTTGGTGTGCTCGTCGGGAGGTATGCTGACCTGGCAGAGCTCCAGATGGGGGTGTACGAAAATAGGGGGCACCCCTATATACCCCAAAATAGAATCCCCTTAAAGGGACCCCCCAAAAAGGGTACCCCATTTTCGGAAACCCCCCAGATTGCCACCACTGTGCAGGCATCAGCAATTGCCACTTCAGGCGCCTCAGGCTGTATCGGGGCCAGGTGAGCCAGGGGATCCCACTCTCCATCCTCAAGGCAGCGAGATCCACTGAACTGCGCTGCCAGAGCAGCTTCTGAAAGCCAGAGAGAGGAGAACGGCGTACACACACACACACACACATGCCTCCGACGAGGAAGGCTTGCAGCTTGACGTGTCCTGCAAACGTCGTATAGCCATGAACCGAGAAGGGGATCCGCATTGTGCACGTTCATCTCATCTGAGGACTCGACACTTTGATCAGGATCATGTGTGGAAGCAAACGAAGCCAAAGAAGCAGCCTACACAGAGAGTTCACGAAGAAAAGTTTTGAAGCTTCAACTGCTCACTCTCGACCCTAAACCCTGCATAAACCCCGAAGCCCTACACCAAGACACCCTAAACCCAACCCCCCCCCAAACCATGCACAAGAGCGACTCGAGCCTTGTGCTCCAACAGACGACACAGTTCGGACAGCTCCCTCTCCACCTCTCAAGGATGCGGAACTCAGCGTCTTAAGCCAGGTTGGGTTTAGGAGGTTTTAGGGTTTAGGGTTTAGGTTTTAGGTTTTAGGGTGAAGGGGTAAGGGTTTACGGTTAGAAGGTTCTTGGGGTTTCTGGCCTCTAAAGGTTTCCATCATGGGAGGAATTCAGAACAATCCCCGCAGGAAAGGAAACAAGCATGACTCAGGATGTCATAGCTTTCCCCCCCTAAACCCGCGAAAGAGATTCCTTCCAACGTGCCCCAAACAGTGCCTTGTGAGTGGTGTGGGCCGCCAAGGAAGTTGGGCATGTGCCACACTTGTCCAATGCCGAGTGCCAAAAAGGATCCTCTTGCAATGAGAGCGCCGTGACTGGATGGAAGGAAAGTACAAGCTAATCCCCTCCCCCAAATGATAACCCCCCCCTAATATTAATTACTCCCATTAAAATTTTCTGAAAGTATATGAGGGGGGGGGGGGGGGGGGGGCGGTATTTAATATTGGGGGGTAGCGGGGGGCTTCAAATTAGGGAGGGGATTACTCTTCCGGAAATAACTTGACCCAAGCGTCCACATGCTCTGGCTCCAGTCCAACCTTGGCTTGGAATGTTCAAAACTTGCAAATACGCAAGACGGCTTGTTGCTTGCATTGGCTTGCATTGCAACAGTGCTGCGGCAATGTACATGACTCTGCTCTTATCATTAGAGCCTCGCAGCCAATTGCAAAGCATGGGAGGGGTTGGAAGGTTTAGGGCAAAACCTCAACCGTGTACCAATTCTACCACACGCACCAGCACAGCAATACCTTTCATCTGCCACTGTTACAAGTTCTTCAACTGACATTGCACAGATCTGCTGTCGCCACCACTGCCAGCATAGCCCCAGGTGACAACAGACCCATCGCCCAAGATAGCAGCAAAAGCACCGCCGGTAGCTTGAATCTGTTGGACGTCCTTCAGCTGACCTTGCACAGCTCTGCTGTCGCCACCATTGAAAGCATAGCCCCAGGTCACAACGGACCCATCGCCCAAGATGGCTGCAAAAGCAGCGTCGGTAGATTGGATCTACTGCACGTCCTTCAGCTGATCTTGCACAGCACTGCTGTCGCCACCACTGCAAGCTTCGCCCCAGGTCACAACGGACCCATCGCCGAAGATGGCTGCAAAAGCACCGCCGGTAGCTTGAATCTGCTGCACGTCCTTCAGCTGATCTTGCACAGCATTGCTGCACCGAAGGCAGCAGCCCCCAGGTCACAACAGACCCATCGCCCAGGATGGCAGCAAAAGCTCCATCGTCTTCGTCATCGTTAGCTGTAGCTTGGATCTGATGCACATCCTTCAACCGACCTTCCACAGCTCTGCTGTCGCCACCAGCGGCAGCATCGCCCCAGGTCACAACGGACCCATCGCCCAAAGATGGCAGCAAAAGCACCGCCAGTAGATTGGATCTGCCGCACCTCCTTCAGCTTATCTTGCACAGCCGCCACCAAAGCCAGCATTGCCCCAGGTCACAACGGACCCATCGCCGAGGATAGCGGCAAAAGCACGTGCATTGCCGCTTACGTAAACGCTACTCAAATGCAAGCTCAATGTATCGCCGTTCTGCAACGTAGCTTCCTGAAGCGTGCCTGCTGTATCCACAACGCCTCCGCATGAGGACAGGAGTCTACCTCTGCCAACTGCCAGGGCCCGCTGTGCTCTGCTTCTCAAGGTTTCTACAGTCTCATCCGGATCTGCTTCCAGTGAAACTTTCCTGCCACTCAGCAGGCTCACGATAATCGTCAAGGGCATGATGCGATGCAGCGGGCACTTACAACACCAGAGGAACTTGGTGATGCCGCGGCAGAGGGGCGGAGGGGTGCAAAACAGCCAGAAAGTCTTCTGAACCGTAATGGGGCCGCTCCCTGCTTGTCCCATGCTCCTAAACTCCCTAAGGTCAAGGGCGCAACCCTTTGTAATGGACCAGGAAATCTCATTCGAATGTGTTTCCGCGAGCAGCTGATGCCCTAAACTAAACCCTAAGTCCCGCCAACTGGCGACCAACACAACGCGCTCGATTTTTAAATCTCTCTTCTGACAGCGAAGGTGAAGTCTTCTACGTCACTTACATCTTCGAAGTCAGGTGCTTCTGTAGAAACATCCAGCACGACGCCGCCAGAACCTCTCCTGCCGGGGTCTCTGCAGATCTCCGGATCTTGCTCCTCGGACTCCAGGTCCTCAAACTCATCCGCAGCAGATCTGCTGCGACTTCTGCAGAAGATCTGGATGCCATGGGTGACATCCTCAGGTGCTTCCGAAACCTTCCTCTTGTCTGCTGCTGCAAAGACAGCCTCGAGCGCGAAGAGATGCCTCAAGGCCAAGATGGTGGCTTGCAAGGCTCTGCTGGAGTAGTAGTGCACGTCCATCTGGCGCTTGGGGGGCGGCGGGAGCTCGGAGAGCTGATGCTGCACCTCGCTGTTCACGTCGAAGTGCGCCTGCAGCCCGTTCCTGTCCTGCATGAACTCGTACATCCCTCCCGGGAAGAGTCGGATGTGATGAAGGATCCAGTGTCGGTGAATCACCATCTCATACATCACTAAGCTGAGGCGCGTCAGGTCCAAGGCTGGAAGAATGCCAAGCCTATCCATCAGCTTGTTGATCTCGATCTTTACATTGCCATACTCCATCGGAAACGCGAGGTGGTGAGTGATGGGCATCTTGTTCTCGAAGTCCTTGGGAGGTTGCGTTGCCCCTAGCTCAACTTACAGTCTCTGGCTCTACACTGGCTCTACTCGTGCTTCGAACTCCGCTGGCCACAACAAAGGTAAAGCTCAGAGACTCAGAACAGGCTGATGTTGCTTGTGTGCGACTGCGTGCAATGACAACACGATCATCGCTGTTCTCAACCCTAAACCCAAAACCCAAAACCCTAAACCCTAAACCCTAAACCTTTTCAAAACTTGCAGCTGCCAGACAAGACCTGCACAGTCCTGCGTGTCATCGGAGTCTGCCGGACGCAGAGTGAACTCCAAATCGACGCCTTCAGAGTAGTGAAAGAAGATGGCGGAGCAGTTGCCAATGCGAGCAGCATCGAGATAGCGGCCAGTATCTTTCAGTCTGACACCTGCCAGGACGTGCCATCTTCCGACAGGTAGGTGGGCGGGCTCTATCTCATTTAACTGTCTCTTCCCTAAACCCTAAACCCTAAACCCTTGGACTCTTAGTAATACGAAAGGAAGCCCAAAAATGAACATAAACCCCAAGTCCGGCGTTCGGCTGCCCTAAACCCTAACTTTACGGCCCATTGAAGGCCGTCACGTCGGACGGGGGGTGGGGAAACGAATACACCCTGAACCCTAAACCCTAAACCCTAAGCCCTAAGCCCTAAACCCTAAACCCTAAACCCTAGTCTGCAAGCCTTCTTCGTCATCAGTACCGGCAGAGAACTTAAGTTTGGACAGCTCCACGCATGCGGCGAGGTGAGTGACAAGCTTCATCGCAGGAGGAGCCACGAAAACCATTACCTGACGAAGGATGGGGACTACAAGACTGCTCTCATCCGGCGAGACCCGAAACCCTAAACCCTAAACCCTAAACCCGAAACCTAAACCCTAAACCCTAAACCCTGAGCAACAGGCGCTACAGCAGAAGCAGAGTCTGTGGCCTTGTCCCAGTTCAAGGGCAGCTCTCTGTCCTTTGCGCTTCCTTAAGTTCCATGTGATGTGGTTTAGGGTTTAGGGTTTAGGGTTTAGGGTTTAGGGTTTAGGGTTTAGGGTTTAGGGTTTAGGGTTTAGGGTTTAGGGTTTAGGGTTTAGGGTTTAGGGATGAGGGATGAGGGATTAGGGTTTAGGGGGGTTTAGGGTTTAGGGTTTAGGGATGGGTCGACAGCATCAAATGGCCCCTAACCCCCATAAACTCCCTAATAAGGGTTTCGGGTTTCGGGTTGAACCCTAAACCCTAACCCTAAACTCCCTAAAGCTCGCGAATGAGGGAAGCACAGGCACGCGCATGCGTGACGACTACAGCAGTGGACTCCATCAAGTACTCGTCACTCAGATCCAGTTCCTCACAGATCTGCATTGCCCGTGTTGAGGTCACCACCTGGCGTTGTTGTCTGCGGCTCGTGCGAATCCTAAACCCTAAACCCTAAACCCGAAACCCTAAACCCTAAACCCTAAACCTTAAACCCTACACCACCCTTAACCCCCTCATAACCCCTCCTAACCTCCTTCTTGTCCTTAAATTTCCCTTGCCTCGTCGACCTCGTAGAGCCGTGCAGCGAAAGGCTCCTTAAGAGTTCCTTCCTGCCTTGGTAGCCCAGTAACCTTATAATATGGGTTTAGGATTTAGGGTTTAGGGTTTTGGGTTTTGGGTTTAGGGTTTAGGGTTTAGGGTTTAGGGTTTAGGGTTTAGGGTTTAGGGTTTAGGTTTGGTAGCCCAGTAACCATCTTACATAAGGGCACCCTTTTTTGGCTGGCTATTTTATAAGGCAAACCAGAACCCGAGACAAAAGCAAAAAGGGATTTTATAAGGGAAACCAGAACCCAAACAAAAAAAGAAAGGAAAATGTGATTTTACAAGGGAAACCAGAAACCAAACAAAACAAAAGGGAAAAGTGATTTTATAAGGGAAACCAGAACCCACCCTAAACCCTAAACCCTAAACCCTAAACCCTAAACCCTAAACCCTAAATCCCAAAAAAGGAAAAGGGTACCACTGGGCTGCCAGGCTGCAGCACAAAGAGGAAGCTCAGCTGCTCGTCGATCTTTACAACGCGACTTTCAAGTCGCTTGGCTTTCGGGTTGTAGTACATCACCTGGTTTAGGGTTTAGGGTTTAGGGTTTAGGGCTTAGGGCTTAGGGCTTGGGGTTTAGGGTTTAGGGTTTAGGGTTTGGGTTTAGGGCTTAGGGCTTAGGGCTTAGGGCTTAGGGCTTAGGGCTTAGGGCTTAGGGCTTAGGGCTTAGGGCTTAGGGCTTAGGGCTTAGGGCTTAGGGCTTAGGGCTTAGGGTTTAGGGTTTAGGGCTTAGGGTTTAGGGTTGAGGGTTTATATAGGGTTTAGGCTTTAGGGTTTAGGGTTTAGGGCTCAGGGACCTGTCTTAGACAGAGGGCATGCAGCACAAACGCCCCAAGTCCAAGCACATTGGGCAAAAGGAAACCGGAGGCGAAACGTGGCTTGGGTGCATGTGGGTATCCTGTTTCAGCATCTGAGTCAATGAGCCACTTGCAGGTCAGGACACGTGCCGGCCGACTTGCATGACTTCCAGCGGATCCACATCCTCCACTTTCGCCTCCCAAGCACAAACGCGGCGTGCTATGCCGAGCATGCTGAAGACCCTAAACCCTAAACCCTGAACCCTGAACCCTAAACCCTAAACCCTAAAGTCTCAACACGACACGAGTACGGTGTCCCAGCTATCTCAAGCCTCTGGAAGTCGCAAGACGGAGTCGCCAGCAGCTGATATGTACTCGCCCTGACAGCCAGAGGCAAGCCTCTTCCTTAGGCAGGAATTGGGGATGAGGGATTCGGGTTTAGGGTTTAGGGTTTAGGGTTTAGGCAAGAGCTCGCGCTTGGCTTGTCGATGGCTCGGCTCACCCTGTTCGAGTACGAACTGCTGCCGCCAGGCGTCAAGCTCTGCCAGCGCAGGCTGCTGGTCACTGGTGTGAAGCGTTTCCCCTGCGGCGCCGAGATCATCCGGCCTCAGCTCGGCAGTTGAAGCAGAACATCTCGGCACAACGTCGTCCTCGGCCCCGAGCCACTTTAGACCAGCTGAGCTCGCAGGTAGGCCATTGATCCTGCCGTTGAGTTCTGATTGCCTTGGAACCCAAAATCTGCTTAGAGTTTAAATTCTAAGGGTTGTTGAACTTGTAGCTTAAGGAAGCGCAGCAAATCGACATGGGGCAGGCAGCGCAAACGTAAAAACAAAAGAAAACTATATAGACGCAGCGAGGTATGTGTTTCCCTCTAGGCATCTCAGACCATAAGCCTTCTGCGGCCTGACTTTGGGGCCGGTGTGGGTTATGTAGGGTGGGGTGGTCAGCTTGGGGTCTAGCGGGCCAACACCGACCTTTCGGCGGAGGCGAAGTCAGGATGTGGGGGAGAATTCTCAGGCTTGCCCACTGCAAGAGGAAAAGAGTTGCTAATGGGGTTTAGGGTTTAGGGTTTAGGGTTTAGGGTTTAGGGTTTAGGGGTTTAGGGTTTAGGGTTTAGGGTGGGTTTAGGGTTACTTAGGGTTTAAGGCTTAGGGTAGTTCACACTCCTGGCATCCCCTTCCGAAACCGCAGTCCTGGTGGTACTTCAGGATGCGTGCACGTGCATTGTCTTTGTGCACTGATGAATTCTTGTGGAGCCCACACTGCGGCAACGGCAGACATGCAGTGAGATGCCTCATATTTGGAGGTTCATGGTACTTACTAACCAATCATAACTGTACTTAAAACTGTACTTATAACTGTACCTATCACCATATTAGGGCACTTAAGGGGCTGATAAGTGGGTTATAAGTACAGTTATCATTGGTTTACAAGTACCGTGAACCTAAGCACCTGCTGGCCTGCGACTGGAGCAATGCTTGCACTCCGCTTCCCACCAAGTACGGGTCAAGGAAGCGAAGCAAGGATCATGTAAAGTACCCTAAACCCTAACCCCTAAACCCTAAACCCTAAACCCTAAACCCTAAACCCTAAACCCTAAACCCTAAACCCTGAATGCAAGCAGGGAACCAGTTCTGGCATGGTCCATTGCGCACATGGCCATTTGCCTTCGTCACAATACCTGGACTGGGAAGGATTGAGCTTGCAAGTGCTTGACGTCCCTGTCAAGCAGGGTTTAGGGTTTAGGGTTTAGGGCTTAGGGCTTAGGGTTCAGGGTTCAGGGTTCAGGGTTCAGGGTTCAGGGTTCAGGGTTCAGGGTTCAGGGTTCAGAGTTCAGGGTTCAGGGTTCAGGGTTTAGGGTTTAGGGTTTAGGGTTTACGGCTTAGGGTTTAGGGTACACACGCGGATTCCCAGCCAAGATGCTCGAGGCTCACTTCAGGGACAGTCTGGCAGGATTCTGAAACACTCTCATCTCGAGAATGCTGTGGCGTCGATGCGGAAATGCTGAGCCCTTTCTCCGACCTTAGCCAACATTCTAAGAAACCAAATGTGCCATGGCCGAGAGTGCAGCTGACGCGACCAGGAAATTTCCAAAAGTTACGGTATCTGCTCTTGGGGACAATGATAATCATAAGGGCTATAGCAGTTTTCGGAGGAACATAAGGGGGCACCAGTGTTTCGGGAAACGCGTGCTAAAAACTGCTCCTCCAGTGCAAGAGTGGCGGCGGTTCTGGTGACGGATCAACTTCTGATTCGAAGTCTGGCCTTATCACTCGATTCGGCTTTGCTTCTACAACGCACGGCGCAGTATATAGCCCTGTGAAATATTAATAATAATCATCACAGTAATAAGGCCAATGGTCAGATCTCACCTGCGAATTCTGCCTGCAACTCCCAGCAATTCGGGTGCTTCGACGTGATGTGGAGCTGGGTCTTGGTGCAGCAAAGCTTCAGTTCTGGCGGAGGCGTAGAAACAGGCCTGGCTGCTTCTGTGAAGCTTGCTGCAGCAAGTAAACATGTGCCTCTAGAGCTCTCAGTCACCGGCAGCAGGACTGCAACATGCCAAGTACTACTCCAATCATTCCGTGGGTTACCATAAACCCTAGACCCTAAACGCTAAACCCTAAACCCTAAACCCTAAACCCTAAACCCTAAACCCTAAACCCTTTCTGTAGGGCAGTCCTGTCAGTCCAATTCTCCGGCATCTCACTCAGCATGCTGAGCGCAGCTCTTCGCCTAAGCGCTTCGAGCTCAACCGTCACCACTTGAGATGTTCCCCCTTGTACTTACAGTCCTTAATAGGGGTTGTAGTATCCCTGACAAAAAAACATTCCCTATGAAGGACTGTTAGTAAAAGGGGGAACATCCACAGTATAAAGCAAGCAGATGCTGTCCTCAGACCCCCACCCCCACTCGCCTTCCATCTCCCGCCAAAGCATTCTCAACCTGCCTACTAAATCCACAAAACAAACTGACAAACGCTTTAAGCTATAGATTCTTATAAACCACATAAATTAAACCATCTTACCTTGCTGTGCTATGTTCTTCGCTGGATACGTGCTCACCGGAAAATACATAGTTCTTTCCTCTTGCATTTCAAACAGCAGAAGTATTCCATACCATAATACAAGTCCCTTCCATCTGGTCGTTCCAGCTTTTCACTGTTTAGACTTGTTCTATAAGAAGTATTTGTGGTGTTGGACTTCTCGTAGTGTGTTTTCTTACACTTCTTTATGTCATAATCGTACAACTCGCAATGAGACATGCTTTGGTTGCATTCTCGTACCTTCCATCGTAAAACCAATAAAATGAAATCAACTATGAATTCAAGCAATCAAAATATTCTACTGTCCTCAACGTGCCTTTTCGTGCGTGAATAGTCGCACCCAGCGGACGTGGTAAAAGCGCTTTATTAGTATCCTTGATATTTGAAATTTATAAGCATGACAGTATTTGGCTACCCGTAGACAATATGTGAAAGAAGAATTACGTCAATGAAGAGAAAGAGCCATGTTTTTTGAAGAATACAAAACAGAAGACTTAAAACGAAGAGCATTGATACACAAACAAAAACTACGAAATGCTTAAACGATAGGAAAGACAAGAAACCATAAAATATACTGGTGATACTTGACGACATAGCAGAATAAATCCGCCGAGGCCTGGGGCCGTAGGTGTATTGGTAGCAGAAAGCAGGCCCACCTCTAATCCCCTCCCCAATGCTGCCAGGTTTGCACCCCTTGAAGGGAACTTTTTGCCTGGAATGGCTGTTGCGCAACAACCAGTTCGGAAGTCAATCAGATAATACTGATTTTCTGGGGTTGAAGAAGCAAGAAGAAGACAGAGCAAACGAAGATGTTAGGCGAGCACAATTAAGACAAAGAGAAAAAAGCAGGAGCTGCGACTTTCAATAGGAGCAAGTGATTTTTCAACACCTGCCGAAGTTTATGAAATGGAAACTGATGAAGGAGGCGAAGGTTATTTAATAGACGGACAAAGATTGAAAATGCGAACCGAACTTGAAGAAGGATTGAGAAGACAAGAACAAGCAAGTCAAAGAACAACAGAACGAGCAAGAAGTGATTTAGATGAAGTCAATCGTCAATCCTTACCCAGCCTTACCCGCCGGGGTTGAGATGCACAAAAAGGAACTGATGAAACGCCACCATTATGTAGAGGAAGAAGAAGATATGGCAGTTTGTGAAGACGATGCTCATTAGACTCCTCATTTGACATTTTGGAGTAGTAAGTCGGTCGATGATACTGAATATCAAATCTGTTACAAAGGCATAGCTGTGCCGCATAGGGGCGAATTAAGCAAAAAGGACTTCATGATAGCAGGAACAAGAAACAAAAGAACTTATACATTTGGTACCTTTACGGCAGGTTGGTGAGGTGCTATTGCTTCGATGTGGCTGTCGGGCTCACAGATCTGAGTGTGCCAGGCGGGCACACAGCCAGGAGCACCAGGAGGGTGCTAGCAGAAAGGAAAGCCTGGAGGGCTTCCTTTTCTTCACCCACCCTCCCAACCCTAGGGGCTCTATATGGGCCTGAACCGGGAAGGTTCATGCAGGACCTGTCAGGTCTGCCCTTTGTATGAGGAGACCCTGCCAGGGTATGTTTCAAAAACTATCATTTAGACTTAATGGAGGATAGCAAAATTTTGTCAAAACAGGATGGTGAAGACAATGGCGCTTGGACTGAACCGATAGATGGAAAAGAAATCAGACATGGACGATGAAGAAAGGAAAAGGAAAAAGGAAAAAGGAAAGGGCCACGCTTCTTCATCAACTGGTATAGGAGGAACAATATTCGAAGCAGGCAAGGAGGTAGGTAAAAATGCTGTTGAATGCTTTATTGAGTTTCATATAGATTGTTCAATTTGAGAAGTCACTAAAGCAAAAAAGCATATACATACATATATATATATATGTCTAATAAACCTAGCCATCGACGCATGAATATACATGTTAAGGCGACGCCCAACTTCTGAAGAAGCATTAGAAGAAACAATGAGAAAACAAAATAAAGATGATACCTGAAACTTTCGTTTTCATAGCGAATTAAGAGATAATCGAAGCGAGTTACAAAGCAGACGAGATGAGATGACACAAACATTTAGAGAAATGCTACAACAAGACAAAAGGAAAGCATCTGCTTGCTGACATAACCCCGAAAAAAAACCCGAACTATGATGATCCGTATTCTGGGGAACCTTAGTCCTACATACACCCGAAACCCTAAACCCTAAACCCCTAGACCCCCTAAACAGGGCACGGGGGAATGACCCATTTAGTGTCATTGTCTCAACACTGGGGGGTCACGTTGTGCAAGAAAGCAGCTCTGGCGGAGGCGTAGAGACAGGCCTCTGTGGGCGGCTTAAGTTTTGAAACTTTAGGGGCTTTTCAGAAATGGGGTTTAGGGTTTTGGTAAGGCTCATCCAGGACTTTCAGTCCTGTCAGACCAGTTCTCCGGCATCTCGCTGAGCATGCTGAGTGCGGTCCTTCGCCTAAGCTGCCGTCGCACGTCAACCGCATCCTTTCACTGCTGAGTCTCAGTGCAAAGAAGCCACGGTTCCGAAACTGGTGTAGAGATAGGCCTCTCTCTGTTTCAAAGAGGTTTGTTGCTGCCAGCAGGCAAGCCAAGCACGCGGAGAATGTTAAGCAAGAGATCTCACTCCGTCATGGACTGGAGCTAGCACACTTTGTTGACCGCAACGCCTGTCCTTTTGTCATGGCTTGTGTGCAGCTAGAACAGGGCATCCAGTCCTTTCAGACCAGTTCTCCGGCATCTCGCTGACCATGCTGCGTGGGGTTCTTCGCCTAAGCTCTTCGAGCCCTGAGACGGTCAGCAAGTACACCTCACCCAAAACCCTAAACCCTAATCCCTCAACCCTCAACCCTAAACCCTAAACCCTTGGCAAGGAAGGTTATCTGTCGATTGTAAAGGCAAGGCTCCCGAGAGAGGGACGACCAGAAGTGTCACTGAAGATCATGCTCACCGCGCTGTGTTGCCTGTGCTCCAATCAGCAACATGTAAGCTCAGCAGGCCTAAACCCTAAACCCTAAACCCTAAACCCTAAACCCTAACCCCTAAACCCTAAACCCTAAACCCTAAGCCCTAAACCCTAAACCCTAAACCCTAAACCCTAAACCCTAAACCCTAACCCCTACCATGAAACGTGCACGGCATGCCTTGGCAGAGTTCTGGAAGGGCTCATGTCCAGGCTCTCAAGATCATCAAAGATCATGCTGGTCGCGGTTCGCCTTCACGAGCTCAGGCTGTCAGGGTTCAGGGTTCAGGGTTTAGGGTTTAGGGTTTAGGGTTTAGGGTTTAGGGTTTAGGGCTTAGGGTTTAGGGTTTAGGGTCATATGGCTGCATCAAACCATCCAAAAAACCCTTGTGGCAAATGGCCCGGCAACGGGAGCAAGCTGTCAGACTCTCTGTCCGTCAAATCAGAAGCGATATAGCTATAATCTACTATATAATCATAATCATAATAATGTTAATAATCATAAGAAGAACAAGAAGAATATATATATATATATACATACATATATATATATATATATATAGCAACTGTCATATAGGATAATGTAAGAACAGCAACCATATAGCAGGCAAATTTATGTGTATATATATGTATATATTTATTTATTTATTTATTTATACTTATACTTATACTTATACTTATACTTATACTTATACTTATACTTATACTTCTACTTCTACTTCTACTTCTACTTCTACTTATACTTATACTTATACTAGCACGAAGAAGAATGGTAATAATAACCATCATCATCATCATCGTCATCATCATCATCATCATCATCATCATCATCAAGCTCCCCCGCTGTCCTCTGTGGCTCCTCCTCCTCCTCAACGACCATGCTGTAGGCTCGTTGAGGCCTCTGCAAGCAATGCAGAGCAAACCTCGATGATGCTCCGAGAGCCATCGCATATTCAGTTTGGGGTTTAGTGTTTGGTGTTTAGGGTTTACGGTTTAGGGTCTAGGGTTTAGGGTTTAGTGTCGAGGGCTTAGGGTTTAATGAGGGTCTAGGGAGCACTGCAAGCCAGCGAGGAACTGTAGATTCTGCGTCTTTTCAACCGTGCACGTCGGCGTGTATCGTACTGACTTTGGATTGGAAGTGGCCAGGACACTTTTGGGTCGTGCCTGCATCGCGCACCCACAACATCTTCATCTTCGCTCACGACCATGCTCAGTCCTCTTGACCTTCGGGTCCACAGCCGTGTACATCCGTGCGCAACGAATGCTCTTCAGATTGGGCAATCCAATGCACCCACCCTTCATTAGTCTGGAAATGGGCATTTCCCCAAATAGGGGGGGGGGGGGGGGCTGAAAACGAAAGGCAATCCCCATTACAGAGACCCCCCTTTTGGAAAGCCTTAGATCCTGCCAGCACATTGTCTCATGCGCATTGCAGACGAAGACTTTTGGCTTCACAGGCTGCTCGGCAACTGAAGAGTTCTGAAAGGGCCGCAGCTGCGAAACTGCCAGCCTCAAGGATCGATGCGCCGGCATGGTCCTGACTTCGAGACGGACGAGATTGGGTTTAGGGCTTTAGGCTTTAGGGCTCTGAGGTTGGGGTATAGAGTTGAAGGCCGGAGGATTTAGTGTTGCTGTCCGCTGTGACTGAAATCACGCCGTCTTCTAGCCTCAGGGTCGAACACCTGGGGGTTTACGATAGGGGTAGTCCCTAGAATAAGGGGATCCTGCTGTTTTGGGGGGGGGAGGTATTTATCTCTCTCCCGTATTTTCGTAAATTTCGGAAACCCTAACCCTAAACCCCAAACCCCAAACCCTAAACCCTAAACCCTCATCTAAGTCTGCTGACTCCAAGTGGCTCGGCCATAGTCGGCGTGTAGCCTTCCGAGGCCCAGCCAGCCCTGCAAGGATGACGAACGAGATGGTTTAGGGTTTAGGGTTTAGGGTTGAAAATTTAAGACTTAGGGCGGTTTAGGGTTTAGGGTTTAGGGTTTAGGGTTGGTTTAGGGTTTAGGGTTTAGGGTTTAGGGTTGAGGGTTTAGGGTTTAGGGTTTAGGGTTTAGGGTTTAGGGTTGAGGGTTGAGTTGAGGGTTTAGGGTTTAGGGTCTAGGGTTTAGGGTTTAGGGTTTAGGCGGAGGCAGCAACCCGTGGCTTTTTTTGAGTCAAACTCAGCCCAGGCGCTCACAGATGGAACCTTGTTCCGAAGCGACTTCAGAAGCGATGGAGCTTGCCACACTGCTCCTTGGCTTGAAAAATTTCCAAGATAGGGGTACCGGGTTTAGGGTTTATGGCTTAGGGCTTAGGGCTTAGGGTTCAGGGTACCCCCTTTATACCCCCAAAATAGATCCCCTTTCAACGGACTGTCAAAAAGGGTACCCCTAGTTTTCGGAAACCCCTGCATAACCCCTAAGGTCCCTTTGTAAGGGTCCCTGACCCCCTTTTTTCGGAAACCCCCGAATTCGCCTCGGATCACACCTCCTAAGTGTGCCAACTTGAACTCTGACGCAGCACCCCAGCCGCTCTTGAAATAGGGTTTAGGGTTTAGAGTTTGGGGTTTAGGGTTTAGGGCTTAGGGCTTAGGGCTTAGGGTTTAGGGTTTAGGGTTTAGGGGAGAACGGATCCTGAAGACAACCACAACATTAGCTAGGGACCCGCTTGATGTCCGAATGTGAGATGTGCTTGACATCCAGGATCACGGAGACCAGTACTTTTGGGCGTCTTCTAGTTAACACGTTGAAGAGGAATTATCGACCACCACCCATCAGCTTCTTTTGCCTGATGCTTCAAAACAAGCGCTCCTTTTACAAGACTACTGGGCCTGCTATGCACAAGATGCAGCTTCGCGGCAAGCGTTCTTGATCCTGCTGCACCCGCATCAGCTCCTGCAAAGGCATAAGGCATAAGGCGATGCATGTGTAACCCTAAACCCTAAACCCCGAACCCACTTTGATGCCCTGAGCAACGCAACCCACCGGCGCCTCGACTTTGACCAGGGCACGGCGGTTCTGTCTGCCACCTGCCAGGGGTGATTCCAGTGGAAGCTGGCAACATCTGCACATTGGGATGCTCCCCCTTATACTAACCGTCCTGAATAGGACTAGAGTACCCCTATTAGAATCCCTATAAAG
Organism: Symbiodinium natans; assembly: GCA_905221605.1. Lineage (NCBI taxonomy): Eukaryota > Dinophyceae > Suessiales > Symbiodiniaceae > Symbiodinium > Symbiodinium natans. The sequence goes on from CAJNDS010000645.1 coordinate 20,809, forward strand.
GACTCTTTGTGTAAGGGGGAACATCCCAATCTGCTGAGCCGTGACTAGCAAACGACTCTGGCCAATTGTGAGGGTTTACGATAATAAGGGACCCCCAATATAGACCCGCAAATAGTAGGATTCCCTTATAAGAAGGATCCCAATAAGGTACCCCCAATTTCCGAAACCCCCTTTTCTCACTCTCGGCACGCTTCCAACATCAGGCCCAAGGGCCTTTCAGAGGCTGCACCTGATACTGCACCCAGCATGTGCGGCTCGTCAAGCAAATCTTCTCCTTATTTTCTGCATTGTCTGACAACAGCTTTTCACACGTCGGCGTCTTCCAGAAACACGGGTCTCAACATGGGGATTTACGAAAAACAAAGACAGGGGGACCCCTAAGATAGTCCCCCGCATAGTAGGATTCCCGTATAAGAAGGATCCCAATAAGGTACCCCTAATTTCTGAAACCCCCATATCTCATTACACCATTGCCAAATTGCATTGTTATAGGAAACAGGGGTACCCTTTTTGGGGGTACCGTTGAAGGAATTCTATTATATTATTTGGGGTATAAAAGGGGGTACCCCTAAACACTAAACCCTAAAACCCTAAACCCTGAACCCTGAACCCTACACCGTAAACCCTAAACCCTAAGCCCTAAACCCCAAACCCTAAACCCTAAACCCCCGAAATTCGGACACGTCCACAGAAGCTGTCGAGCAACGACTGTCGCCTTAACTGGGGTGCCCTCGCAGCGCTGGTACCACAGCCCATCTCCCACCTGCAAGGTTTTTGAGCGGCCGAAACGTGTCTGGGTCTAGGGTTTAGGGTATAGGGTGTAGGGTTTAGGGTTTAGGGCTTAGGGCTTAGGGCTTAGGGCTTAGGGCTTAGGGCTTAGGGCTTAGGGTTTAGGGTTTAGGGTTTAGGGTTTAGGGTTTAGGGTTTAGGGTTTAGGGTTTAGGGCTTTGGGTTTAGGGCTTTGGGTTTAGGGTTTAGGGGCTAGGGGCAGAGGTCTTGCCTGGGATTGGTGTTTCCTTCTAGCAGGAGGGAGTTGGCCCCGGCTGCACCCCAATTGCAAGGCCCCTGTGCCTTCAAGCGCGATGCCCAAGAAAACCAGTCCTCATCCTTTGACGTCACGGACATGGCCGCTTGCAGGATTGCCACTGGGAGCCGTGGAAAGAGTGCTGTCATGAAATTTGGTGTGGACAAAGAATTTGGTGTGGACAAAGACGGTTAGATCCAGACATAACCCTTCTTCACATGGTTGAGAGAGAATGAAAGCTGAGGCCAAAGCCACGAATGCAGCCATTGCACGGTGTGTGTGCTAAGATCCGAACTTACCAATGGGCAAAAGTCCACGCTCATTGAAAGCGCCTGCTTTTGCTATGCGGCATGACGGCGTCGTCCGAATTACAATCAGGGCTAAGAAGTGGGACACCTTTGTGCCTGCAAGTCTGGAAAGCAACCTTTTCAGTAAGAATATAGGTTTTGTCACTCCAAACCAGGATGGGCTATTAGGCCTTATCATCCCCATATACAACCCTATAAAGGGCCCTTGTTGGGGGGTTATAGGGTATAATCGCCCATCCTGGAAGCACAATAGGCTATTCATGGAAGTCTTAGCCCGTCAGCCTCTACAGCATGCAACGTCAAATTCGGCCACTGCCAGCGGCGGAATTCATGTGTACAGTAAAAACTCGGCATCGAATTCAGCTTGGCCTTCCCCGTCTGCTAATGGGAGGTGGATCTTCAGACTCTGCAGATTCCTAGAGACAAGTACAGGGGCCAGGCTTCCGAAAGGCCTCTACGAAAAAAACAATATGAGCAATGCTGCGAGCAGTCTCTGCGGCTGCCAGCACAACCAGCGGATCCAAAGCAACGTCACGAGAAGTCATCAGCGTACTCCTCGCTTTCCTGCAGATCGTGTGGTCATGGTTGCGGCATGGTCGCAGTATGTGACAGTAAACCACTATGGTACCATTGCAATCTGCCAGGCTGAGTCCGATGTGGTACTTGGAGGTTCATGGTACTTATTCACCAATTATAATAAGGCTATGAGTACAGTGCTAAGTACAGTTATAATTGGTTAATAAGTACCATGAACCTCCAAGTAGGGGCGCCCTTCCTTATCACCAGCATCTCCCCGGCCCAACTCGTCCAACTCTTCTTCGCCAAAGTGGCCTTAGCTGCGTCTACCACTGGTTCCAGTTTAGGGTTTAGGGTTTAGGGTTTAGGGTTAAGGGTTAAGGGTTAAGAGTTAAGGGTTAAGGGTTAAGGGTTAAGGGTTAAGGGTTAAGGGTTAAGGGTTAAGGGTTTAGGGTTTAGGGTTTAGGGTTTAGGGTTTAGGGTTTAGGGTTTAGGGTTTAGGGTTTAGGGTTTAGGGTTTAGGGTTTAGGGTTTAGGGTTTAGGGTTTAGGGTTTAGGGTTTAGGGTTTAGGGTTTAGGGTTTAGGGTTTGGGTTTAGGGTTTAGGGTTTAGGGTTTAGGTTTTTAGGGTTTAGGGTTAGGGTTTAGGGTTTAGGGTTTTTAGGGTTTAGGGTTTAGGGTTTAGGGTTTAGGGTTTAGGGTTTAGGGTTTAGGGTTTAGGGTTTAGGGTTTAGGGTTTAGGGTTTAGGGTTTAGGGTTTAGGGTTTAGGGTTTAGGGTTTAGGGTTTAGGCAATCTGCAGAAAGAAACTGAGAACCACAACATTGACTAAGTGCCCCTTGTGGGCAGCGCACTGGAAATGTAAAGAACAACTTAATTAGATGTCTGCCAGCTTGTGGGGGGGGAGGCGGGGAATCCGCTGCTCAGGCCGACATGGTATTAGCAACGGATTGAACATTTGATTTCGAATCCGCAACTGGCACAGTCTTACTGATTGAGATCAGATGCGATTCACATCTCGCACTCCGGCCTGTCTCCTTAGAACAGCTCCACCGACAGACGCAAAGGCAGTGCTGCAGAAACTACAGTAGTGTCCTGACGCTCGCAAGACACTGCTTGGCACGTATACATAACACAAAACAGAATAATAGAGTAGCAAAACATAATATAATATAGTATCACAGAATATAATGTAGTAAAACATACTGTACTATCCCCCTGAGATCGGCGCAGAGCGTTGCGAACGCGGAACAGAGCTCGTCGCCGAGCTCGTTCGACGGTGTCGGCCTGATGCGAGGCCAAAGGCTATGCTCAGAAGACATTCCATATTCCACGGTTGCATGACTTCACCAGCCACGTAATATACTGTATTTGTATGTTGGATGATATATATATATGTATATTTAACATAACATAACATAATATAATATAGTAGAACATAATATAGTGTAACAGAATACAATGCAGTGTAACAAACCAAAATATAGAGCCTGCTGCATCAGGAGCGGTCTATTGTTGGCACGTTGGAGAATCATGTCGATGTCCTTCCACCGCTTTGCTGGGACATCCAACCGAAATTGCATGCGGTGGCTGCCAAGAAGCAACTAGGGAAGGCCTTCAGGCAGTGACAGGAACACCCAGCCCTCAAGCATGAATCCCAAAACCCCAAAACCCTACACCGCCAACTTCCGTCAGATCTTGTTCATTGTTGGGTTCATGTTAAAAATTTAAATTTATAATCCTTATTGGGTAAAATGCAAAATGTTACCCAACTATGACAAAAAGATGTCGCACAGCCCTTGGCTTCTACAGCGTCCTTGCGCTTCTGGCTCTGGACCCTCTGCAGCCCACGCCGCTTGTCATCAACCATGCGCTCGATCTTTCTTGCCATTGGCTCGACGGGACCAACTGCCTCACAGAGGAGGTGTGCATCTCAGAAGCAAGCATGAGTCGGTCACCTAGGGATGCGCTGACGCTCCAGAAGACTCTAGGTGGTAGTAGCTGGGCATGCGTTGAACAGCGGCCTGCTTGACTCTCTCTTTCATCTCCTCATCCACCGCCTGTGCCTGGATGCTCCAGACGCTTCTTACTGGTGAGAGTCATCTGGGAGATTGAACCCTCAACCGACAGCTCAATATAGAGGCAGTTGTCTTAGGTCGGATTGCCAGCCAGAGAGGAGGTTAAGCTTGGCACAATGCAAGAGAAGTGTGAACTTTGCATTGCATAAGGACTAGGACGGCTTGGACTAGGATGCGCTCGATTTCAGAATCTTAAACCCAACACCCAAGATCAGAGCAGCCTGCTCCAGCTCTTCCCTTTCACGTTGCTCTTTCTCACGTCGTTCCTGAAGCCTCTTCATCGTCGCTAGCTGACTGCTCAAGACCTGACAGGGAGGTGAGCTGGGGACACACGTCTGGTCAGTTCTCTGGATTATGATCCCTGTCTCTGTCCTTGTTGTAAAATGTGCCCCTGCATATCTAGGATACCGGAAGAAGGGACCATCATCTAGAGAACTGACAATGTGAAGGAGCGAACGAATGCCAACGCCTACAAAGGAACAATTCAACTCTGCGACGCCCGTGTGTGACAACCGACCCTTGCCCTTGCTACGGGCTGCAGATCCACCCACCTGCAAAGGATCCACCCTAAACCCTAAACCCTAAACCCTAAATCCTAAACCCTAAACTATCCTGGGCAAGGGATGGCCTTCTGTGTGCTTCGCAGCTTGACATCTGCCTCGGCGATACGCACGGCCCGCTGACGACGGCCTTCGGCCGCTCCTGGTGTGGAAGAAGGGAATTTCTTCGACTGCTACAAGGGCTTTACAGGGCTTTCCCAGGGACTCCAATACCCCTTCATCAAGGAAGATTCCTTAAAATATAAGAGGGCTCCTTATAGGGTTTAAGTAATATTCCTCAATTAAGGGGGTGTTGGAGTCTCTGCCTCTTCAGAAGATAGATGTGACATGATGTGCCCCCGCCTTGCGAGGGCGGACGATAGCCCGCTCTCCGGTATCTCCAATCCTGTGTTGGATCCTCCGTTCAATGAGACATGGAAGGGTTTAGGGTTTAGGGTTTAGGGTTTAGGGTTTAGGGTTTAGGGTTTAGGGTTTAGGGTTTAGGCACCCATCATCGCAGAGAAGAGCCCGTCCTTTGGCATTGGAGGCTGACGAGTCTGGCTGCGTGCTGGGGTGTTGAAGACGAACGGCTCCGGCTGGGTCACGTAGCGGTTCAGATACTTCCGCCGCTCGAGCCTCGCCAGCGTGCATGTTTCTGAAGCGGCAACGTCGATTCACCAGTAGCGAGCACCAGCACAACTTGCAGACAAAGACCTATGTGTGGCAAAGCGTGGCGGAGTCCGGTGCACAGGAATTTGCAGTTGCCCCAAACTGAACAAACTCTTGCGTCCGAAGGATGCACCACTTCCCTCACCAGCACGAAGCCGGCACTGCAACAGAAACACGATGTCCCCAACATCGCGTCTCGAATCCGCTGGTGGCAAGGCAGTCGGCAGCAGCACTGCAGTGCAACGTCAGCAAAGCTGAGCTCAGAGCTGTTGCTGCATGTGTTCATGGCGAGCTGCGAAATCTGGCACCTGGGAATGCTACCAGGGGCGAGGGTGGGGGTGGTGCACCCTGAGAATTACCAACCAACACCAAAAGGGACCCGAGCGCCAAACAACCACCCCCCCCCCCCCCCCCACACCCATGCAGGTGCTTTTGCACCTCAGTCGTCGTGGCCCGCGGCGAGGGCCGCCGTGGAGCTGAAGCGCTGCGAGGGCGGTTTGCTCCTGGACTGGGCACCATTTTGGTTGATGGCTTACGGTCTGAAGGACTTGGCGGTTCCGGGCTTGCAGATGAAGGGTGTGCAGTTTAGAGGCTTTAGCGAAAACCTTGTATGGCATGCAAGACCAAATTCGACCGTATGCAGATCAGACATTTTGGATTGTTGCAAGCACCGGCAGATGTTCCTGGTGCGGGCGGCGTGTATCCATACTCGGGACCTGGACAGCATTTGAAATTGTGAGACTTCAGCTGCTCGCAAAAGAGAGATGTGCGGGCCGGACCCAAGCCCAGTTTTCTGCCAGCGCTGTCTCGGGATTCCTGAGAGTGGGCACATTCTGCAGAGGCGAGACGTGCAAGCAGGAAGTTTGGTGCTTGGAAGAGGTTTCCTTGTGATGAGAGCTGCTCCCTTTGAACACGCCAATCGCAACACCCGGCTGCGTCAAAGAGCTTCTGAGTACATCTTAGCACATGCAGAGCCGATGAGTCACTGAAGGCCCTAAAGCTCCTGAGCCCGAAACCGTCAGCCCTTCACCCCAAACCCTAAACTCCAACCCCTAAACCCTAAACCCGCAAGCCCTCCACGCGCCTGCTGGGCCTCAGAAGCCAGCCAGCGGCGAGCGCTGTACGCTTCACCGTGCCACGGCCTAATTGTTGGCTGGGAGAGGCTGGGAGAGGCTGACCCTGAAACCCTAAACCCTGCACCCGAAGCCCCTAAACTCCCTAAAAGCCACGAAACACATCCCAAAGCCCCATCACCACAACTGCCCGAGCTTGAGCTGCGCGAGTTTGGGGTCTAGGCCGGCTTCATGCCGACCATCTCCTTCATCCCAAACCGGAACTTCAACTGAAACACCAACTCTACGTGCGTGAAAATGAGAACAGTAGCACCCATGGTTGCCAAGCTCAGAGTCTCACTGCCTTCGGCCGGGTGAGCGGCTGCCCTCCTGCGAATGGCTTTTTGGGGTTTAGGGTTTGGGGTTTAGGGTTTAGGGTTATAGGGTTTAGGGTTCAGGGTTAGGGTTTAGGTTTTAGGCTTAATCGGTTTAGCGATTGGGCTGCACAGCATGTGCATCTTTGTGCGTGTAATGCGTTTGCGGCGTACACGTAGAATATCTATGTGGACATGGTCAGGCTCATGCAACCAGGAAAGTCGGCTTCTTGAAGTTGTGAGTTGTTGGATCAGGACGGGGAGCATAATTCTCGCGCTTGCAAACCCTAACACCGAACCAATGCTACTACCAGTACCAGTACCACTACCACTACCACTACCACCACCACCACCACCACCACCACCACCACCACCTCCACCTCCACCTCCACCTCCACCTCCACCTCCACCTCCACCTCCACCTCCACCTCCTCTACCTACCTCTCCTCCCACTCCTCCTCCCACTCCTACTCCCACTCCGACTCCTACCAACTCCGACTGCCACTGTCACTGCTACTGCAATTATCTGCAATTCTTCTGCTACTATACTACTACACTATGCTACTACGGATCCTAGGGCTCAGGACTTGAGATTGTAGGGGGTTTGGTGCTTAGGGGCTTGTTTACGGTTGGTTTAGGCTTCATTCATGGTTAACAGCCCTTCGGGCGTAGGGTTTTCTAGGCTATCTAGGTGCGCTATGCTCAGGGAAACGGCGGCTCTCTTCGGAATACCGGGGATATTCCCCCGTTGTTTTCCCTTACTGCTGGGTCTTCAGCTTTGGAAGACACCGCCGTACCTGCCACGCTAGGAAGACAAGGTCAACCACTCCCGCCAACCCCGCGAGGATGGCGGTGGTCAAGCCGAGCCAAACGTACCAGTGCCAGATCCGCCCGTCCACGGAGATGCGGTTAATGGAGCAGCCCACCAACACGGCGCCAACACGGGCGCCCGCATGGCGCATCCAGTTCGCTGCGAGGTAGCCATTGTGAGCCTGTGCCTCGAGCCCCAGGTAAAGTGGGCCGAAGAACGCTCGCAAGAAGATCTCGGGAATCCAAACCCGATCCTCGTGGGGGTTGGGCCCATCAATATAGATGATCACCCCTTGCAAGACAAAAATCCAACCGACGAGCCTGCCGAGTATGCAGGAGCACCTCGCTAGTCCCTTCAGCTCGCGTTCTTCCTCGTCGCTCCCCACCATCGCCCCCGGACCCGCACACCCTTCAAATGGCCTCAAACCCTAAACCTCAAAAACCCCAAAGCCTGCACCCCAAGCTTCGCCCCTGGAAGAATCGCAACTTTGACCGGGCACACAGCACTGAGCCACAATGGCTGGTGATGTCTTGCATCTGGTCATAAGCTTGCTGAGCAGCGCAAAAAGGGTTCTTAAGGTCGAGGGTTGAGGGTTGGGTTCGTAGAATGTGTTTCTTGAAGACGGACTTTGGGGCTCAGCCAGCCTGATGGCATGCTACCCTTGGGTCCTTCCTGCATTGTCAGCCCCAAGTTATGCTAATGATTTGAGACGTTCCCCCTTGTACTGACAGTCCTTCATAGGGATTATAGTACCCCTATTACAATCTCTTTTAAGGACTGCTAGTATATAGGGGAACATCCCAACTCATGATGTTGAACAACTTGAACGTTTGGAGCTCGTACAAGGGAGTTTCAGCTGCGCTCTCCTGTCCGCGCTCCAGCTCCAGGCGCCCTCAGCCAGCAGAAACAGACAGGAGGCCGGAAGCTTCTGCAACCGCAGCCACCCCTAAACCCTAAACCCTAGACCCTAAACCCTAAACCCTAAACCCTAAACCCTAAACCCTGAACCCTAAACCCTAAACCCTAAACCCTAAACCCTAAACCCTGAATCCCATCCTTAGGGAACCTGGAGCTTAGGGCTGAGGGTTATGTCGTACATGCTGCGGCCATTCAGGTGCACGGACATTTCTGACCATAGCAGGGCTCCCAGACGAGGCCCCATGTCCGAGGGACGAAACGAAGAACCCTTACAAGGGACCTTAGGGGTTGTTTGGGGGGTAATTTAGGCTACTTAGGTATACAAGGACTACGTAAGGAAGATATCGGGGCTCTATAGGGGAATAAGATTCAGGGACCTCCAAGTAGAGCCCTGGGCCCGGCACGAGCAGCCTCCAGGCGAGGCCTCGACGAGGGATGGGGCACCGGGGAGCTCTACACTCAGAAAGAACTGCTTCTAGTTTAGGGTTGAGGGTTTAGGGTTTAGGATAGTTTTGGCTGTAGGGTTTTGGGTTTCAAGTCTTGGGTTTTGGGCTTGGGATTTTGGGGGTTTGGGTTTTGGGTGCCCTGGAAGCCCTATGACATCCTAAGTCCCTACTTGGAGGTTCAAGGTACCAACTAGCCTAATGAAAACTCTACTTATAACTGTACTTCACCATATTAGGGCACTTAAGGGGCTTATAAGCATGCTTGAAGTACAGTTGTAATTGGTTCCTAAGCACCATGAACCCCCTAAACCCTCAACCCTCAACCCTCAACCCTAAACCCTAAACCCTAAACGTATAGGCAGTCGGACGTCGGAGGCGCGCCGCGCGTGGAGGATGTCCGGGTGCCCCTGCGGCAAGGAGGCCGAGCGCAGGAGCTCCAAGCTGCGCCTCCAGAAAGGGGCGGGGCGGGGGGGGGGGGGGGGGGGGGGGATTTGGGTTTCGGGTTTAGAGTTTGGGGGGGGGGGGGGGTGGGGGGGGGTGGGGGGGGGCGGGCCCATTTGCTTTGGCATCAGGGCTAACGGTTTAGGGTTTGGGGTTTGGGGCTTTGGGGTTTCGGGTTTGGGGCTCAGGGCTTCGGGTTTGGGATTTCGGGTTTGGGGTTTAGGGGGTTTATGATGGCTTTGGGGCTGCTAAGGCTGTAGGGTTTGGATATTGTTTCTGCTGAAGCACGGGATTGCGAGCCTCCTCAGCACAATGAAGGAACGAAGGCTTGAACACTCGTGGCACGGAGATGAGCCGCCGACGAACGGCATCGTCTTTGCCTCGTCTCCCTCTCTTCGAGCAAGAGCTGCTCCTTGGGTTTAGGGTTTAGGGTTTAGGGTTTAGGGTTTAGGGTGTAGGGTTTAGGGTTTAGGGTTAGGGTTTAGGGTTCAGAGTTTAGGGTTTAGGGTTTAGTGTTTAGGGAGCTTTCTTCTTCACACATGTGGGGATTGTTCTACATTATGGGTAGCTATGGGGAAGGCTCCCAATCTCAATAGGAACACCAAAAAGGAACCACAATCTAGAGAACTGACCATTGTGAGTGTGTCAAGGTGATTCTCCGCCAACCATACATTGTCACTGAGAGACTAATCTCGCAGGCACGGGTCCCGAGTGCATTGATTTTGGGCCCGCTGTTGATCCCACGGTTCTCCCCATTGCTCGCAAACACCGAAGACAACCCGAAACCCCAGAGCGAGACCGCAAGCCCGAAGACCTTCAGCTTCAGAAACAGAAGCTCTAAAAACTGAGGCGGTCTTTTGGATCGAAAGACCTTCGAACTCTGAAAACCCCAAAACCACCTAAACCCCGACCCTCCCTAAACCCCTAAAAACCCCCCTAGGCCCTAACATGCCCTAACCCTCCCGTAATCCCCAAAGACCACCCCACGAACCCTAAACCCTAAACCCTAAAACCCTAAAACCCTAAACCCTAAACCTTCCTGGGCTTCTTTCTAGCCATGTCGCGTACATGGGTGTTGAGACGCGCCAAGGAACAGGCCTTGCCTCGGCGCAGCTCAACATCTCCCGACTCCCCCCCCCCTCTTGTTGTGGGTTTAGGGTTTAGGGCTTGAGGGTTTAAGGTTCAGGGTTCAGGGTAGGGTTCAGGGTCAGGGTTCAGGGTTCAGGGTTCAGGGTTCAGGGTTCAGGGTTCAGGGTTCAGGGTTCAGGGTTCAGGGTTCAGGGTTTAGGGTTTAGGGTTTAGGGTTAGGGTTTAGGGTTTAGGGCTTAAGGGATCTGAAGTGCTTTTGGAGGCTTTGTTCCCTTTTCAAGCAGCCAGCAAGACCCTAAACCCTAGACCCTAAACCCTACAACCAGAAGAGGAGCCACCGAAGCCAGAGTCGCGCGCGCGAAAGGGCTGATCCTCTCGGTCTGTCTCACGCATGGCCACACCTGCCAGGAAAAGAAACCCACAGAAGCCCTTAAAGTACATAAAGGGGAACCCCAAAACGCTAACCCCTAGACTCTAAACCCTAAACCCTAAACCCCAAACCTCAAACCCTCCTACTAAGAATCCAGTACGCTTAAGCATCCTGACATGCCCCCACGAGTAAGGCCAGAAAGTCCCGGCAGCTGCCTTCCGCGGAGCGACTCCTTGCCTGGCAGATTTGGAGGCTAGGGTTTAGGGTTTAGGGTTTAGGGTTTAGGGTTTAGGGTTTAGGGTTTAGGGTTTAGGGTTTAGGGTTTAGGGTTTAGGGTTTAGGGTTTAGGGTTTAGGCTTTAGGGTTTATGGGTTAGGGACTAGGGATTTAGGGTTTAGGGATTTTCGGGGTTTAGGGTTTAGGGCCAGTTTAGGGTTGAGGGTTTTGGGGCTTCGAAAAGGAGAAAAAAAAACGCTTAGCGGAACAGCGGAGAGCAGCGGGCCTGCATGCGGGGAGTCAGCACCCCCACCGGGATGGGTTTGGCTCGGAAGGGCAGCACCTCCAGATGATGGAGTTGAAGACCAGAGTAGCAAACACAGGAGAACACATATAATATATACATATATATATATATATATATATATATATACATATGCATATGTATATATATATATATACATATTGTTCTACATATATATGTATATATATATATACATATATGCATATGTATCTGTATTTGTAGATATGTGTAGATATCCATGCTCGCAGCCAATTGCGGCCGGCGAGTTCTTCCGCGACCTCCGGGTCCTCTTTCAGAAGCCCCCGCCGATGCATGGCTTCGGGTTGCTCCCGAATTCGCTCGCCCTGACCTGAGCAAAGCGCAAGGCACAAGGACGGGAAGAGCTCGAGGCCCAAGTAGCGTGTAAGCTCGGGCTGCTTCGTTGCTCCCAGTAGGAATCTCTCATCAAGAACCGCGGGCCTGTGAGCATGGGATCATGAGCACTGCAGCATCGATGCTGAAGACCGCAGGAGGTGCGCCCCGCCTTCGGTTGGCGTCGGATGGTTGAGACCTGGAAGAAACAATCTATCCAAACAGGGTTTTGGGTTTAGGGTTTAGGGTTTAGGGTTTAGGGTTTAGAGCCTTCTACTTTGCCAACCGCAGTGCAGCTCCTGTGGGAGACTGGACCCGAGCCCTCGACGATGGAGATCCCGGCGGGCACTGCGAAGGTTTGGAGGACTGGTGTCTGGTAACCTCGCATCAAATGAACAGTGAACCGCGAGCCACGCCATGTGGAACATTCTAGGATGTGTGCAAACCCTAAACCCTAAACCCTAAACCCTGTTTCAGAGTTCGGCTTTCTGGAGCTTCTCTTTGCTAGCAGCTGCGGTCTGAAGATGCGCAAAGAAATCGAAGCGCTTGAACTGTTGAAAGACTGCGTCCGGCTCCAGACGCTGTTACTTGCGCACAGAAGCCTTGGTTGCTTCAAGTTAGGTCAGCCTGATACCTGGAGTTTCCGCATCGGCTCCCTGCTGAGAAACAACCCAGAAGGCGCTCGAATGTTGAAGAACCCCAAGGCTACCTGCACCTGAGGCAAGACAGAAGTGAGGCAAGGTGCCGGTCGGGCAGGCGCACCGGGCCCGAAATTTGAGGGACTCCCGGGCCTGGGACATGCGAGCTGCGGGGTTTAAGGTCCCGGTGACTTCGGCTCAGGGGGCGCGTCCTTGCTCCGCCAGCGCCAGTCGGTCTTGCAAGGGAAGGTCGAATCCTTAAGTGGTCTCGGGTGTCTGCAAAGCTCTCGCGCAATCGACCGCAAACCGGGCAGCTGGACCATATTCAGCTTCCGCGGCACGGATCCGCTCCTGCGTTCACAGCACACACGAACACTTCTCACTGGCCTGGACATGATGGCTGGCTCCCTTTTGCATCCCTGCATGCCATTATGCAGCACCTTACGCGTAGGGCCTCAAAGGCTATCAACAATAGGGGTCGCAACTTGAAGAAAACAACCGACCCTGTCACGTTCACCTCCAGCTGCTGCCGGGGCGATGGTATTGGGGGCCGACGAGATGCCGGACCTCAACATGCGGGGGGGGGGGGGGGGGGGGGGGAGCTCTACTGGCCATGGGCAAGGCTGGCTCCTGCAAGTTCAGCCAGTCATCATAAGATGCCCATGCAAGGTTCAAGACTGCAGCAAGGGCACATTCAACCCCTGACTCTCTCTATCGCACCTCCCGATCTTTTGACCCAAGCTGTGCTCTCGTCGTGGAGCTACGCGTCACTTCTTGGACGCAGAGATGGCTTCGCAAGCCCTCACGACCATGGCCTTCGTGGAGTTCGGAGCGTTTCCGGTGAAGAGCCGCCCGGAGGCGTCTTCGCAGATCTCACCTGGCTTCTTACGCTCGTAGCCTGGAATATCGCGAAAGCTCATCCATGCCCCGTAGTACGAAATGAACGGGCCGACCTTACCATCACCTGGATGAAGCCACTTTGACCCAATTAGCGCTTCAGGCCCGTGGCAGACCGCCGCAGCGTACGGCGCCGCATCCATAATCGCCGTCACTGCAGGATCCTGCCTAGACTCCCCTTCGGACCTTAATAAAAGTAGTATTTTTAGAACCTTAATAAATGTAGTATTCTTAATATCCTCTTGGGTTTTGTATATAAACAAAAATTCAACAAAATAATTCCCAAGGGGGATGTAGCTGCATCATGTAGTATGGACACTGCCCACCTGCCACAAAGAACCCATCAAACTGAAGCGACTTGTCTACGAGATTCGCCGGCGTCGTCGGCAGCAAGCAGCAGCAGTCTTTCAACGCATACATCGCATTGCCCCACACAGTTTCGGATCGCACATCTCTGATCCTCACCTCTGGGTCACTTGCACTCCGGCTGATCAGATGAACACTGAACCTGAGTTGTCCAGCAGCCTAGAGAAAACTCAAGGCTAACCTTGGGGATTATATAGGAATTGTTCATGCCCCCAAAGAAGGTTATGAAGGTTATCTACTCTACTACTTGGAATGTTCCCCCTTATACTAACAGTCCTTACTAGGATTATAATGGGAGGGGGGGGGGGGGTACTAGAAATCCCTATTCAGGACTGTTAGTATAAGGGGGAAGGTCCTACTCAAAGGAGCAAACTAAACTTGGGGATCATGTAGGAATGACCATCCCCCCCCCCCCCCCCCCAGAAAAAAGTCATAAAGCTTCTCTACTCTACTTCTAAAAGGTTATCTACTCTACTACTAGAAGGAGCTTCAGGTTCACCAGGTACTCTACTTATAAAGGCTCTACTACTACTACTACTACTACTACTACTACTACTACTACTACTACTACTACTACTACTACTACTACTACTACTACTACTACTACTACTACTACTACTACTACTACTACTACTACTACTACTACTACTACTACTACTACTACTACTACTACTACTACTACTACTACTACTACTACTACTACTACTACTACTACTACTACTACTACTACTACTACTACTACTACTACTACTACTACTACTACTACTACTACTACTACTACTACTACTACTACTACTACTACTACTACTACTACTACTAAGGAGCTTCAGGCTCACCAGGTGGTCGATGATGGTGTAGGCCTCGATGGGATCGGCCACCTCGTCCACGAAGAAGGCCACCCTGGGAGCTGCCGGATCGCCACTGATGCAGCTCCTGAGTCAATGCCTACATTGTTACATTAGAAAAATAGCAGTAGTAACAATCATAATAGTAAGAATAATGGTGATGACAATAAGAATATAAATGATACTGAGAATGATCATGATAATGATAATGACAATAATAAAAGCTTGAATTCATAGTATTCAGATGTGGGTCTCTTATGCCCCACAATTAACTAGAATGTTCATACTGCACTTTTGTTGGGAGAAGGAAGCAAGCCTTTTCAGGATTTGTTGGGGCTATTTATGGGGTTTGTTCGGGGTCTTCAGGGGGTTGTTCAAGAGTTTGAGACCCTGGAGACGGCTATGAGCCTCTCCCCGTCGCTCCCTGACTAAGCCAGAAAGCTTTCCAGGAGCGCGGCAAAGCTTGTGAGCTTGGGCATATTGTTGAAGCTACAGGGCACAGGGAGCCAGAAAAAAGGCTTATCGTAAGTGAAGATGCATGCAAATATTGGCCAAATGCGTGACACCAAGTTGCCCGGACATGCCCTCCAGCTTCTTTGCATCGAAGCAGAAGGCCGTCTCACAGCTACCCAACCTCTGCACTCTGCGAGACGCAGCGAAGCTGGTGTCCATCCTGGTTGAAGCCAAGCCCAAGGCGGTAAAGAAGGCCTCCGCCGTGTCTTTGCCCCAATAGCTGGCCGACACCAGCTCCACTCCCTGGGAGGTGGAGCTGCAGACTTTCGCCCCGTCGCCTGGAGGTTGTAGGCCGTTGATCGACAGCAGATGGTCCTGCTTTGGAAACACAGCTGCCTGAAATCCCGAGAACAACGACTTGTCCGCTCCGCCAAGCGCCAACAACACGTCCAAGCCGTGGCCGATGGTGGCAAAGCGGGTGCCAAGCTCAAAATGCTTCTTGAGGACTTCTGCGGCGTCACCGCCGTCAGCCATGATGGTTGCATTCAACGTGTGTGGCATCAGGCCACCTGTTAAAATGATTGTGCTGAGCTTGAATGTGTCCCCTATGGGAACTGCGCCGGCATGCTTGTTTTTGGGATCAAACTCTTCCCTTGCAACCAACGCCGGAAGCCCTCCTTCAGTGGATGAAGGCACATAGTTCACTCGATGCCATATGCGAAAACCTTCCCAGCTTGGGTCAAGTCCTTTCTGCTCATGGATGTGCTCGAAGTCATTGAGTGCAGTGAAATGCCATCCACCATTGAAGGGCGGGGGCGCCCCGATGAAAACATACTGCTCTTGGCATGATTCGAGGCGTGCAAGGAGCATCCCAAGCTGCATGCTGTCCCCCTTGAAGTCCACCAGAATTCCATGAACTGGCCTGGACCAGTCGAGTTGGGAATGCTGATAGCCAGCATAGAAATGGTTCTCAACACCCAACCCCAGACTTGTCGTTTCCTGGCGCGCGCAGAAAGCTTGGTACAGCTCGGCAGCGGCAGGCAGAACTGGCGATTTGCTTACACCAATCCCGTGGATCTCCATGACTTTCTGGGCCTCCTTCTCCAGGAAAGTTTCTGCATCCTCCATCTTTGCCGGATCCGCCATGGAGGACCACTAGGAAAGAAACAGTTCAAGCTAATCTTGTCAGAAGTAAGTTGCTTGTCGAGCTCACAGCTGTTGTCCCTAGCATGTCTCCGCCACTCTGTGCAGCGTTGACTGGAGATCTTGGAGCGGCGCGTCCATCGTGATACACCCCAGGCTTGCAAGAGGATTTGATGCTTGCGCTCGCGTCGCCGAGTGGCGGGCCCCCTGGGAGAAGTAGGCCTGGCGGCTGTATCGATGGACCCGCACCGGGTGCAGGCCCTCCGCCCGGCCCACCGTGGGGCCCGGGCCCGGCCTCGGCTGTCAGTCCACTCTGCAAGTGCGTACTTGGAGGTTCATGGTACTTACTAACCAATTCGAACTGTACTTATAACCCACTTATAAGCCCCTTAAGTGCCCTAATACGATTTTTAAGTGCAGCTATAATATTATAAGTACAGTTATAATTGGTTAATAAGTACCATGAGCCTCCAAGTAGTACATCGCGCGAGCACGAAAATCTGCGATTGCATCTCAGACCCTGGCGCTCTGAGGCATGTCTCCTCAACAACGCCCCCAGAAGTGGCGGGGGCATCGGCTTCTCAGGCCCTAAATGGGGCCCTAAACCCTGAAGCCTGAACCCTAAACCCTAAACCCTAAACCCTAAACCCTAAACCCTAAACCCTAAACCCTAAACCCTAAACCCTAAACCCTAAACCCTAAACCCAAACCCTAAACCCTAAACCCTAAACCTAAACCCTAAACCCTAAACCCTAAACCCTAAACCCTAAACCCTAAACCCCAAACCCCAAACCCTAAACCTAACCCCCCCCCCCAAAAAAAAAAAAAAAAAAAAAAAACAGAGATGCCAAACCCCCTTCCCCTTCCTCCTGGCTCAGCTCCAGGTCCATTCACGCGGACCTTTGGGCACACCGAGATTCCCTAAACCCTAAACCCTAAACCCTAACCCTAAACCTTAAACCCTAAATCCTAATCCCAAACCCCAAAACCCTGACAGGAAGGTCAAAGCTGGGCCTCCAGGACAGGCTCCTGGAAAAGTGCCCGGAGACGATCCGCCTCTAAGGGCCAGTGTGGGAACCCCCCGAGAGGGCACCCCCGAAACCTTATAAGGGTTTAGGGTTTAGGGTTTAGGGTTTAGGGTTTAGGGTTTCGGGTTTAGGGTTTGGGGTTTAGGGTTTAGGGTTTAGGGTTTAGGGTATAAAAGCCCCCAAAAAAACCCCAAATTCGAACCCCCCCCCCCTCCCCCCCGGGAAAAACAATTCGCCTACTACGTATGGAAGTTGTTCCTCGACCTCCTAACAAATTGCTGGGGACGCTGTCCTTTCAAAATATCAATGCTGGCATTCACAAGCGACTCTGCCCTGGCATGCCAAAGCCGGTTTTGGGGCTTAGGGCGGATTTGCTTCTTTGCGAAACAAATCACACTTTATCGTACCCATATGTTTTACAGAGCTCGCACTATGGCTCATTGATCCTGACTTGATGCCTCATGTATGCACTCTGCATTCGGGCGGAATTGTGAAGAGATGCTTTTGTTCCCCTTTCTTCAATTTCTTCAATTTCTCTGTCACAGCTGAACGATTCTCTAGAAGATGCTCATCCAAAGAACTTCTCTGTCCTGAGGAAACCCTAAAGTGGCTTGAGAGCATCGACTGCACCTTGCCGCTCAAACCCTAAACAGGATTTCCCCAAATCTTGCTGGGGACGCGGGTGGGGGGGCGTGAGGGGCTAGGTTACGTCCGGTCGCTTGCGACTTGCGACTTGCAAGTCCGTTACCCCCTTGATACATATGATACAGACCCACAGACCAAAGACACTCACGATGCACCCAATCACGTGACACACTGTAGATACGAATGCAGAACATAGCGCACACACACACACATAGCAGCGACACCCAATTCACCCACATGCGTGTTCTTTCATGTTTGCGATTTTGGTTTTGGATGTCATTCACAAAATCAACCAGGCCGAAATTTGTGAGTTGGAGCCTTCTCCTGCGTTGTATCTTCAAAACAAGTAAAGTGGGAAGAACGTGAGTGGCAGAGTCCAAAGGCGTTTTGCCCGGGCAGATGAATCGAAAGAAGAAATTTTAAGGGCAAAGCACCGTGCATGCTAAGCTGAAAAAATCGCTGCTACCAGTGGGTGTGTAGACGAAGTTCTCAAAAACACAGGACCATCTTAACTTCTGAAAGCACCTGAGAAGACCTTCGCCTGAAATGCGAGCAGGAAGCAAACACGGATCTCAAACGGTACGAAAGAACAGTTTCGAATACACGTTCAAAGTAGTTGTTGGGATCCTTGAAAACAGTCTTGTCTGGGGTGGTCGAAAACCACACTGGTAGCGATGCTTTTGGCCCCCTACGACGTGTAGACGACCAGGTGCCCTGCTGCCCTGCGCACCAAGTCATCCACCCCCCCAATACTTCTAATCGTCAATGCTCCTCATATACTATAAACAGCACTCTAATGGGGAGTTTCTAATAAGCCTCTAAACATTAAGGGGGTAGGAGGGGTTTAAAATTCGGGCCCTAAACCCTAAACCCTAAACCCTAAACCCTGAACCCATCTTAGTCCCCGAAAGCAAAAAAGCACAAAGCGCTCGCCTCGCGGTCCAGCCGCTGCTGGAGCTCTTGCGCGCTGATGCCCTGCTCAAGCAAGGCTGTGCATAATATGCATATGTAAATACAGACACGCATATATATATATATATATATATATAAGTATGTATATATATATATGTAGATATAGATATAGATATAGATATAGATATAGATATAGATATAGATATATACAGATATATAGATATATATATATATATATATATAGATAAATACATATAAAGACATGCTGCATATAAAGACAGATAGATAGATGAATGGACATGATTGCACATATACACACATATATGTGTGTATATGCACATGTGCATATTTATATTTATGTGTGTGTGCATGCATATGCCTGCATGCATGTATTGCATATATGTATTATCCACTATATCATGCTCGCATATACATACATATCAAGACTTTTTTATTTTACATATAAACGTGTATAACTGGGACTGGGAACCACAATCTCGAGATCCGCACCTCCTCTCTTGTGTTTTTCACTTGTATATTCCTATCAACCGCGCTGGAAAACATTAAGAACCGACTTAGTGTGATGTGTAACCTAGTATACATACGTATATATACGCATATACAAACACAGTTTTACTTTCAAAAAAGGCCTCCGTTCGTCTAGATATAGAATTGGTTATCTATCTTGCAGGCCCGGCATTCTGCGGTGCCTCAACAACAAACTCCAAGTCCAGCGAGCCTCGCCTGCACGCACGCGATTTCAACCCCACGCGCAATCTGGTACAGAAACGCGCGCTGTCAACGCCTGATTCTGCCAGGATGAAGCTCTGAAGCAGGCACCCCGAGAACCTTTCATGGCCATGGCTCTGCATTGTCGGTGTGACACCTAGCAGCCGACAGGTTAGGCCGCCGGCAGTCGCTGCGATCTCCTGCTACGAGGTTCCCGCACCATGGAAGCACCAGAAGCTTGCAGCTTTTTGCTTTCGCAGCTGCAACATTCTACAGATATCGGCCCCTGCTCGGTGACGATTGCAACATATTGCAACAAGGATCTGAGGACTGCTAAAAAACTCAAACGAGCCTCGCGCCAGGTCTGGAGCTGTGCTGTTGCATCTTCCCGCATGAAGAACGCATCAAAGTCGGTCTCCAGGCGTACACCCAGCAAGGATGGAGCCTCCAGTGGCTTAGGGTTTAGGGTTTAGGGTTTAGGGTTTAGGGTTTAGGGTTTAGGGCTTAGGGTTTAGGGTTTAGGGTTTAGGGTTTAGGGTTTAAGGTTTAGGGTTTAGGGTTTAGGGATTCATGCACAACTCAGGCTTCATAAGCGATGTTCCGTGATATGCCGTGGATGCACCGGGGAAATTGAGAATCCTGCGCTCATGTCCATGCTCGATGCTATCGCCATGGCACACCACTTCTATCCAGCCCGAAACAATCTCATCAGATTCTATGTATACCATATGTATATATGTGTGTATAGAGAGTGTGTTGTTCTCAGTGAGGCATGTTCTGCTGCCTGGATTGTTGCTGATCAAAGCTGCCAAGAAGGCAACGCACGCAGAAGCAATCCCAATACCAGACATGCGCAAAGGGAGCATCAACAACAGGCCATGACAATCATGCCACACGCCCGTTTTACTCGGGTGAGACTGGAGCATTATCAGGGCAGCCCAGATGGTAAACTGCCGGGACCGAAGTCACGCTGCCCTCACGCGAGAAACATGCCCCTGAGATGACATGAGGGTTTAAGGTTTAGGGTTTAGGGTTTAGGGTTTAGGTTTTAGGGTTTAGGATTTAGGGTTTAGGGTTCAGGGTTTAGGGTTTAGGGTTTAGGGCTTATATAGGTTTAGGGTTTACGGCTTGGGGCATGCCCGTCAGCTTCAGGGATTTCTTGATCATGTTTCAACGAGTGAAGCAGATTACATTTGCAGGGACCGCACCGAGGAAAATGGCCTAGCACACTTCTGCGCCCCAGGCCAAGCGGTTTGGTCCATCCTCCTTTTGAGGGGCCCTATGTGCAATACTGTGCCTTACTCCGTGTCCTTTACCCGGTAGGGCACGCTCGTGCTTGCACGAGCTTTTCGTTTCCTTGCAGGCTTTGGAGGCAGGGCCGCATGATCATTCATTCGGAGGAGGGACCCTGCCAGATCCCAAAATGCCCGACATTTCCCTTGAAAAAAAACCCTGAAAAACCTTAAAAACCTCCAAATACCCTCAAATGTCATAACCCTAAACCCTAAACCCTAAACCCTAAACCCTACACCCTAAACCCTAAACCCTAAACCCTAAACCCTAAACCCTAGACCCTAAACCCTAAACCCTAAACCCTAAACCCTAAACCCTAAACCCTAAACCCTAAACCCTAAACCCTAAACCCTAAACCCTAAACCCTAAACCCTAAACCCTAAACCCTGAAATACCCTAAACCGATTTGCCGAGATGCGCCATCCGATCTCGTGGTCCCAGGCTTGTTGCCTCCGAGTGCGGACGCGCCCCGGCCACCGTCCTCCGAGCTCTCCCCAGGCTGGGGCGCTGCCGCTTCCTTTGTAGGGTTTAGGGTTTAGGGTTTAGGGTTTAGCATTTCAAGTTCAAGAATTCACTAGTTTAGCTCGCTACTCTGGCTTCGAATATCTACCCACCCTTTGGATCCCATAATATTGGGGAAACACTTTAGTTTTCAAGTTCATCGAATCACAAGAACGCATTTGTTTTTGAACCGCCCGATTTTTCCCAAATTCTTGCGTCTCGGGAGGCCCCGGGACAGTGTCCGGGGGGGGGGGGGGGCCCCGGGACAACCCGTCCCCTGGGACAACCTGTCCCGGGCCGCGCCCGGGACATATTGGGAAATCTCTGACCACGGCAAACTTTGCCATGCCCACGTA
Source organism: Symbiodinium natans (assembly GCA_905221605.1). NCBI lineage: Eukaryota > Dinophyceae > Suessiales > Symbiodiniaceae > Symbiodinium > Symbiodinium natans. The sequence continues at coordinate 42,119 of CAJNDS010000645.1, forward strand.
CGACTTTTCCATGCCCACGGAAAAGCTTACCGAAGGGCATTTTGGTAAAGTTTTCTGTGGGCACTGTAAAGTTGTCCGTGGGCACGGTATATTTTGACGTGGGCATGGTAAAGTCTCCCGTGGCACCTCCCCAATGCCCACGGCAAACTTTGCCATGCCCATGGAAAACTTACCATTTACCATGCCAAGGGCGTTTTGGTAAAAACCAAGCGGGCATGGTAAATAAAAAACAAGTGGGCATGGTAAAAACCAAGCGGGCATGGCAATGCCCGTTAAGACTATTAAGTTAAGGTTAAAATATATATGTGAAGGAGAGGTTTAGGGTTTATGGTTTAGGGTTTAGGGTTGAGGGTGTGGCTTAGGGTTGAGGGTTTAGGGTTTAGGGTTTAGTTTAGGGTTTAGGCTTAGGCCTCTCGGTTTGGGGCAAAGGGGGGGTGCACAATCCATCTAGCCCGGCCGTGTGCCCAAAAAAAGGTGCAGGGAATCTTCCTGACCTAGCAAGGTACGAGAGTTGTTTTTCGTCCTTTAGGAATTCCCAGGATGCCCCCCCCCCCCCCCCCCGCGGAACCACTTTCTACCTCGAAAACGATTTGACAAACCTTGCACTCCACTGGGGACCCCTAGATTTTCTGGCCAGGTCGGGGCAACGTGCGGCACTTACTTACAATTAGGATCCCTGTCGGTGCAGCCGTTGCACAAGGGACTCTGCAAGGTTACAATTGCCTACAAGGGAACGATAATTTGATATAGACTGTAGAACAAGCCCATAGTGCTGTTCCGGCTGCTGCTCTTGGACAGTAAATGCTACCATATGCTGCGTGATCTACAGTCATGCCGACCAAGCGGCACGGTGAACACGATGGGCAGTTGCTTCCGTGCATTGGCCAGCACCGTGCGAAACTCCTGGGCGAAAGGCGTGGCAAGTAAGTCACCGGCAAGCCTGCTTTCAGGCTTTCGGCATGCACTCGTTGGGGACTCGCAGCCTCGGCAACTCTGACCCGTCCTCCCGGGTGCTGACACTGCGGCCGTTCACGGCCACGATCTCATCACCAAAATGCCATCCCACATCTGCTGCCTGACAAAGTCCAAATGTGAGCTCAGCAGAACGCAACTTCGGGGACAAAGCGCTGTATGCGTCCGATGTTTGATCGATTGGGAGGGTAGCAGCTAGCTAAGCTAGGCCATGTCCAGCTTCTCAGTCGTTTTCAGGCCTCGGGCACGTCGAAGTTGCTGACCACCAGCCCTTCCATGCGCAGGCGAACACCCAGCTTGTCCTCGTTGAAGAGCTCCTTCACGAGGATTTCCACCTTATTCAAAATGGCTCAAAGGGCCCTTCAAAGCTGCCATTAGCAACTCGCGCGACACTCGGAAATACTGGGGGGCCCAGACAGTGAGGCGGTCATCTTCCTGCGGGGTGCTGGGCCCGCTCGGGCTCGCGGGGCTCCGCCCCGGCGAAGGCTCCCGCTGCACCACTTCGATCCCAGACTTGCTGGCTCGTCGGATTGGCGCCTGGCGAAAAAAGGCGGCTCTACATGGCTCTGAAACGGCTGGAGAGCTCCGTGCTTGAAGCTTGAAGTTGGGTGCCGCCTCCAGTCGAGCCACATCCACACGAATGTCGTCCTTGGGCGAACTGAACTTCTCCAGGAGGTCCTCGTAATACGCAAAGGGGAGGCAGAGACAGGAACTGCACATGTCGAGCCACGGACCACCGTCCTCCGCTGCGGGCCAGACCTCACCTTTGGGAGACGCATCTTTCGCCGCCGTGGCGCGGCGATTCGACGAAGTCGACGACGAGGACGACCGTTTCGTCATGGACTTCGGCACCTCCAAGTAGCCTCCGCCTCCGCAAACTACAGCCAAGCCTAAGCCCTAAACACTAAACCCTAAACCCTCCCGAGAACAGCTGCAAACGACTTTACGGTAGCACAAACACCCACCTGCTTCTGGGACCAGAGTCCCCCGAGGTGCCATCGAAGCCCTGGCAAAGAGCAGAGATACAGGAATTCTCCCCTTATATCTATATATATATAGAGAGAGAGATAGATATAAACACATACATATGTGTGTATGTATATAAATGCATATATATATATATATATATACATATACATACATATATATGTATATAGATAGATAGATAGATAGATAGATAGGTATAAACATATACATATGTGTATATATATATATATACATAATATCTATAATATATATATATATATACATATATATACATATACATACTTGAAAAATGTGTGTATATATGTATACAGATAGTGTGTACGTCGTCTAGCCGGTCATTTCTTGGTCAACCCAAAAGAGATTGAAAACCACCGCTTAAGCTCCCAGCTCAAGCTTCCCGTTATTAGACGAAGCGCCCCCTACAGGTACCACATCGCTGCCCTCCATGGGATACGGAGCCAAAGAGAGACGCAAGGAGTCAGATGTGAGGTGTTCATGCGCGCGTGAGGCAGCAACCGCAACGTTGAACCTCTTCGAACCTCCCTCCCTAATTCGCAGATTGCTCATGAACCCTGCATCCCTTTGGCCGAAGAACAACTCTGACCGCAACATGCCAAGACTCTGACAGTCTGGAGACCCCTTTGCTCCCTACGTAGAAGCGCATGACGACGTAGTGCAATGCAAGCATGGGACAACTGGCATCGTCTGCCTGCGGCACTTTAGCGGCTCGCTGGCCTCACGCTTTTCGCGGACCTGCAAACGCGCTGCTGACCATTCCCAGTGAGCACACTCACACACTTCTCTGGCCTTCTTGACATTGGCCTTGAGCTTTTCTGCAGCAGCTGTTGCTCCAGCCTGAGTGATGCACTTTTGACAAGGCCAGCAAAGACAAACAACGAGCACCGGACGTCCGGGTCCTTCTCCGGACGCAGCTGTCCAGTCAACCTTGCTTGGCCGACAAGAACTGATGAGAGCAAGAACTCGAAGTGGCGGACAAGTTGCTCCATTCGCAGTCTGATGTGTGTAAGGGCTTCTGGAATGAAGAAACAGGCCAACTTGAATCTTGACAGGGAGTTCTGCAGGCTTCTGGCTGCAGCAATGCCATGTGTCCAGAGATCCGACAGCCACAAGACTAGTCACACATCCCCCAAATGCTGACAACCCGAAAAATTGCTTCCAAGGAGCCAGTCGAAGAGTCGAGCTGGCGCCGTGTGGACCAACTGCGCATGACAGCGCACTGGAGCTCGGATCCCCATGGATTCCCCAGTTCACCCCAACCCCCTCCACCAGTGCCTGGCAGTTCCCCAACACCTCAACTCCAAAAACCCTCTGAGCACGCTTGACACACTCAAACAAGCCGTTTAATTACCCACTAAAAGCCCCTCTAATTACATGCCTTCCCGCTCCCGAAGCCTCTTTGCTGTCGTCTGGCACGCGCTTCCGGGCTCCGAAGAGATAATCGAGGATGCCCGGCCCTGCGTCCTGGAGCAGTTTTGAGGGTTTCGGGTTGAGCTCAGGAGTTCCTAAAAGTTCAAGGTCGGGATTTTGGTTTGGGTCTACAGTAAGGCTTAGGATTCAGGCGGCTTTAGGATTGCTTAGAGGCAAAGATGCAGGCTACAGCGAACTGAAGCCACACGAAGGCTGAAAGCTGCTCGGGTCCTGCTTCCGCTCCTCCTCCTCTTTCTTCTTCCGGGACAGCTGCAGCTCCTGTAGAGCTTCGGTTTAGGGTTTCTGTGCGGTGCAAGAGGCTCATGCGCAGCAGCGGTCAAGGCAACTACACTGCGCGCGTCTGAGTGTGGCTCTGTACTTGGCTCTGGCTCGGACAAGCAAAGCACGAGCCGTTTGAGACTCGTTTGGAGCTTCCCAGAGGTCCCCCAAAATGCGGGCGAGACAAAGCAAAGCCCGCATGACACTTAGCAGCTGGCCTTGCAGTTGTTGGAGAGCTCTTGGAATGTGTACAGGTCAACTTCCGCGAAAGCATGCAACTCCCAGTCCAGATCGCTGGGCTGGTCCTGCACAGATATGGCCAGCCATGATATGGGGCTGGGGCTGCTGCTGCTAGCAACCCAACACTCTAAACCTTAAACCCTAAACCCGAAACCCCTAAACCCCTAAACCCCTAAACCCCTAAACCCCTAAACCCTAAACCCTAAACCCTAAACCCTAAACCCTAAACCCTTTTTTCAATTCTGAGGTAGGCGTAGCCTGTCCTTCCCTGTGTCCACGGAGTCCAGGAAGCTCTCAGGGCCAGCAGGGCAGCGAGTTGGTCTTCGCTTGAGCAGCTCGGCAGCCTGGTTTAGGGTTTAGGGTTTAGGGTTTAGGGTTTAGGGTTTAGGGTTTAGGGTTTAGGGTTTAGGGTTTCGGGTTTAGGGTTTAGGGTTTAGGGTTTAGGGTTTAGGTTTAGGGTTTCGGGTTTAGGGTTTAGGGTTAGGCCATACTAATATATGACCATACCATTATACCATTATACTATTACGACTATTCTAGTCTACCATTATACCATGATACTGTTATACTCTTATACTCTTATACTCTTCTACTCTTGTACTCTTGTACTCTCATACTCTTATACTCTTGTACTCTTACACTCTTATGCTCTTGTACTCCGCTTGCGTTGCACGTCACAAGGGCTTTGCGAGCCTCGCGCATGAATGGCAAACGGTCCACCTCAAAGCGGCCAGCCTTTAGCAACAGGCTCTCTGGATCCGCCCCCATCTGAAGTTGATGTGCTTTGCTGTTCGCGGCTTCTTCTGGTCTCTGGAAGCTCGGTGTCTGGCCTCCCAGATACCTGCGGAGAAGCCTCTCTCCTGCCAGGTGCCTTAGTACCGTCACGATACCGACTGCGCACCGAATACCTGCATACTTGATACTGTCACATACATGCACCACGGCCTGGCTCCGGGACATGAGCAGAAGATTGCTCCTCCTGCATGCAGAGTCTTCTAATTAAGTTCTAGACCTGTCACACACACATATACATATATATATATATATGTATCTTATGGCAAAGTCGATTCACTTGCGCCTCGCATCTCGCCACGACGCAAATGTCAGGAAAGCCGTCGGCCTGCAAGAAAAACTCGTATTCTCTAAGCACTGGGAGAGCGGTTCGTCTGCTAATCGTCCTGAAAAAGCACGGCAAGCTCGTAGTGCGACACGCCATTTCGCCAGTCCTTCGCGACTTGCAGCTCCGCGCTGACCACAACGAAGCTCATGCAGGAAAAACCGCGTCACATCACAAGCTCTGCGCCATATTCTGACGAGAGCGCTTGGACTGTTGACTGTTCCATGATCCCCATTCTACCGGAAGAACTGAGGGATTATGCACCCAGGCTGCCGGAAGAACCGAGGGATCAAATCCAAGCTGCTCAAGTGGCTCGCAAGGGGAGGGGTCATTTTCTGCATGATCTGTCTGACGTCTGCAACCCCTGCCCTGCCATCTCTCCAATTTCAGATACAAAGCAGCATCCTGCGGGACCATCTTGAGAATGGCATTGGCTTCACCAACGACCTTGCATACGCTGTACATTCAATGCACTAGCGAAAAATTACTATACTGCTATAGTCCTGTATTACTATACGACTATACTACAAGATTGCTATATCACTTCATTACTAGATTGGTCTATGACTCTATAATACTATAACTATATTTGTGTAATACGAAATTGTTTTTTTGGCTATTTTGCTATTTACTATTTACAACTATACGATTTTGCTCTTATAATATCTTAAAACTTTACTATTTTACTTCTTTCTATTTTGCTACTTTGCTCTTTTGATATGCTACCATGCGCTTGTCCTGTACACATCTCTGGGGCCCCAAGCTTCGGATGCCTTCTTCGCCGCATCCAGCAGCTGATTGGCCTGCCCGGACAGCACTTGCCTTGATCCTCAAGATGGATGATCATATCTGCTAGTTTTATGAGTGGATAATAGTCATACCTATGTTCTGTTACTGCTTTTTAGTATTAAGACGAGTATTAGACAAGTTACTTTAAGAGGTAACACAGGTAGACTCTGGAACACTCTGCAGCATCCTTGCCTCCCTTGTGCCGTAGTCCCTCTTGACGATCATGACGGCATCGTCCACCCCGCGCCTCCATCGCGGGTCGACCTGCTCCATGAGGGGGCGTTGAAGCCCTCTGAAACAAAATATCCGGAACATAATCCTCTTAAAAGGAAGATGTCAAAGCCTTTTTCAAAAAATCTTCCTGAACATAATCCTCTTAAACCCAATGAGGGAAAAACGTAAAGTGTCCCCAAGGGCCGACCTAGTTCTTCATGCTCCCTCGACAAGCGACAGTCACTTTTTGCAAGACGGGAAGCCGGCCTGGCTATTGGCCTGTAGCTCCTTCATTGCCTCAGTCCGACATCTGATTCTCGACATGGGAGGGTTTAGGGTTTAGGGTTTAGGGTTTAGGGTTTAGGGTTTAGGGTTTAGGGTTTAGGGTTTAGGGTTTAGGTTTTAGGGTCTAGGGTTTAGGGTTTAGGGTTTAGGGTTTAGGGTTTAGGGTTTAGGGAGGCGGAAGAGGGTGAAGAGGGTTCGAAGCACGATGATTGCAAGCTGGCAGCCGTCTCGAAGTCTTCCTCTTCAGCTGTCCTGATGGCAGAACATCACGGAGCCGGCGCACGGCTTTGGGCAGATGGGACGATAACATGGCGTACTCTGCAGAGCTGTTTGCAGGGATCACCACGCGGAAGATGTGAGCACGGCCTTGCAGGAGACCGTCTATCTGGGGCTCTAGAAACTGCCTCCTCTCCAGCTTGATGTACGTCAGTAGATGGTCCCAACCAAGACTGTTACAGGGCTATCTTCGATTCAAGATTTCGCTTCCAGGGATACAAAAGCAACCATGTAGCAAACGGCGCCCATAATTTGGATCAACCCCACATATCTTTAGCCACGAATGTCTTCACATGTCAAGGCTTACAAGACGGGGTGGTACAGCAGCACGTATGTGGGTTCGCAGCTGCACATGCATGCGCATGCTTTTTGTGCAAACCCGAAACCCTAAACCCTAAACCCTAAGACCTAAGCCCTACGTCCTAAGCCCTAAGAAGCCCTAAGCCCTAAGCCCTAAGCCCTGAACTAAACCCTAAACCCTAGTGCATGCGCGCGCTAAGATGACATGTCCGGGTGGCAGGCCAATGGCAAGGCGATCACCGCTCTCAAGAGGCAACCCCTGCTCTGCCTGTTTAGTATGCAGATGTATGCAAGCACTGGTAGCACTGCAAGCGCAGAAATCCCAGAGCTGGGGCGCAGGACCACTTGGACGCCATTGACGCGAACGAGCCCGTCTGGTGATGGGACCACCTGACGGCTTCGCACGGCAAGATCGTAACGCACAAGTCATTCTGTTCCAAAAGTCGCCCTTCTAAACTGGCTCACCGAAACATGAGCATGCATTGTCACATCACCTGCCGCACACAACCCCCTCTATGTACTGTCTGAGTTAGTCACAACTGGGCTTGCTAGGGCTGACCTCCTTCATTCTGTGTGGGTTTGTTGTGCTGAGGTTCGGAGAAGCTGAGATGACCTTTTGGGACTGCGTAGTGCTCCGAAGTATCTAAAGGGCATTAGGAGACGTCGGAGCAGTCGACATCAACGTCTTCGCCTGAACAACCCGCGCGGGATCTCAATTTCACATGGCACACAGGCATCGAATACGCTGCACTGCGCCTGCCCTACAGTTCTAGACTGCTGGGCCCCCCCTAGGCTGTGCGAGGCTGGCCAACGAGACTATTACAGAAGGACAATGCCGCGTACGTGGACAAGAAATCGGTTCCGCCTCCAGCTCCTCATGTCCATCGTTCAAGATCTTACCTTTGCACCATCAAGGAGAAAGAACGGCAAACATAAAGTCATACTAATGCCGGTAGGGCAGGAAGCCACCTAGTGCGCCTACTCAGAAGGAGCCCATGGCAATTCCAGCAAGCTCTGCCCAAATGCTGGTGAAGCATGGCCAGGTCCAGCACAGAGATTCAGGGTAGAAACGCAGAGCTTGGGATGTTACCCCTGATACTAACAGTCCTTAATAGGGATTTTGAATATAATAGGGGGAACAGTCCTTAACAGAGATTATGAATATAATAGGGGGGTACGAGAATCCCTAGGACTGCTAGTATAAGGGGGAACATCCCAACGCATAGCATCTGGTCAGGACATCCAAGAACCTTACAGACCTGGTCGGCAACGTCCAGGCCGGTAAGACAAACCTCAGACAGGCGCGCGCTGTCGAAAAAAGTCGTGGCGGCCCACCCGGCCCCCGCTCGCCCATGCGACTCCATGTGGCTGCACTGATGTAAAATAATATTATAGTAGTACAACTGTATAACTCATATACTCATATAGTCGTATAGCAAGAGTACAAGTATATAGTAGGATACTGTAGGAAGGCAATCATTATAACGAAACCAGACGAAACTCTTGAGTTCTGGACGTGGCACTGCTGCTGGTCGGCGCCAATTCCCCTCAGAGCCCCCGCTGGGTGCATGGTCTGAAGGGATTGGAAAACTGATTGCTGGTTCTTCGTAGGGGATGAGGGAATGAGGTACCCTATATCCCCCTCAATATATATATATATATGTATGTAAACCCTTTAAGAGATTCTGCACGGCACCTCCTTCGCCCATTCCCTACTAAGAGCCAGCAAGATTAAGGAGGGGACGTCTCACCCAGCGGAAGATAGTAAATCAAGCAGCCCTGACAGGCAAAAAAAACTGCCACAAATCGCTCCCAACCCTAAACCCTAAACCCTAACCCTATAACCCCTAAACCCTATAACCCCTAAACCCTATAACCCCTAAACCCTAAACCCTAACCCTAAACGCTAAACCCCAGACCCCCCCGAATCTCGCATGAGAAAGTGCCCTCGCGCACCTCCAAGGAAGGGTCAGGGTTCATGTTCACGAGGCGTGGAACTTTATGGGCATCCTGCACGGGCAGCAAGAAGGGGGAGCACAAACCCTAAACCCTAAACCCTAAACCCTAAAACACAGCTTGGGCCACGCTCCGCACCAACACCACCGTCTCCCGATGTGCCTCCATGTCATGCTCCATTCCAGAGATGCCGAGCCTCTCTTTCCCCCTTTAGGGTTTGGGAAGGTTTAGGGTTTAGGGTTTAGGGTTTTGGGTTTTGGGTTTTTTGTCTATAGGGTTTAGGGTTTAGGGTTTAGGGTTTAGGGTTTAGGGTTTAGGGTTTAGGGTTTAGGGTTTAGGGTTTAGGGTTTAGGGTTTAGGGTTTAGGGTTAGGGTTTAGGGTTAGGGTTTAGGGTAGGGTTTAGGGTTTAGGGTTTAGGGTTTAGGGTTTAGGGTTTAGGGTTTAGGGTTTAGGGTTTAGGGTTTAGGGTTTAGGGTTTAGGGTTTAGGGTTTAGGGTCAAGGAAAGGAGATGGCCAGAAGACCAGAGGGAACTCAGGCGCCGGCTCTTTGAGAAGACGCTCACGGAACATTTTGTGCTCCTTCAAGAAAAGACCCAAGTTACTTGGAGGTTTGTGGGTACTTATAACCCAATTTTAAGTCTACTTAAGACCTACTCAGAGGACTTCGGGGGGCTGATAAGTGCAGTTAGAATTGGGGGTAGAAGCCCCAAACCCCAAACCCTAAACCCAAAAACCCGGTGATAGTTGGGGCTATGAGCACCATGAACCTCCAAGTAGGCAAGGGCAAACAGATCTCGCGAGGTACTTATAACCCCCGTTAGATGTCTTCTTATCACCTACTTTGAGGACTTAGGGGCTGGTAAGTGCAGTTAGAATTGAGGTTCTGAGTACTCTGAGTACTCCAAGGGCAAATGGATCTCCCGAGGTTGCCTGAGCTGTTTTCTCGATGTCAGCGTTCTTCAAAGCCCAGCCTGGGGAGCTCGAGAGTACGGTTTTGGGTTTGGGGTTTAGGCTTTAGGGTTTGGGGTTTGGGGTTTAGGGTTTAGGGTTTAGGGTTTAAGGTTTAAGGGTTTAGGGTTATTTCGATTACGCAGCCTTCTGAGGTGACGGCTGTCGCTGAGGCTCTGAAGGCCTTGAAGCTCTCGCTTCAAGTCCTGGCAGAAGTGCTGGGGGGCTCAGCTCGAGCGGCTCGAGTTTTGATCCGGCCTCCTCTCGATTCTGCGAGCGCTTCCTAAGGAAAGCACGCAAGAGTCCGCCAAGGGCAACCCTGAACCCTAAACCCTAAACCCTAAACCCTAAACTCTAAACCCTAAACCCTAAACCCTAAACCGTGGCTTCAGAGCAGCGCTGAGGCTTCGGCATCTCCTCTTCGATGCGCTGGCGAAGCTCGACCTGTCGTGTAGGGCTTTAGGGGTTTTAGGGGGTCTAGGGGTTTAGGGGTTTAGGGGTTTCGGGGTTTTAGGGGTTTAGGGGCTTTAGGGCTTTAGCGGCTTTAGGGCTTTAGGGGCTTTAGGGGCTTTAGGGGCTTTAGGGGCTTTAGGGGCTTTAGGGGTTTAGGGGTTTAGGGGTTTAGGGGTTTAGGGGTTTTAGGGGTTTAGCGGCTTTAGGGCTTTAGGGGCTTTAGGGCTTTAGGGCTTTAGGGGCTTTAGGGGTTTAGGGGTTTAGGGCTTTAGGGGTTTAGGGGTTTAGGGGTTTAGGGGTTTAGGGGTTTAGGGGTTGAGGGGTTTAGGGGTTTAGGGGTTTCGGGGTTGAGGGGTTTAGGGGTTTAGGGGTTTAGGGGTTTAAGGGTTTAGGGGTTTAGGGTTTAGGGTTCAGGGTTTAGGGTTCCCGGCCAGGCTGAACCACCCCTTGGGGGTTTGACCTTGCGATTACCTTACGACTTGCGCTACAGAGCTTGTGTTGCCCGAAAGGCGCTGTGCTTGCAATCCAAAAAAACACCATGGTCATCGGTCCCACTATGAGAAATACCGTGGGTCTATAGTAGGCTCCTACTACGGGGTACTTCTGAAGGCTTCCTGAAGCCCTAAACCCTAAACCCTGAAAACCCTAAAAACCCCAAAAACCCTAAAAAGCCTAAATCCCAAATTATTTTGCTTCGAACATCCCCACCTTAGGGATATGCATTGTGCATTCCAGGGAGTCTCTGGGGTTGGGCACTCCAGGGGCGCTCCAGGGTTGGGCACTCCAAGCAATTCTCTGAGTTGGGCACTCCAAAGAGTCTCTGGGGTTGGCACTTCAGTGAGACTCTGGATTTGGGCACTCCAGGAAGGCTCTGGGGTTGAGCACTCCAGCAGTTTCTGGTGGGCACTGCAGGGAGTTTTGGGGGTTGCAGGGAGACTCTGGGGTTGGGCACTCCAGGGACTCTCTGGGGTTGGGCACTCCAGGGAGTCTCTAGGAGTAGACCGGGCGAGGAGAAGAGTTCCGGGCGAGGAGAAGAGTTGAGAATACAAAATCTAACAACCCCACACCGAACATGGGGAAAAAAACTTTAAAAAGAAAAACCTAAAACCCTAAAAACCCTCAAAAAAACTTTAAAAACAAAACCTAAAAACCCTTTAAAATTTATATAAAAAAAAAAAAACCTTAAGAGCTCGACCTCCGCAGTCCGAGCATCCTCGATGCGGCGCCGCTCGTCCTCCTGTGGTGCCCAACGTTGCCGGGGTTCAGGGTTTAGGGTTTAGGGTTTAGGGTTTAAGGTTTAGGGTTTAGGGTCTAACTTTTTGGTGTTTTTTCGGGGGGGGGGGGGGGGGGGGGCCTTGGAGGGCCTTGGAGGTTTTCAGGGTTGTAGGTCCAGACTCTAAATGGATCTCTAGGCTTACAAGGCTCTGCGAATCCGTAGGATTCGAGGTTTCAAGGTTGACAGCTTGTAGGCTTCCAGGGCCAGTATAGGGCTATAGGACTTAGTAGGACTTGGGTTTGGGGTTTGGGGTTTGGGGTTTAGGGTCTAGGGTTTAGGGTTTAGGGTTTTTGGGGGGGTTTTGGGTGCGCGATCAAAGCATGAAAGGTGGCCTCACGCTGCTGAACTTCGTGCAGCTTGGCCTTTGGAAGGCCAAGTTGGGTGGGGTTAGGGACTCTATGGGATTGTAGGGATTAGAGTATTTTGGGGGGTAAACTAGAGAGTGGGGGGGAGGGGGGGTAAACTAGAGTGTGGGGGGGGGGGGGGACATGCCTAGTTGAAGTGTTTGGGTTGCTGCTAAGGACTTGAATTACGTCACCTGAATCAGGAAGCCATACTACATGCACCCCAATCTCCCCCAATAGTCCATGCTATTGTAACTTCCCACAAAGCCCTTAACAACCCAGAAGCTTCTTGAAAGGTATCTCACAAGTTTCACAAGTGCAAGTGCTCTTGAATACAGAGCTTCGGTCCGGCCCTGGCTTTCACGCCAGGAATTTGGACCACAAGAGGCAGGGAGCATCGTCGTGCTGCAAGCATGGAGCTCCGCGTGTGCATGCCAAGAGGGTTTGAAGTTGGAAGGGCGGAGTGAAGCGACGGGGAGACCAGGAGTTTAGGGGTCTGGGGTGATGGAGGGGGCTATCGGCTATCGATAAGTCGATTCTGACATGGTCAGTCAAAACAAACACCGTTCCTTGCTTCCCGCTCAATGCCCACTGACATGCCAAGACATCGTGACTGCTGGCCTGAAGCTCGGACACGACCTCCTGACGTTCCCGCTCAGCTTGTGAGAGCTCTTCAGCCTGCACGGCAATCCTAAACCCCTAAAACCCTAAACCCTAAACCCGAAAAGAAGAAGCCCAAACACGAAGGGAGGGATTTTTCCTGCACAACCATCCCCAGCGGCACCTTCTTTTGCTGCATGCGCTCCAGCTCTTGCTGCTGTCTCTGCTCCCGCTCCTGTAGGGTTTAGGGTTTAGGGTTTGGGTTTAGGGTTAGGCTTTAGGGTTTAGGGTTTAGGGTTCAGGGCTTAGGGTTTAGGCTTAGGGTTTAGGGTTTAGGCTTTAGGCTTTAGGCTTTAGGCTTCAGGCTTTAGGCTTTAGGCTTTAGGCTTTAGGCTTTAGGCTTTAGGCTTTAGGCTTCAGGCTGTAGGCTTTAGGCGTTAGGCTTTAGGCTTTAGGCTTTAAGGCTTAAGGCTTAAGGCTTTAGGCTTCAGGCTTCAGGCTTTAGGCTTTAGGCTTCAGGCTGTAGGCTTTAGGCTTTAGGCTTTAGGCTTTAGGCTTTAGGCTTTAGGCTTTAAGGCTTTAGGCTTTAGGCTTTAGGCTTTAGGCTTTAGGCTTTAGGCTTTAGGCTTTAGGCTTTAGGGGAAAGGGTTCCACCACAACCGTAGCACAGCTGCTTCCATGGTGCCAAACTGCCCCCCGACCTGCATGTTCCGCAGTTCTTCAGCTCTGGCGGCGTTTTCTCGCCTGGGGCTACAGAAAAGGACATCGGCATCGCAGCTACGGACTCGGATTTGAAGCTCAACTCAACTAGTCAGCGGCGTCCACTGAGTCTATAGCACAGACAAGCATCTCAGAACCAAGTTCAAGATCATGTTTTGGGAAGGAGGTTTCCATGTCGCCTGGTTGCACATGTACTGATCTGTCTGGTGGGCCGACTTTCATTCGCCTCCAACCTGGTAAGGGTGACCAAAAACATCGCACATCCTCAGGCAAGCCTCCCCGAGGTGTCTGCCCGGTTCCGGCCCCTGGTCGTCCACCCCACTGGCTTGGAAGGGCTGATTCAACCCAAGCCCAGAACCCACCTAAACCCTAAACCCTAAACCCTAAACCCTAAACCCTAACAAAAACCTCCCAAAAATCCCAAACTGAAACCCGCACATTGAACAGCTGGCTCGGCCCCAGACTCCTGTAGCTCCCGGAGTTCGCGCAGCTGACGCTCCATCTCCGCCTTGGGAAGGGAGGCCCGGTTCAAAATGTAGGGGTTTGAGGTTTAGGGTTTAGGGTTTAGGGTTTAGGGTTTAGGGTTTAGGGTTTAGGGTTTATAAGGTTTAGGGTTTGAGGCGGGTTTTGGTGGGTTGCGGAGTTTTCGGGTTTAGGGCCGGTTTAGGTGTGGGGGGGGGGGTGCTTAGGGGGTTGAAAACTCTTGCCAGCTCACGCGCAGCTCACTTTGAGAAAGCTGACTAAAGCTCCACGACCATGGCCCAAGGTCCACAACCAAGTCTGAGCTCCATGCAGACTCAGCATGGCTGGCATCGATCTGCTGCAATCGCTCCTGGAGCTGTGCCTGGCATCTTGAGAGGACATGCTTGATTCAAGAATCCCCCTCTCTGGATGCTGCGGCAGATGGCATCTGCTCACTGCCCAAGCGCCTCCTTCTCCTCATTCAGCCGCTGCAGGCGATCCCACTCCTAGCAGGTGAACTGAGTCAACTTTAGGGTTTAGGGTTTAGGGTTCAGGGTTTAGGGTTTAGGGTTTAGGGTTTAGGGTTTAGGGTTTAGGGTTTAGGGTTTAGGGTTTAGGGTTTAGGGTTTAGGGTTTAGGGTTTAGGGTTTAGGGAAACTGCCCCATGTGACCGTGCTTCACACTGGCGCAGAGCTCTCTGCCTTCTCCTTGTCATCTTGCTCCTTTCTCACCAGCTGAAGCTGCTGCTCCGCAATCCTCGGTTATAGGATGCTAAACCCTAAACCCTAAACCGTAAACCCTAAACCCTAAACCCTAAACCCTAAACCCCCAAATCCCAAGACCCTACAAGGACGCCAGTGACTCCTTGACGAAAGTCGGGGGCCCCGACTGCAAGCTCCTGAGCTGCTCTTCAATGCGCTGCTTCTCCTCCTGCATCTTCTGGGCCAGGTCCTCTCAGCTTCGGAAGCTGGGTTTAGGGTTTAGGGTTTAGGGTCTAGGGTTTAGGGTTTAGGGCTTAGGGCTTAGGGTTTAGGATGGTTTAGGGTTTAGGGTTTAGGGCTTAATGTGCTTATTGTGCAAAAATGGAAGCCCTCAAGACCCAAAAATTGCCCAATGCTTTGAACACAGCAGCCGACGTCCTGGTTTCGTTTGGATTCCTCCACTTCCCTCTCCAGCTCTTGCTGAAGCAGGAGCTTCTGCTGTCGCTCCGCCTGCCATAGGGCTCTCGGGTCTGAGGACTTGGGGGTTTAGGGTTTAGGGCTTCAGCTTTCGGCTTTCGGTGCTATGGAGTCCAGCGTCGGACGCAGCGTACTCTACACATCCTAGCAAAGCCTACAGTGGCAGTGAATAGGGTTTAGGGTTTAGGGTTTAGGGTTTGGGGTTTAGGGTTTAGGGTTTAGGGGTTAGGGGTTAGGGGTTAGGGGTTAGGGGTTAGGGGTTAGGGGTTAGGGGTTAGGGGTTAGGGGTTAGGGGTTAGGGGTTAGGGGTTAGGGGTTAGGGTCTCATCCCAAATTCAGGAGGAGTCCCCAGTCTCAGGAACAGGCATCGGGAAGAGGTCCTCACCATCCCTGGTAGCGTGCTCCCGCGAGCCCGAATTAGAGTCGACTCACTTGTATGGGACCTCGGGAACCCAAGGCACATCTGAAAACCCTAAACCCTAAACCCTATACCCTGAACCCTGAACCCTAAACCCTAAACCTGCGCTGCCCACCTCCAACCTGTCCTGAACTTCTTGCTTTTCCTTGGAGAGCGTCTCAATCAACTCACGCTTGTCCTGCGCGACTTTCGATGTGGGGTGCTCCGATGAAAAGAGGGGGGGGAGGTGGAGAATCATGTTGGCAAGACCTACGACCTGCGGGCCAGTGCCTCAACCTCTCTCAGCACTTCTCCTGCTCATTCTTCTTGGCGTTCGTCTTGATCAACTTGCAACGGGCCTGTGCTGAAGGACCCTGGCTTTGGTACTTTCACAGCCGCTTGCCCACATGATCTGCAGGGAGGATGGCCGATGGCCGTAGGTGCTTGGCAGCAAACTCGAGGGTGCTGATGGACTCTTCGAAATTCGCGCGCGCAGGGCTGACGCAAGCCAGCAGGACCTCCGCTATGTGTGCGAATACAGCACTGGATCAAAAACCCAAAGCCCCAGCTGAGTCCAAGAAGCTGTGCGGCTGTTGCCACTCAGTGCGTCCTGTCGCGCAAAAGCAGAGCGACCCTGAAACTTGAGCATGACGCCATCGCCTCTGATCACTCTGATCACCCTGGCCTTCAGCAAGAGCGTAAGCTTTGACTCACGAAAGACGGGCAGTACGCCACTGCCCGCCGTTCCCGCAAGCGCCTGCCCAGCTGTAGACGATCACGTGCACTCTTGTGAACGGGTTTAGGGTTTAGAGTAAGTGGCCCAAGGCCTGAATCACCCGGCTGAGGGCGGACAGCGACTGGTTGATGGCAATGCCTTCCTGCCGCTTCCGAAGATTGGCACTCAAAACCCCCAAAGCTCAAAAACCACCGACATCCCTCAAACATTCACAAGCCCAAGAGCCCCCAACAAATCTTACCCAAATCATTCCGAAACTCTCAAACCCACGACATATAATCAATATGACATATGATATCGTGCTATATAACGCGCTGACATTACTCTCGCACCATATCACGATGTTCTCCTTTTCTAGTACAATCATATACTACAATTTCATGCAAAAAAACTGTATTATCTATAATACTACAACCCTAAACCCTAAACCCTAAACCCTAAACTGCAATGAGTTATTTGAGCCGTTGTGGCTCCGCTCCTGGAGTCGCTCCCCCGACGCGTGAGTCTTCTTCTGCTTCTCACTTCCAGCCAGGTCCTTCAGCGACAGCACGGGCTTGTAAGGGTTTAGGGTTTAGGGTTTAGGGTTTAGGGTTTAGGGTTTAGGGTTTAGGGTTTCGGGTTTAGCAAGGCGTTGGTTTTGGATGCTGTCGGACGGTTGTGGACGTTCTTCAGCCGATTCTTTGCCTGGCTTTTTGAGGGCTTCTGGGCTTGGATCCCATGAGCGCTAGGTCAGGCACCACGAAGTGGATTCTCGACTGGAGATCTCGGGCTTGGGGCCTCACTTCCGCGAGCACTTATAGTATTATGCTTGTTTTTTTGTATTAATATACCGCGAGGCACACATCTGAGCTGCCCGCCCTGAGTAGCTCAAACGAATGTCCAAGGTGAACACGGCATGTGACCGGGACGAGTTTGCGTTCATGCTGGTGGCACCTGACACGGGTGTGAGGCGCTTTGGACCCACGACTGAACGCCTGCTCAAACCAAGATGAACCCTCAACCCTAGACCCTAGACCCTAAACCCTAAACCTTGAAAGAGAGAGAGGGAGAGAGACTGCAAGCAACTTGGCACAATGAAGTGCCGAGTCGTGCCCCGAGTGCCAAGCCCACAGCCCGATTCTTTGCCCCAAAATCCAGCAGTTCCCGCACCTCAAAAACTTGTGGGAGCAGATCTGGTGAACTGACCGGAAAAATGAGCAGCACCTGCTACGTCACCTGAGCCTAAACCCTAAACCCTAAACCCTAAACCCTAAACCCTAAACCCTAAACCCTAAACCCTAAACCCTAAACCCTAAACCCTAAACCCTAAACCCTAAGGAAGCACTCTGCTGAGCTCTGGACCTCCTTGCTGGTGGAAACAGGGCTTTGGATGAGGCCTGGAACGTGGGGGCCCAACGCCGGATGTAGCCTGGGCAAGAGGGTTTAGGGTTTGGGGTTTAGGGTTTGGGGTTTGGGGTTTGGGGTTTGGGGTTTGTGTTAAAGGGTGAGAAGCCCGAAATCCTGATCCGTCTGAAGGGGGTCCGAGCCTGACTTGCAGATCTGTCCTCGTGTTGACCAGGAGATCATACATCTTCTCCTTCAGAGCACAGGGAGGAGCACAAGAGGGAGGGCTTAGGGTTTAGGGTGTGGGGTTTAGGGTTTAGGGTTTAGGGTTTAGGGTTTAGGGTTTAGGGTTTAGGGTTTAGGGTTTAGGGTTTAGGGTTTAGGGTTTAGGGTTTAGGGTTTAGGGTTTAGGGTTTAGGGTTTATGGGTTAGGGTTTAGGGTTTAGGGTTTAGGGTTTAGGGTTTAGGGTTTAGGGTTTAGGGTTTAGGGTTTAGGGTTTAGGGTTTAGGGTTAGGGTTTAGGGTTTAGGGTTGAGGTTTTAGGGTTTAGGGTTTAGGGTTTAGGGTTTAGGGTTTAGGGTTTAGGGTTTAGGGTTTCGGGTTTGGGGTTTAGGGTTTAGGGTGTAGGAATATATGTTAGGGGGAAGGTGAGAAGCGCGCTAACGGAGTCCTGATATATCTCCAGGTAGCTGGCCAAAACCTAGGAAGGCGGACTTTGGGATGTTCCCCCTTCTACTAACAGTCCTTCATAGGGATTCTAGTACCCCCGATTATTATCCCCACTAAGGACTGCTAGTAGAGGGATTCTAGTACCCCCGATGATAATCCCTACTAAGGACTGTTAGTAGAGGGATTATAGTACCCCCGATTAGAATCCCTATTAAGGACTGTTAGTAGAAGAGGGAACATCCCAAGGCGGACTCATGGGCCGTGAGCTCCACGACGCGCTGCTTTTTTAAAGCAGTAAATTTGCATGGATCATGGAGCTGTAAGCTGACGGCCGCAGTCTGCAAAGGCGTGCTTGCTTTCTCAACATCCTGCTTCTGCCTTAGGTTGCTCAGACGTGGGCTCCCACGTCTAGACACAATATCCCCACAATATTGTAGATATGTGTATATATATACACACCTTTATTTAGTTTATGTATCTATTTGTGTATTTAATACACTTCAATACATGCTTGTTTTTCTCTATCACGTATACAAATATAAATATAATTATATATATATATATATAGACAGATATATATATATATATACATATCGAATATTATCTCATGTACTCAGGCATAATAGATACTGCACGATATTACATGGTGCTACTGCGCAATGAGGCGGGGCCACTGGGGACCTTGGGCTCAAGCTTCGAGATCATCTCGAAAAGGCATTCACACGCCCGCGGCCTTGGAGCCAAAAGCTCTTGGGTTTAGGGTTTAGGGTTTGGGGTTTAGGGTTTAGGGTTTAGGGTTTAGGGTTAGGGTTTAGGGTTTAGGGTTTAGGGTTTAGGGTTTAGGGTTTAGGGTTTAGGGTTTAGGGTTTAGGGTTTAGGGTTTAGGGTTTAGGGTTTAGGGTTTAGGGTTTAGGGTTTAGGGTTTAGGGTTTAGGGTTTAGGGTTCTTGCACTTGGACGATCATCGCTTAGGTTCAATCCGAGCCTCTCCCCGTTTTACCCCCCTGGTTGATGAATTCAACCCCTTCATATGACAACGGAGACCCCAAAGGCTTCCCCAAAAAGGAACGCTTATTTGGGGTTTACAGTACGATATTTGGGGTACCTTATTGGGGTCCGTATGATAAGGGGATCCTACTATTTGGGGGTCCATATTAAGGGTCCCCTGATTTTCGCAAACCCCCATTTAATTAGATGAACTCACAGTTCCGTACTGTCTTGCTGAGGGCTTCACAACAGGCCTTGATCCCTCTCGCTTGTAGGGTCGCCCAACCTGGGCGCAACCAGGGCTTAGATCAGTTTGGGGCATTTTCTGGTTTTAACCCGGTTTTTGTGCACCTAAACCCTAGACCCGAAACCCTGAACCCGGTTTGGTGCCACCTCTCTCCCGGAATGCTCTTGGCGTGCTCGTGCTTGCGTTTTCAACTCTCGATTCGTTGGCGCGCCCTTTCTTGGAAAGGACACTGTTGTAAGGAGCAGACACTAAAACGTGTTTTGCTGCGGCTATAAGGAGGTTGCTCTGTGTAAGGGTCTCACATTGCACCTTTCTACAAAGGAATCCATCATAAGAGTGTCTCCGAAAAGAGAGACCCTTTAGAGCCCCCATTATAGCCTGCAAGCGAACCCATGCAGTGATCATGCATGAACTGCCGACACCAGGAATTGAACAATTTCTCAACAAGTTTTCGTCAGAAACAAACCACACACACACGCACGCACAAAGAAAAACGTTGGAAAGGAATAGCAGCGCTGCAATTCAGCTCAACTGACCCCAAATCAGCTCGAGCTGACTGATGCACGGCTTGCGAGCAGCTAGGCTGTTCGGCGGTGCAGAGCAATAAGTGCTGCAAACTGGTATGCATGAAAACCTGCGCTCTCTCTCTCTCTCTCTCTCTGTCTCCCATCTCTCGCCCTTTCTGCGAGAACACCAAATAGGATCAAGCTGAGCCAGTCTGGGACAACTACTTGAGTGAACCCTGCCTTTAACTCTTGGCTTGAAACGCGAGTCTCTGACTGGCCGCAATTCCATCCCCAAAACAAAACTAAAACGTGCCACGGGCATCAAAAAACGGGCACATCTCCCACGCAAGGCACCGAGCATCTCAGCCACCGCTGCCTTAGGATGCAGAGGGCACCTGGTTTGTGCAGGTGCACGTGGGTCTCTTAACTCCCTCAGACGAATTCAACTTCTAGGGAAGAGCAGGCTCCAGCCAGATGGCTGAAGCGGACTTAGGCAATCCCCAGTGTTGGGGGTGGCTCCCTAGGGTGCAACTCGCTCTCTGAATGAGCATGCGCAGGGCAGTCTAGGGAGCACATATTTACAAAAAATAGATGTCAAAAATACTTGTATATGCAGAGGTGACACCTACAACAGAATGGCTGGAATTGCTGCCCGTAACATGCCGGTTTAGGGTCTGCCTCTGGAGAGATGAGACCTGGGACGCATCATCTTACAGCATAAGAGGGTTTAGGGTTTAGGGTTTAGGGATTGAGGAAGATCCCGGCATGGCCATGGCAGCTTGCAAAAACATCCTCTGGCATTCTGTCGGTCCAACTTTGCTGCAGCTGTCGGCTGAGAGGCTCAGTGTGCCACATGACTCGTAGAACTTCGTAGAGCTGACAGGATTTCGGGCCGAGGGGGTGTAGGGTTTAGGGGTCTAAAGGGTTCAGGGAGTTTAGGGTTTAGGGTGGAGGGCTTGAGGCATTGGTCTGTTGGAGCTTTAGGGCTGTTTGGGGTGTATATCTTGGGCGTGGGGTCTAGGGTACAGCTGCCTGGCACGACTCTGATGTGGACTACTGGAGCCATTCGAAAGTCTCTCTTTTCGTATTGCAGCAGTATTAGAGGAATTCAAGTTGCCCAAAAGACGCTTGCGGGTTGCGCACGGCTTTCAAATTCTTAAAGAGCCAAAAAGCGCCCTTACAAGCATGGCATCGAAATCCGGAGGTGCTGTGGGCACACACAACGCAGGACATGCTACCTTTTCTGGCTATGGCCTGCCCGGCCAAATGTAAACGCAACCTTCACAGATCTTTGCGGTTGCGGTGCTTCTCCTTCGTTCCGTCGTCTTCAGAGCTTCTCAGAACTTCAGATCGCAAGCCAATCTGACAGAGTGGGGTTTAGGGCTTAGCGTTTGGGGTTTGGGGTTTAGGGTTTAGGGTTTACGGTTTAGGGTTTAGGCCCCGCACGAGCCTGCTTGAACGTCCACCCTGAGCGACCTTCAGATGAAGCGCGCCATCTTGATTCTACGGCGTGTCTTCCGATCGTTTCGCCAGCAACTGGGGTTTCCGAAAATAGGGGGTACCTTCTTGTGCTCCTTATTGTAAGGGGCTCCTGCTATCTTGGGGTCTGTTTTAGGGGTCCCCCCCTATTTTCGTAAACCCCCAACTCGGAAGTGTTGGATGCACGGCACGTTGCCTGTCCAGAGCCATTTGCTTCTCCGGTACGTCTTCGTTGTCGCTGTGCGCCGATCCCGAACTGACTGTTCGCCTGCAGGGCTTAAGGTGGCGTTTGGCTTCCGACAGCGCCATCGGTCAACGCTGCTCCTCAACCCTAAACCCTAAACCTAAACCCTAAACCCTAAACCCTAAACCCTAAACCCTAAACCTCCCCCATGAGGCAACTGAGGCAAACCCAAAACCATGCAAAACGCCGGTCTCCTCCTCCGGAGCCACAAGCTGGACTTCTGCGGCCTGCCAAATATCAACGATTCACAGCAGACCTAACCCTAAAACCTAAACCCTAAACCCTAAACCCTAAACCTAAACCCTAAACCCTAAACCCTAAACCCTAAACCCTAAACCCTAAACCTCATCAAAAAACCTGAAGGGTTTCACATATGCCACCGGGGGCCTGATGACTTCCAGGGATGGCAAAGTATCAACACTGCGCGCGCAAGCCACACTGTAGCGCAGCTTTATTCTGTGTCGGCGATCGGTGACTGCCTTTCACAGTACAGGCGCCAGGAAAAACCACAGACTGCTGCATGACATGTGGCAGGAATTTTGGGCCTGAACAAATCTCATGTCGCTTTCATCATCCTCATCTTCATCTTCTTCAGCTTGTTCCGGCATACGCCTCGCGAAACAAGTCCAGTCGGTAGAATGCCCATAGCATGTGAACATAAAACTATCATCGAGTCCTGCTCCTTCTGGGTCAAGGGGCCAAAAAAGCGCAATCGGCTTCAACTGCTGGCCTATGGCTTATGCATGCAGCAGTAAGTCGTGCACGCCGGAGGAGCACTCGTTGCCCGTGGCGAGCACGACTGCGTAGATGCTGGTGATGTCGGGGAGGTTGGTGAGCTCACTGAAAGTGAGTATGAAGAAGGAGGCGAGATGAAACTCGGATCCTCAGTGTCGTGTTGTCCTGAAACACTCCTTCTCCTTGCTGTGTCACAATACATCTCACAGTCTTGCAAGCAGCATCTCCTTCTGCTCTCATCTGCTACACATTTCGGCACTCTTGCCCCTGAGCACCGATCCCCAAAGCGAAGGGCTCTTCTGACCACGCAGGGGCTGCAAGGGGGGTCCTGGCGAGAATCTCACATGCGCGGCACCTATGGTAGAAACGGTACGAGGAACAGAAATAGCATCGAAGGAGCTAGAACTACACTAAATAATGAGAATCTAAACCTAAGCAATGATGACAAGAATAGCATGATACTTGTCAGAGCAAGTTGAGATTCAATCCTGCTCTGGGGTGTGGAAGCGACTTTGGTCCACATTGTCCACATCTGGCTGCATATTTATGCGCCGAGATGAAGAGACCTGGTTTCGTTGGCACTCTCCACTCGGTTTAGGGTTTAGGGTTTACGCTCCACTCAACGGAACAGAGGTTTAGGGTTTAGGGTTTAGGGTTTAGGGTTTAGGGTTTAGGGTTTAGGGTTTAGGGTTTAGGGTTTAGGGTTTAGGGTTTAGGGTTTAGGGTTTAGGGTTTAGGGTTTAGGGAGAGAGCAGCTGAGCGCTCAATGAAGCATAGCTTGCTGACAAAGCTCCATGGAGCGGAATGAATTGAGACCTGCGCCGGGACTCATGACCCACACTACAAGCCATGCAGCTTCCCGAAGCCCTCACTCCTAAACCCTAAACCCTAAACCCTAAACCCTAAACCCTAAACCCCAATCAAGAGTTCGGGCACCTGGGCCGAAGCTCAGCTGCACGAAGTCCCGCAACCTGGCTCCCGGCCGCGCACTTCCACATGGGCCGTATGCTTGGGCCCGGTACTTTTCCCCGGGATTTCGCTGAGATCTTGGGGATGATTTCTAGGAGAAAACAAAAACCGTTCGCGAGCAGCCTAGCACGTCGATCTCCAAAAGAGGGAACCAGACTTTAAAGTTCGGCGTGGTCATTTCCAGTACGAAAGAAGCTTGTTTCTTGAGTATTTTGCAATCGTGGACGTTGTAAACTCACAGAATTCCTGGACGTCGTTTTGCTTCAGTCGGGGAAAACTGCATTGCCTATCACTGTTACTCTGCTGACTGTTGAGCGCGTTGTTGTAGGGCGCCCCCTGTACTGTGGCTCAGATCGCCACAAGCTGAAGGGTTTAGGGTATAGGGTTTAGGGTTTAGGGTTTAGGGTTTAGGGTGAAGCTCTACGACCCTGAACAACTTTTGAGTGTAGGGTTTCGATACGAACCGTAGGGCTTCGAAGCAGAGGGTTTCGGAGGTTCCACTTCCACCAAAGTAGGATTGGCGCCCAAACAGAAGTTTAGGATTTAGGGTTTAGGTTTTAGGGTTTAGGGTTTAGGGTTTAGGGTTTAGGGTTTAGGGTTTAGGGTTTAGGGTTTAGGGACAAAAGTTGTACTTTCACGAGGCCCTTCAAAGCCTTCTACAGCCGCTGTAGAGTCCAGGCTTTTCAAGTCTTTACAGTCCTGTGGATAGTTCTTCACTCCATTGAACTCCTGTGCACGCCCTGCGAGGTTTCAACCGCCTTGCGAGTTTGGTTGGGCGACGTTTTCCGGGCTGAGACTGTATGTTGCAGAACACAAGCGTCACACCAAAGCTTACAAGCACTTCGTACCCAATTCTAACTGTGCTGAAAAACCCACTTATAAGCCCTTTAAGTGCCCGAATATGGTGATAGTTGGGTGATAAAGTACAGTTATAATTGGGCTCTGAAGTACCATGAACCTCCAAGTAAGTGGGATGTGACCTGGGTCCATCTCCGCTCAACGCGGCTTCTGCTGGAATCATCTGCTGGAATCTCTTGCTTTCCGTCTGTCCGCCCATCAAGCACGGACCCATCCCGGAGCATTTTGCGGAACTTGCGGGGGAGGTAGGGTTTAGGGTTCGGGGTTTAGGGTCCGGGGTTTAGGGTTTAGGGTTTAGGGTTTCGGGTTTCGGGTTTAGGGTTTAGGGTTTAGGGCGCTTTTGGACCTTGGAAAGCGGGGGGGGGGGGGGGGGGAACATGCCATCGAGCAGCTTCATCGTCCAGCCGCTCGCTTCGAGCAAGCTCTCGTGAGAGTCGCTGGCCTCCTGGGGGGCTTAGGGTTTAATTAGGGTTTAGGGTTTAGGGTTTAGGGTTTAGGGTTTAGGGTTTAGGGTTTAGGGTTTAGGGTTTAGGGTTTAGGGATCTAGTATCCTAAACTTTCTAGGGATTAGGGCGTCTACGTTGGCATGTTCCCCGTTGTACGAACAGCTCCTGACGAGGGATTATAGTACCCCCTATGATTATCCCTATGATGGACTGCTCGTACAAGGGGGAACATCCCAGTGTTTAGGGTTAAGTGTTTCGGGTCAGGGTTTCTTTCTCGCACGGGGCATGATGCCGAAGTGCAAAGCAGCCTACGGTAGGCGGCAGGGGTTGTGGTTTCCTGGTAGGGTTCTATCTTATTCGGGCCTTTTTGTCTTTTACCGAGCTTTTTCAATGCTTAGGACTTAGGCTCTAGGCGGCAGGGGGCTTTACCACGAGTGAAGTGGCGGACTCAGGAAGTTCATGGATACAGGGGTAAAACGAATCGTTGCACAGCATATACACATACATGTATATATATATATATTGTATATATTATACCTCGGCAAGCCTTTAGGCTAGCCGTGCTCCGCACTGGACCACACGGTGAACGGCTATATTTTGCGCAAAATGGGATAGCCCCGGACACCCCCCAAAGCCCCCCACAGGGAGCGCACGCATCAGGAGCATCAGCGGCCCCAGTCCGGGATGCCGGGCGCGCATCATGAGCATCAGCGGCTCCGGCCTTGGATGAAACGGCGGCCCACGCGTGCACAAGCTTTCCCTCTGTTCGCCAAACCCGTGCGTTCCGACTATGAAAGCCTACAGCTGACCCCATCGGGATGCACGCCGGGCGGGCGCACACGCGCGCCCCCTTCCCGGTTTGCAGAGCAACTCTCCTCGAGCTTCTGCCTGCGCTGCCCGCCCATCAGGGCAGCCCCTTAAATATGTTGTATGTATATATTGTGGCCTGGTTTGTATGTATTTCATGTCTTTACATGCATACACATGTGCGTATGGACTATTTTGTACATACGCGTAACATGTGCAGTGCGATAACGCATGCACGCATGATCATGTACGGGAACTGATACTTACCTTCAAACCCTAAACCCTAATTAAACCCTAAACCCTAAACCCTAATCTATAATCTACTTACCTGCTGTCAGATTGGGGGGCTTCCTGCTTTTCGACCTCCTTGGGGTCCATCCGGCTTGAACTGGTACGTAAGAACTTCTGAGCCAGCACTCAGGGTTGAAGGGTTTAGGGTTTAGGGTTTAGGGTTTAGGGTTTAGGGTTTAGGGTTTAGGGTTTAGGGTTTAGGGTTTAGGGCACATCTGAACAGCTACCGCCCTGCCTTGTCCAGAGTGCATTGCTCCAGGACCAAGTCGCTCTGGGCAACATTGACCACACGGTCTTGCACAAGAGGGTGTGCGACTTGTGTCGCCATGGCACAGGCTCCTATACTGCCCTTAAAACCTTAATAAAAATAATATGTTCAATATCGTCTTGGGTTTTATATGAACAAAAATGAAGTATAATTCCCAAGGGGGGAAAAAAGGCTCAGCCTAAAGCAGTACAAGCAATATGAAGCGTGCGCTGCGTCGCTGTAGTACCAGGCGTGGGGGGGTGTACACTCGGAACTACTTGCGTGTAGTATGAACGTGCCTGACACTCTTCCATGTAAGCAGTCTGTCACTCGAGACATGACAGCTGGCAGATGATGGCATCTATGGTTGAGAGCGAAGGCTAGGCTACTCACAACTCCAGCGCTGGGTGCTGAACACGCTGTAGCTCTTCCCGGAACCAGTTTGCCCGTATGCCATGATGCAGCCGTTGTATGCCTCAGCAGAGCATTGCTACCCTAAACCCTAAACCCTAAACCCTAAGTGTACCACGATAGGGAGCATCTTCAGACGCATGGGGAAGACGTGGCGAGCACGGCCCCTCAGCCAAGCAGCATCCAATGCATTCTCCAGGATGGGAATCCCCAGCTCCTGCAAAATTCTGGGCTGACAATGATTATCATCATAGGGTTTAGGGTATTCAGGGTTCAGGGCTCGGGGTTTAGGGTTTATAGGGTTTAGGGTTTAGGGTTTAGGGTTCAGGGTGCCAGCAGCAGCGACGGAAGAAAGGGAGGGAATGCCCACAAGAACGGGGCTCCCTGCCTCGAAGACCTGAGCCTGGGAGCCCTCCTGGGCACCAGGGTCTGTCGACTTGAACACGGAGTCCTGCAGCGTGTAGTGACCAAGCATATATACTCTATATGTATATATATATATATATATATATGTATACATATATATATATATGTATATTAATATATACATATATATATGTATATATACATACATACACAGATATATATATATATATATATATACATAGTCACCATTACATATACAATAGTGGGTATATGAACTTGTATATACGTATGTATCTATATGATACATATGCCCTGGCGGCCCATGACATGGAGCAGGCACAAGTCAACATGATGTCAACATGCCGGGACGTCGAAAGTAAACTGTTTTGGCTTGACGTAGTCGCTGTCATGACCATAGCGGTCCAGCCCTTTTGAGATGACCTGGCTTCAAGGTCTGCAAGTGGCAAAAATTGCTCTATCCTAAACCCTAAGCCCTAGATGTCTGGCAGAGCCGAGTCAAAGATTTGCACTGCGCTGTACAGGAAACATGCTTCTAGAATCAACACATGGCGATTCTCCAAAGATACTTCTGCATTGCCACTCACAAACCCAAACTCCAACCCTGCAACTAGTTTGGCGATGCCCTTCTACACCATGGCCCTAGTTCAGCTTAAAGCCTGAAGTCAGGATGTACAGCTTACAGAAGGTCTGAAATCAAAACAAGACATATGGGAGTTTACGAAATTAGGGGACCCCAACATAAATCCCCAAATAGTAGGATCCCCCCAATAAGGTACCCCCTAATTTCGGAAACCCCCATATTGGCATCATGAAACGCCCTGGGGCTGCCAAGGCAGGCAGAGGAGTTCGAGAGCCCCAAAAGTAGCACAACGTGAGAACTTGGCAAAATGTGGGCCCCCTTCCCTTGCTACGGAAATGTCTGGCTTGGATAAGGTCGAAGACAAGGACCTTCAGAAAAACCCTCAAACGAGATACCAGTAACTGGGAGCCTCATGAGAAATTTGCCAACCCTGGGCTTCGCACGGTGGTGTCTACGACCTCGAGGACCTTAAGGGCTTCGAGCAGGTAGGCATGGGGGGGGGGGTTTCTGAAACTAGGGGGGTACCTTGTTGGGGTCCTTATTTCTAGGGGAATCCTACCTTTTTGGGGGTGTATGTTAGGGGTCCCTTATTTTCATAAGCTCCCAAATGTCTTACGTCATGATGCGTGTGCAGGGTTGATGGCTAAGCCACATCGCCACAAGAGCGATTCAAGAGTGGCAACTCCAATGACCAACTCGCACTACTGGAGGCCTTCGTTTCTGTGAATTGCAGGGCCTCATCCTATGATCCCGGCTCCCAGAAACACATGGGGGGTTTACGAACTTAGGGGTACCTTGTTGGGTCCTTACTGTAAGGGAATCTTACTATCTGTGGGTCTATATTCGGGGTCCCCTACTTTCGGAATCCCCCACATAGTCATAGAACAACAAGAAGCTGCCCTGCAAGCCTTACACCTTGTTGCAGCTACGGCACCATTTCCGCCAGTCCGCCTTCTCCCAGCTCTTTGGCCTCGCAAACACAACGGAACTGCGGGCCGCCGGATGGCGCTCGAACCTCAAGTTTGCGGAAGTAAGATGCTGGCGCTGAAGGGCCGGATGCGCACAGCCACCCTGATGCTATTCCTTGGCAAGCCAAGCAGATTAAGCGGAACCCTAAACCCTAAACCCTCAGTGGAAGACTTCGGCAATGTTAACACAGCCCACAATTATTTGCAGTCAGTGCTGCGGATTGGGTGCGCCATCCGCCGTGGCACCGGCAACCTCCGAGAAAGCTGCACAGGGCAACTTTCGGGTTTAGGGTTTAGGGTTTAGGGTTTAGGGCTTAGGGTTTAGGGTTTAGGGTTTGGGGTTTGGGGTTTAGGGTTTAGGGTTTAGGGTTTAGGGTTTAGGGTTTAGGGTTTAGGGTTTAGGGTTTAGTGTTTAGGGGTTTAGGGTTTAGGGTTTAGGCGGAAATCTGAGGTCGCTGCAAGGGTCCCGCGTGGACGCCCCGCTCGCTTGGACTTCGAGGGCGACCTTCTTGGCTCTAAACCCTAAACCCTAAACCCTAAACCCTAAACCCTAAACCCTAAACCCTAAACCCTAAACCCTAAACCCTAAACCCTAAACCCTAAACCCTAAACCCTAAACCCTAAACCCTAAACCCTAAACCCTAAACCCAAGTAAAACGAAGTTGGAGGCCAAAGCGCCCCATGCAACTCTGGAAGCTCCAGGCGCAAGCTTCCGCAACAAGGTCTGAAATCTACACCCCCCCTCTTCTCGTATGAATATGCTTATTGTCATTCTTCTTCTGTTTATTATTCTTCTTCTCTTCTTCTTCTTCTTCTTCTTCTTCTTCTTCTTCTTCTTCTTCTTCTTCTTCTTCTTCTTCTTCTTCTTCTTCTTCTTCTTCTTCTTCTTCTTCTGCTTCCTCGCCAGGATTATCAGGTTCGGGCCGGGAATCCCTGGAGCGCCCACTCTTCAACCAATCTTGCAGCCCATTTCAGGAGTGCCCCCTCCGTCACTTTTCAGAGAATCACAGAGTACCCCGAAAAGTCCCCAGAGAGAATGCCTTCAAGAGCGCCCCACCCCTGGAGCTGGGACATCTGAAGAAAAAACACCTCCCCAACTCCGTATCTCACCATGGAGCGCCAGGTTCTGGGTGGGGATGTTCGAAGTAAATGGGGTTTACGAAAATAGGGGTACCGTTTTTGGGCGTTCCTGTGCTAAGGAGAATACGATTTGGGGGTATTGTTAAGGGTACCCCTTTTTAGGAGATGCCCAATGATTAGTTCATTGCATCAAGGTTCCTGAGTCTTGCCGCTCTCTGCCACGTCAGCCCGTCTGCGAAAGCACAAACACCACATTCTTTTGCTTTCACGCGGCAGGTCTTCATTGCCGACTTCGTTCTTGAGGCCATCCACACCTTGCAACATATGCAAGCAAAAATCGCTCCTTTGGTCCACTATGAATCCAACATATGACGACAAAGAAGAGGCCTTATGGGGACTGGCTTCCGGTCTCTTGCTGCCTTGGGCCGAAGGTGGGGTGCAGCCGAGTGGCTCATCTCCAGGTCCCCCACCAAGTCTCAGGCACCTGGCGCAAGTGACGCAAGTGGCCCCCCTTCTCTGTCCGGGCAGCGCAATCCCGGGTGCCGCGCGTGACGATCGTGCCATGCAGCTGCGAAGTCATCATTGAAGAGCACATCTGCACCTACTGAATATGAATGGTCCAGATATCGAGATACAAGGCGCTTCTTACAAAAAGTCTTTGTAGCCTGCCCCCGATGGAGTTAGTCTGCTGTGTTGTTGTATGCACTGCCTGCATCGTCTTCACTGCTTGCGTTGAGTCTTGGGGATGTTACTGAGAACCCTGAACTGACCAGAGGTTCTGGAGCCGAGATGCCGCACAAGAAGCATGCATGACACCTCCTAAATCTTCTGTCGCTCCGCTCGCTCAATTCGACCACTTCTGCTCGAAGAGTGAGCGTGTGGAACGACGAAAAACTTGCAGGCTCAGCAAAGGATCTCATGAGTGATCATTCGGCTCATGCTTGCTGATCGACCCTGTCATCCTGCCTACACCTCCTTCAGAACCCTGCAGCTATCCCAAGGTTCCAAGAAGCCACAATTGTAGTGCTCGCCCATTCACTGCTAGCTGAAAGAGCAACACAAACACGAGACCCCTGTCTATTCGCGCCACGTGTCCATGTGGTCGATATGTTATTGCTTCTTGCGTACCTTGTGTGCACATACGTCTCGTTATAGAGACGTCTTCCTATCCCAGCCCAGTAACATACGGAGTTCCAAGGTCACGCGGAAAGGGCTACAAGGTGACTTCGTGGACTTGTTTGGCCTCAGGTCTTTGAGCTCGGCATCGCATCAAGGGCGGCCATCACAGCTCGGCACAATGCGGTGAAGCTGACGCCTGCCTGCGGGCGCTGCGCGGCACCAGTTACTCACAAGAGCACTCATGTGTCAGGACTGGCTAGCAGCAGCAAAGGACATGTTTTCTGTTGAACTAGAACCCAACGCAACCTGAATTGCCCTCCGATCTGATTTCAGATTCGAGGGCCTGGATCACGTGCACTCGTTGAAAATCTGTGTGGCCATGGTGGGAGGTCTTTCAACAACCGTACCACACCAGGCTGGACTATCAACATGGAGGCCCATGGAGGCACCTGCCAGCAACCTTCGAACATCAATAAGGCGACGTCTATGTCTTCAGATCGATTCGGAAGCAGAACTGGACTCATCCTGCAAAGAGCCGAAGCACGGTATGTTGAGGACAGACATGTACAACGACAAGCTCGTCTTGATTCGCCCGCTCTTTGTTCTGAAGTCCTGAATAGCACCTGGGAGGGAGAGATCGGCGACCCCAGTACAATCTGACCCAAACCACGGCAACTTGCGATATCAGTTCCACAGCAACTGCAATCAAGAAACATCAGCGTTGGACATGTTCTAATCCTCCTCCAATAAAGCTTCCATCCTAAGGCAGAAGCAACCACATTCGATAACGCTGTGTTGCAGCCACAATTGCAATGTTGCAAATGCAATGCCGCGCAACGCAAATCATGATCGCAATGAAACAGCATACAATGCCATACCATACCACCCGGCAACTGTCATCTAACATGTGCAGACATGCTGCTCATCCCCCACTGTCTTCGTCGGCTCGTTTCCAGCCAGCTGGGTCCAGATGCATTGCATGGCGGTGGACAGCTCCGCCCAGGTCAACTCGCCTGGCGCGACCCAGCCTATGGTAGCTGGCATTGCAATGCACAGCGCAGCATTGAGGATTTACGACAGCCGACTGGACCAAGGCGGTGATATGTGTGCTTCTATCACATCGTACCATGTCGCGGCTCACCGTGCACTGCTCTGCCTCACCTCCCCTCACTTCATGTCGCTTTAGCGTGGCTGCTCGAAGGTATCGACATGCGTCACATGCAGCGACTCTTAGGAAGACGGCCGGCCCGGGATAGAGTAACGGAGGGGACAGAGGCGGGAACTGAATCCAACCAGCGGCTTCAACGGCCTAAAGAAGGGAGCTTGAGAAGCAGAGGACCGGAGAGTGGGGGGCAGCCCGGATGGGCGAAAGGGCAGCAAGAGCCAAGAGAACAACTCAGCCTCAGCCTCGAGCCCTCACAACAGCGATGCATTGGGGCTTCCAGTTGTAGTCCTTTGGCTTGTTTTCGGAGCAGCTCGGGTTGCCTGCATTCCTAAACTACACTTCTGCACATGATCTGCGCACTCCGCACAAACTCGACAGGCTTCACCATCGCCATCGGCGTCCATTGCATCAAAGATCTCCAGCCTCGGAAACAAACTCCAACCCTGAACCCTGAACTTCCTAAACCCCACTGCGCGCCGAAGTTCAAGTCTCAGGTGTGCATTAAAAAACGTGCTCGCACCGATAAAGGGGAAGTTTGTTCAAGACTTCCCCCCCTTGGGTGGGTCTTGGGCACGGTGAAGGAGCAGGTCTTGGGGACTGTGCACATGGGAGGTTCATTGGTCCAGCTGACAAATGCTAAACCAGACGCACCTTCTTCTGAGGTTGTGATGTGCACAACGTCCGATTGTTTCAAACGCTGCAGAAAGTTGCCATTGACACCAGCCACGAAAAGCGTGCATCGTGCAGCCGGGATCTGGACTAAGCCTTCGGCCAATCTGGAACGAAGAGCTTTAAGGACTGAAGCTTCTCTGCTACCTCCTGACGTCAGTGGGAGGTGGCCCCTGAGCTGCTTTACGAAATCCTGGACCCTAAATCCTACATGACTCGCTACGCGCCGCCCTAGACGACTTAAGCTACTCACCAAAACCCTGCCAAGACCCTAGGAAAACCTCCCCAACATGTACACACAAAGTAGACGTGCCATGCCCCGCGTCCTTTCTGCAGAGGTAAGTTCCCACCTCCGCCTTGCTAAGGGAACCACTGCCATCCATGTCCGCAACCTGGAAGATCCTTGGAAAGGCCGCGAAAAACCAGGGTTTCAATTGGGCTTCAGTAGTGTTTTGATAGGGTTTACGAAAAAAGTTTCGATGGGGTTTCAGAAGGGTAATGATAGGGTTGCGATCTGGTTTCCATAGGGCTCTCATAGGGTTTCGATAGGGTTTACCATAAGGGATTTTGCAGGGTTTCAATAGGGCTTGTGCAGGGTCTTCATGCTGGGAGGTTCATGGTACTTATTAACCAACTAGAACTATACTTACAACTCGACCATATAACCATATCAGGGCACTTAAGGGGCTGATACGTGGGTTACAAGTACAGTTATACTTGGTTAATAAGTACCATGAACCTCCAAGTGTGGTAAACCCTAAAACCCTAAAACCCTAAAACCCTAAAACCCTAAAACCCTAAAACCCTAAAACCCTAAAACCCTAAAACCCTAAAACCCTAAAACCCTAAACCCCTAAACCCTAAACCCTCAACCCTCAACCCTCAACCCTAAACCCTAAACCCTAAACCCTAAACCCTAAACCCTAAACCCTAAACCCTAAACCCTAAACCCTAAACCCTAAACCCTAAACCCTAACCCTAAACCCTAGGCACCTTAGGGACACCCTATAGGGGCTCGGCGGTAACTTTAACGCAGGGCCCAGGGGCGAGTTGAGGAAGTTCATGGCGCGAATGATGCGGCCTTCCCCGGCAGCGCAGGGCAGGGACGAAGGGAGGGACCGTGATAAGGGGACCTTAGGGGTACTTGGGGGGGGGTGATTTAGGGGTTATTTAAGGGTTATTTAGGGGTTATTTAGGGGTTGTTTAGGGGTTGTTTAGGGGGCTACTTGGGAATATAGGGAGGATAGAAGGTACATCTAGGGGTTATATTTGGGGTACTAAGGTATATAGGAACGATGTATGGTATATGTACGGGGTTCTATTCGGTCATAGGAGCACACCGTGACAGCGTGGTCCGACTTCTGGGTGGCACCCTGAAAAGGAGGACCCCCCAAAGGGACCCCAATGTAAAGGACTACCCGAAAGCTCGCCGTGTGTTTTGGTGCACGGCAACTCCCTTGGCTCCTCTTTGCATCACTTTGGGGGGGGGTGGGTGGGGGAGGATTTAGGCGGCTTCGGGTCTAAGAGCCTTTAGGGTTTTTTCCTCGTAGAGTCTAGAGCTTAGAGGGGTGCCGACCTTTCTCCAGGTTGAGGTCCAGGTATCCCGCCACCAGCGCTTCGGCAGAGAGGTCCACGGCGCGTGCATCACGCGAGAGCGCCTCCCATGCGTCCAGCGGGAGCCCTGACTCCAACAGCCAGGAGTCTTCTCCGCGCCTGCTGCGCCGCCTGCCACAAATCGTTGATGTCCTCAACCTCGCAGCGAGAACTGGCCAGGCCCACATTTCTAGGACAAGTGAAACATGGGGCCTGGATACCGGCCCCCTTCAGCACGTCGGCATTGGCAGGGATTCGAATCTTGGCAGAAACGCACATCTGATCACATCTCTGCACAGAATCTGCACTATTTCCACGCCTACTCATCCCTACTGTCGCACAATCTTCCGTGGAGGAGCATACTCGAGGAACTGCTCCTTCGTGATGCCCGTGGACGAACCGTGCTGGGTTTCGATCTTCAGGAAGGCCTGCAGCGAGGTCACACATGCAGGTAGACATGCGTGGACAGATGCATGCACACATGCGCGCAAGTTGCTTCGGGCATGTTGGTGCCTTGCGCATCTCTCGGACACCCTTCTCCTGCGCATCGCGGCACATGACATCGAAAAGCCCTTACTCTTAAAGCAGAATTCAGGGCCAGGTTCCAGCAGCATCATCTCGCTGCGCAGCTTTAGCAGGCCGTCAACAAACTCCTTCAGCGAGATGCTACCTTTCAGGGCACTGTCAGGGCTTGAGATATGGTGCAGGAGGCATGTTCGACGGAACCGATGCCTGAGTCGTCTATGTCGAGCCGCAAGAACAGCAGCTTCATATCGCCAACCACCACACCCAACCTTGCACAGTGCAAGCCCCCTAAACCCTAAACCCTGAACCCTAAACCCTAAACCCTAAACCCCCTGGCAGATAAGGCCAGAGGCACCCAAAAAACTCATTGACAGAACAAGAACAAGGAATGCCTTGCCGACATGTGACTCCTCCAAAGCAGCCTGCGTGCGAGGCTGCTGAAAGGCCTTCCAGGCTTCAGCGAACTCGCCACAAAGCGCTCTCATCCCACGTGCCCTCTGAGTCTAATCACCCTAATATAACTCTAATAACCCTAATATAACCCTAAGAACCCTAGTATAACCCCA
Organism: Symbiodinium natans; assembly: GCA_905221605.1. NCBI lineage: Eukaryota > Dinophyceae > Suessiales > Symbiodiniaceae > Symbiodinium > Symbiodinium natans. The sequence continues at coordinate 76,946 of CAJNDS010000645.1, forward strand.
ATATAACCCTAGTAGAACCCTAATAGAACCCTGATAGAACCCTAATAACCCTAGTAACCCTAATAACCCTTATAACCCTAACAACCCTCACAACCCTAACAACCCTAACAACCCTGAGTCAGCTACAGCTCTCCGGGCCTCCGAAAACTCCCGTGCGGAGAGGAGCCCAGAGCCGTCTTCGTCCGCGTCGTTGAAGACGCGGCACACGAGGGCCACCAATCTAGGAAGCAAGGTGGAAGACCATCCCTTTTGGGGGGGGTGCCGTGTCTCTGCTACTACTATGCTAACCTAAACCCTAAACCCTAAACCCTAAACCCTACACCCTAAACCCTAAACCCTAAACCCTAAACCCTAAACCGTGGCATGCTGGGCTGCGGGCCGCACTTCCTTCGCATCGCTGCTCCCCAAGGAGGCAGCAACTTGGCCGGCTTCGGCAAACTGCGCCGCGCGGCCGCAGCGGACAGCCTGCCCAGCAGAACAGCGTCGTGCCGAACACAGCGTCTCAGGTACCGATATCAGCAGGTACCGACATCGGCATGCTAGCCTGCATAACCCTGGCTGCAATCTGGCTGGCCTCTGGGAGATCTTCGACAAGGAAGTCCAGCAACCTCACGGGTTCAAGAGAGGAGAGAGCGAGCGGAGAGTGCACTCAGCAGGTGCTTGGACTTTGCGTGTGTGTGGGTGCAGACGAAAAGATCTTTCCTGGAAGACGTGTCAGCAGACAATGCGAGAGAAATTCATTGTGCGAGGTTGCCGTCATAACCACCTGTCTTGCACAAAGCAGGAGGAGGGCAACAAGAAGCATTCAGGTTCGCTGGCCGACCAAGTCGGAAATCATGGTTCAGTGACAATCCGCGCACCTGCAAGTCATTGATTGTGATGTCCCAGCCTTCAAGGCCTGCCTGTACATGGTTCGTGCTCGCTGTAGCTTCTTAGCATCTGGCATATGTCTGGCGCAAGTGCCTCAAATGGAGGCAGCTTTTTGCTTTTTGCAGAAAATTCTACGTTTACTTCATTCTGCAGGCAGTGCCGGCAGGCTGGATGAAGTTCGGGAGACGTGCAGTTCCAAGTGTGGAATCCCCCCACCCACCCACCCGCAGGACCAACTGCAGTTGCCAGATGTCACATAATGAAACATGTGGGAAAGGCTTTGCTACACCATTTCAAGATGACTGGTGACCAGAGTCCTGTTTGAAAGGAGTTCCGCCGCATTCGGGTGTGTTCGGCGCAGTCCGCGACAGCTCACGACAAGGCCCCCGGCCGATCAGCGAAGTCCGCCGTAGAGAAAGGGCTCGAAAGCTGCACTGCGGCAGCCACCGCGACGAGTAACTCCGACCAGCCTCAGCTTCTTTCTGGGTTTAGGGTTTAGGGTTTAGGGTGTGACAGCATCGCGACCGCATCGTAGCATCGCGACAGCCATGTAAGTTGCATCGAGGTGGCTCAACGCCATGTGTCTCAGGCTTGCATGCTGCTCCACACAGAGCTCCTTAGATATGTACTGGGACATACTGGGACCAGCCCTTTAAAGGTGTCTGCTGCAACTCGGCACATTGGCATTCAGATTGATCACTGTTTGAGGTACTCAGACACGGTCGACATGTCTCAGAGGAAAGGAATGCTTCGTGCCGCTGCACTTAGCCAACGACCCCCGCCTTGGAAATGGGCCCCCAGCGCCAGACCAAGAAAAAATTCAAGTTCTACGTCCTTAGGCAGATCCTCCTTCCAAAAAAAATGACCACAGAAGAAACAACAGAGCGTGTGGGTGTGTTTGCACGGGACAGGCGACAAAATCAGGCAGCGTCTGACAATGACAAGGTCTGTGAAGCAGAGTGCACGCAAGTCAAAAAAGATCTTAGCTTCCGCCCTGCTTCTTGAAGCCCACCCTCGGCTCTAGAACGCCCATATCCCCAGACACCTGAAGTGCGTACAACAACTGCGGGGGTTTTGAAGGGCATGCAAGACGAAACAACCAAAAACAACGTCGCCCTGAGTGGAGGAGGAAGAGAAGATAAGAGCGCAGAGCTTGGCTGACCCAAGCGGATGACTCGGAAACAGGATGCATCAGGATGCAAAGAGACGCGCGAGGCGGCGGATGGCTTGACTGACCCATGCAGAGGCCGCGACGGCGGCAGGCGGAATAGGGAGCTGCAGGCAGGAGGAGCTCACGGTGCCGCTTCCCGAGTCGAAGCCGTGTACAATGGTTGCCTTCCTAGAACGAAATCTCTTTTTTCTGAGGCATGAGTATAGAGGCACGAGTTGCGAGAAGTTGAAATGCTTAAACATGTAGGGTCGTGAGAAAGACTTGAGGGCCCTGCCTCAAGAAGTGTGGAAACAGACCCACATGGTCATGGGAGCGAAACTCTTCAAGTGCTTGCGGAAGATGGACATGTCAGCTGCCGTCAGGAGGAGTCAGGGACGATACAGGAAAAGGAGAGAGAGCGAGAGAGAGAGAGAGAGAGAGAGAGAGAGAGTGATAGAGGGGACGCCTGCAGAGGTGCGTGTGCTGCTCAACAATCGAAACCGACCACAGATCAGACCTGCAGTCAGGAATCCTTCCCAAGCGCAAAAGCTGTGGGATAGTCTTCCGTATCGAGGCAAGGTATCTTGCAGTCTTCCAGGAACTGAAGCCAGGCGCTGTAAGACATCCTTATACCGCCAAGGCGTGACAACACTGCCCCTCTCGCAAAGGGATGCTGATGGATTTAGGGCTTAGGGTTTAGGGGGTTTAGGGCTTAGGGTTTAGGGTTTGGGGTTTAGGGTTTAGGGTTCAGGCCATCTCCTCCGAGATTCATGCCGGCCTCGACACCAGCCTTGAAGCGAAATCGCTTCTGATAGATCTGGTATACCTCTACTGAATTTGGAACCCTAGCAAAAGTTATGATCTTAGCTGCTTCTCAAGAATTAGAGTACTCAAAAAATTAAAAAATTCTTCCGAAGAATCCCTAAGACACCTCTTGCAGAGGCTTCATGCTTCGCCGCAAGACTTGGCAGCAGTCTTCGGTGAAGAGCGACTCCTGGGCATGGTCCATTTGCTGGCCAGAACACTCGGCACGACTTCTTAGCCTAGGGTTTAGGGTTTAGGGTTTAGGGTTTAGGGTTTAGGGTTTAGGGTTTAGGGTTTAGGGTTTATGCCGTTTCTGTGCCTTCATTTTTTGGTCGCTGTGTGGTGCTTCATTTTTTTGTTCGCTGTGTTTTTGGTGCTTTTCTGTGCCTTCATTTTTGTCGCTGTGTGGTGCCTTTTCTGTGCCTTCACTTTTGGTCGCTGGTGTGGTGCCTTTTCTGTGCCTTGATTTTAGGGTTTAGGCTTTAGGGTTTAGGGCTTAGGGTTTAGGGTTTAGGGTTTAGGGTTGAGGGTTTAGGGTTTAGGGTTTCGGGTTTAGGGTTTAGCCTTCAGGGTTTAGGGTTTAGGGCTCATACCTTTGAAACACCCTGGAGAGAACAAGAAAAAGAATGACTGCTGCTGGCGCCAAGAGGCATGCAAAGCTCGCCTGCACAGCAGGATGTCTCGGGCTATGTTGGCAAAACTTCAGCGCTTGTGCCGCAAGCTGAAACCAGTAGGCCCTAGCGGCCCTAGAAATTCTTGCCTCGCACCCAGCTCCTGCTTGCCAAGGTCAAGGGACGACAGGAAGCTGCCTCGGAAGCGCAGCGGACAGGCAAGCGGCAGCATCATCTGGATTGTGGTACAGCTGCTCTCATGTGTTGCACTGAGAAACCGCCGTGAAGCGGACCGATGCAAAGGGAGCCTACGCACTGCAGTTGTGGGGCTAATCGCTTGCGAAGGCGGCCGGCCATGAGCACAAGCAATGGCGCAGCAAACCAGCACCTGCAGACTCCACTTGTTTGTAGCTTGGGGCAGAAGGCTCCACTGGAACGCTACGAGTTGTGTGCGAGTAAGGTTCGACGAGCAGCTCGACCGGCATTTGCTTGTGGAAGGGAACAGCACGAGAGTTCCACATGTTTCGGAGGCCCCCTTTTCAAGATAATCTCTCTGGTGCTGTAGTCTTGGGAAGAAGTTGATGGCTACTGCCTTTGGGCATACTTGAGCAAAGAGAGAAGAAGAGGAAACTGCACAAAAATAGCTAACAGCAAAATGAATCTGAGTGAATCCACTGCCTTCGACACGCCAGTGGAGCAGTTCGCCCCAGCAACAATGGCACTATATATGGTAGCTGATCCAAATGTACGTTCCCACAATAACCCTACAGTTGCCTTAGAAACCTCTAGGAACCCTCCGAAGGACCTTTAGACCAACCCGCATATGGTACCTCTAAGAACTGGAATCGCGCCAGGCCATCAGACGGCATCCCCGACAGAGTCCTCAGCTCTCTCATTCCTTTGCCCTCACTCCAAAAAGACTCCCATCTCCAATGCCAACCGAATCTCTTTCTGTGTGCCTGCGTGTGCCTGTATCTTCGCTCTCAGAACGCCCAAAAATCAAACCGCAACCTCCCTAAACCCTAAACCCTAAACCCTAAACCCTAAACCCTAAACCCTAAACCCTAAACCCTAAACCCTAAACCTGCATGGCAAGCATCCTGAGGTCCAGGTGGTCAAGGTCAACCAGCACTGCGGTGTACAGGGCATCGGCTTTGGCGAAGGGAAGTCCTCCAGGCTGTTCCGTCTCTGCGCAACAACCCTAAACCCTAAACCCTAAACCCTAAACCCTAAACCCTAAACCCTAAACCCTAAACCCTAAACCCTAAACCCTAAACCCTAAACCCAAACCCTAAACCCTAACATGTAAAGCTGCAGATGTCAGAAAAAATGGGCAGGCAACCAGGGCGGTAACCCACGCAAGATGCATGCTGTCGGGAAAGGGCCTCTGTTGACCGGGTGGGAGTCATCCAGACTTGCCATCATAGAGTTTCGCAGCTTGAGAATTTCTCCAGATGCCTGCTTGCTTCGAGTTCTCCTTGCGTTGCAGGCCCCGTCGCGGAAACACTCTCACGTGCACTCCATGGAGTTCCACATGTCCTAACTATACTCCCCTGAGAGCCTTAATAATATCTTTCATACCCTCTTGGGTTTTATATAAACAAAAAATAATTAATAATTCCCCAGGGAGATATAGCTAAATGCAGAGCAAGTGGCACCACGGCCGCTCCATCAGACAACGTCATGTGCCTTCGCGACCCAGGTGGCGATGCTTCCACTGCAGGCCTTCAAATGGTCGCTCACAACACAAAATAGTAATAATAATTATTATTATTATTATTAGTAGTAGTAGTATGATTATTGTGTTATTCTTATCATTATGATTGTTATTATTATTAATATTATTATTCTTCTTGTTGTTATTGTTATTATTATGTATTGATTATTCTTACGATTATTCTTATGATTACTGGCACAACGACGAGGGCTCCTCTCTTGGGATGGCCGAGAGATCAGCAGCCGAGAAAAGGCCGCCAGCGAAAGGCTGCAGCTTTGCCGGCTTGATGTGCAGTCCAAGATGGACCTCGGTGTTTAGGGTTTAGGGTTTAGGGTTTAGGGTTTAGGGTTTAGGGTTTAGGGTTTAGGGTTTAGGGTTTAGGGTTTAGGGTTTAGGGTTTAGGGAGTTTAGGGTTTAGGCTTTAGGCCTTCTGGCATTTTGCCGCGCAGATAGCACGCCCCCTCCTCAATCTGATGGCGGAGGCCCTTTCATCTTCCTTGCCACGCGGCGCAGTATTGTAGGCAGCGATGATGCCGTGGTAAGCCGAGGACAGCAAGGCCTGAACCTGCTCTTTCAGAAAGTGGCAAAAGCACCAAACCTAGTACATTCGAATCAAGATACGAGGACCTAAAGATTCTGAGAGCATTTGAGAGTCCCGGCCAAACAACCTTGCCGAGAAGCTGAGCTGACGTCCGCCCTGCGGTCTTCCCCTTTCAACTGCTTCTTCCAATATCTCTCCAGCCTGCCAACACAAGCACACACACACACACACACACACACACACACACACACACACACACACACACACACACACGAACACGAGGGCAACTTTTGGGCAAGCTTTCCGCCAAGAACGTACTCAATGCGAAACTGAGCTCGAAAACTCGATTCCTCGGAACAGCTGTCAGCCGCTGAATCGCTTCTGCAGCTTGGGGTGGCTTAAGGTTCAGTTAGAGTCTAGGAATGAATATATATATATATATATATGTATAAGTATATATATATATGTATTTATATATATATATATATATGCAAGCCTTGCGGACCTCCAAGAAGCTCCCGGGAGACAATTTGGGGCTTCAAGAAAAGGGGTCAAAGGATTCGGAGTGACTTCGGGTCCGCCTGGTCAACGCGTAGTCATGCTCGAAACAGGCCCTGGCAATGTCATCAGAATCGCGGCGATAGTCCTGCGCATAGGGATTGTTCAGAGCTTTTGCCGGGGGAATCCGTCTGATTTCGTGGGATTCCACGCAAGGTCTACAATGCAGAGGAGCTTACAGGACGAATCACCGTCTGACACTCAGCAATGCAGATTCTTTTGGAGCTGGTCTGCTCCTTGAAGACAGATTTCTTGAAGGTCCATGCAGACTTTTTGTGGCTCTGCAGCTGCAACGTCCGGGGAGGTACCGGTGCTGCATGTAGCCTCACGTCCTGACGTACGTCTCTTCGGGAACTGGCATGGATTGGGATGTTCCCCCTTGTACTAACAGTGTTTAAGAGGAAGTATAATCGGGGGTACTAGGACCCTTTATTTCAAAAAAACATCCCAAGGCATGGAATTATGAACCTCGCCTGCCTTAGTTATACTTCAGAGTCCTCGCTCAGGAACAGCGCATCCATGTCACCCTGCTCGAAAAGCGCTCGAGCTTGGGTCTCAACCTTGAGAAGGAATCGGCCGTGAGCCGAAGGGTTCTACGAGTAGCAACAAACCCGATGCTGCAACCATGGGTTTGCTTAACATGACCACAGGAAAAAAGCAGATGCGCTGCCAAGAGAGAGTGTACTTCGGCATTCAGGCAGCACTGTGGCAGTGCCTGTTGCTTCTGCAACACCTATGTTGGGATGTTCCCCCTTCTGCTCACAGCCCTTTATTGGGGATGATCATAGAAATACTAGAATCCCTATGAAGGACTGTCAGCATACGGGGGAACATCCCAACACACATCTGATGAGGTCACGACATCGATGATGTTCACCTCCGCCACGTCCACGGCAGGGTGGTCCAACAACGTCGGAATCGCAGGCAAGGGATCATTTGCGCTGGTGCCTTGCATGCCCACTGCGCATTCATGAACCCACATGGAAAAACTCAGCGTGAAGAACACGTAACATTAGCTCTAGCTCGAGGGAACATGCGAGGATAGGCCAAGAGATATCCAAGAGATCTCCAGCGATCTCCATGGCCGCCCGGCATTATATCAGCAAAGGCAACAAAGGCAAAGGACAATGCGCACATGGCACTTGGGCAGCAGCCAAAAGCCAAAGTCAGCCAACTGCGCATCACCCCCCGGCATGCTTCAGGAACATAGAACGGCAGCTTTGATCGTCGCTGATGTTCAGCGAAGGGTCAGGATGCAGGTGCGACAACAATATACCGCTTGACGCGAAGTTAAGAAGCCGGCCGAAACGAGCCCCCTCCCCAGTTGCTTTGGAGCAAAGGCCTTCACGTCCCGCGAAGTTGTTGAGGACACAGGTTTCTGTTTTTGAGCAATCCCGGTGTCCACAGTCCACCAACCACAGGAGGGCGGCGGAAACCACAGCGCTCGGAGTGTGATCGGCTGCACGTTTGCTGTGTCTGAACCCACAACATTCACCAATTGCAAAGAGCTAAGAAGATACCACCGGAAGCACATGCTAAGATAACATGATGGGAACGCAGTAACGACTGGCCACGAAGAACAGCACACGGAGATAGGCAGCTGGCAGGAACTGCAGAGCCCACTTGTGCCAAGATTTCAAAGGCTGAATGGTCACCGAGGTGCGGCCGTCACTGTGCAAAGACAAGGGCACGGCAGTCAGCAGTGGCATTTTGGCAAGGTGGTCGGCCGAGACAAACGCCTCATTCACCTTCCATCAGCCAGATCTAACAAAACTGTCACAACAGCGTGGTAAGAAATGCCTCAGATTTGAGAGCAATCTTGCATAGGAGAGCTTGGCATTTCGCGGTTCAAGCGATTCTTGTGTCAAGTCAATGAGAAAGCACCCCCACAAAAATGCCCGAGCAGCATTGCTGAAGAGTGCGTTGTGCTTAGGCAGAAGTGTGTCTTCTGCTCAGGAGCTAGCCCCTGGCCCCTGCCCGCTCTAGGACACTAGGACCAAGTATGGCACGCCTGGAAGATCACCTGGATGCGCTCGTAGCTGGGAGGCAGCATGCGCGCGCCAGCGAAACACACGACGTTGCCATCCACGACGAATGGCTGGCGCCCAAGTTGTCCATCTTCCGGCCTCATGCTTATGGCCCTCAAGGGCGCGGGGGGTACTTTGAGTCCGGAACTACTGCGTCAGAATGAAGGAAGGAATTCCTGTCAAGTGGATCTCCGAGAGTTCTGAGGTCCCAGCATCGCTTCAAGAGCCATCTGCACGTGCTTGTTGCCCACTGGGCTCGGTGAGCTGGTGACGTCGAAGTCCCGCGAGTGATACCGCTGGGTGGTCTTGCTCAGCCTTGTAGGCCTGCGCACGAAGTCGTGTGTCTTCAGCTATATCATGTAAAGAAAATAATAGTCGGAAGAGCTACCTCATGCATCTACACTGCATCTGCACTTGTGATCACACCACGGCTGCCTCGTGAAGTTGTCCACGCTGAAATAAGCGAAAACATTCACAACCTCATCAAGGCTCGTCTCTGCACCAGACCAGCCTGCAACCCAAGGCGTCATCGAATCCAAAGAGTGTCGAATCTGCATGATCATGAACTACCGAGTTGGCGTGGGCCTGGTATGTAGAAAACCTCTTGCGCCACCCAGTTCTCACAGATCCAGCAGCAACGCTCATTGGCGCTGACCTGGCAAGACTGCATCCCTGATGCAACAGCTCGCCCAGAGCAACTAATAGGTCACAGGAGAAGCAACCCCCAGACCCTAAACCCGTAAAGCCGTAAACCCTAAAACCCTAAAACCCTAAACCCCTAAAACCCTAACCCTAAAACCCCAACCCCTCTAAACCCCCCAACCCCCAAAATCCGACAAACCCCTAACTTCCTGCAAGAACCCCCTAAATCCCCCCCCCCCCGCCCAAAAAAAACAAAGAACCTAAATATGCAACCCCCCCCCCCCCCCCCAAAAAAAAAAAAGGAAAAGCAACCCGAAATGCCAAAAAAGATCCCCCCCCCAACCAAAAAAATAAAGAAAACATGGAAAACAAAACAAAATCATCCCCCCCCTCCCCGGCCGAAAAAAACAAAAACAACAACAACAAAACTGAACCCTAGGCCCTAGACCCTAGACCCTAGACCCTAAACCCTAAACCCTAAACCCTAAACCCTAACCCCCAGGCCTCCTCACTCTCTTGGACAAAGGCGGGAGCCGACTGAACCTTGGCATGGACGCCCAGCCAGGCCTGAGGAAGCGCCCGACTGGATTAGGGTTTGGGGTTTAGGGTTTAGGGTTTAGGGTTTAGGGTTTGGGGTTTGGGGTTTGGGGTTTGGGGGTTTGGGGTTTGGGGTTTGGGGTTTGGGGTTTGGGGTCTGGGGTTTGGGGTTTGGGGTCTGGGGTTTGGGGTTTGGGGTCTGGGGTTTGGGGTTTGGGGTTTGGGGTTTGGGGGTTATGCTTGTTACTTAATGGACTATTTATGTTACAAGATCAGTATATTGCTTATTGTTCTATTCGTATGTTCTTTACAGTGCTTTATGAGTGCATTGTGTCATAATACTTCGCCAGTGTGTTACTTCAACACTGCACTACTATGTGATTTCATGGTCTAGTTTCGAGTCGAGGAAGCAGCTCGCCTTCTCCCAGCTGAGGTCACCCTCAGAAAAGGCATCGGCCTTCTCAACCTCATCTGATCTTTTAGGACTGGCGACTTTAACTTTCTGCCGCCTTCCATTACCTGTATGGCTGGAACCCAGCCCAATACTGGTTGAACCCCGCAAACTTACATGATGAGCCGTGTTGTTGACTTCGCTGCTATCTGAAGAAATCTCCACATCTGTGGGGGTCGGATGGCCGGGCTCCGAGTTGATCGTGGCCGAAGTGTCAGTGGGTTAACCCACGCTGGTGGCCACGCGAATGCAATAATTAACGACCTGGCTTAGCATGCTGCAAGTCTGTGGGATGCCAATGTGGGCATAGCCTTGAAGCATATGAGTATTTTGTTATATAATACAATTATACTACCATACAAGGTATACTGGTGTATTGCTAGTTATTAATACTACATGACTCTGTTAGTACGTTAAGCCTCAAACCCTAGTAGCAGCTGAACGGGTGCCAACGAGCAGCCCTTCGCAGGGATGGGCTGAAGGGCTCGTAGGCCAGCTTGAGCTCCTGAGCAACTCCCGTGGCGTCGCGCGGCTTGCAGTAGTCGTTCTTAGGGGAATCAGCTTCGGGGTTTTAGGGTTCAAGTTGAGGGTTTGGGGTTAGGGCTTAGAGGGTTTTAGGGTTCAGGTTGAGGGTTTAGGGCGGCTTAGGCCTTAGGGGGTTTGCGGTCACGGCAGTGCGGGCAATGTCCGACAGATGCCATGGGCCTCCACGAAGCGACCCATGCGCTCAAGCGCGAGGTTCCGCGGCATGTTCCGCACCTCCCGGCTGCCAAACCGGCATGGGCCCCAAAAACCGCCGGAAACCCCTAAATCCCCCTAAATCCCCCTAAATCCCCCAAATCCCCCAAATCCCCCAAAATCCCCCAAAGTCCTCCCAAAACCCCCCAAAACCCCCCAAAATCCCCCAAAATCCTCCCAAATCCCCCAAAATCCCCCAAAATCCCCCAAATCCCCCAAAATCCACCAAAATCCCCCAAAATCCCCCAAAATCCCCCAAAATCCCCCAAAGCCCTAAACTGCCAAAATCCCCCCCAAAATTCACCGAATCACCCCAATAAAACAAAATCGCCCCTATGAGAAAAGGAGAGTCCTTCCAAAAAAAATACATAAAATACAAAGGACCCTGACTGAAGACAGGCCCCAGTTTGACAAGCCCCCCTTCTTGGGGGTCCTAGGGTGTGAAACAGTGCAAGGTGGCAGCTTTGAAGGGCTTGCATTGCCTTTCGTGGGGGCGGCTTCGTGGGTTGAGGGTTCAGGGTCTATATATATATATATATATATATATATATATAACCCTATATATATATATAACCCTATATATATATATAACCCTATATATATATAACCCTATATATATATATATATATATATATATATATATAGGGTTGAGGGTTTAGGGGACGTTTCTCCAAGGCGCGCAGTCATCCAAACATCGCCGAGCACGTTCACGTTGGACGAGGTCCTCGAAAATCATCTCGAAAGGTACACCAGGAATGGGTTTTAGGGTTTAGGGTTTAGGGTTTAGGGTTTAGGGTTTAGGGTTTAGGGTTTAGGGTGTTGGAGTGGGGAACAAGAGCCTGCTTGTTTTGTCATTGGTTGTTGTAACTTATGACTTGTGTTATATTGTCCTGACCTATAGGAAACATAATTAAGAAATATTGCGAAATTGTGAGAACATCGCGTCCTCGAGCTTGTTGGATTCGCTGACCAGTCGGGGCCACAGCAGCCCAATGTCGTCCACAAAAGCTGCATTGCCTCTCTTCTTTACACGTCTTCTTGCACGTCAGGACTTGTCCAGGGCTCTGATGACTAAGGTCTCAGCCGGCCATGTGCAGACCAAACAAACTTCGATTTGAAGTTAGAGCTTCTGCCAGTGTAGAGCAGTCTTGCGCAGACAGGCTGTTGTAAGAGAGATCCAGATGAAATAGGGTATCGCAATCCTTAGCTGAGCTCACATCCGGGTCCAAGGCTACAACCTATCCACAGGCCGTATGCTGATGAAGCCAGCCCAGTGGCAGAGAACACCCCGGCAAGGGCTACGACAGCAGAGCCTGGGTCCACTGGGTCGACGATAGCCCTTGTTTCTTCTGGGGAACCCTAAACCCTAAACCTTAAACCCTAACCCCTGAACCGTAAACCCTAAACCCCAAACCCTAAACCCTAAACCCTTTTGACATGGGGATTGCAAAGTGCCGCAACTGAGGCGAACGCTACAGTCACTGCAGAGCTCACACTGGCACTGCGTCGCACCTTCCCGACATCCTGCGGAAAGCGGCAGTAGGGCCTATCATACGATAATGCGGAAATACTATAATACTATAATACGAAAATACTATAATACTATAATACTATAATACTATAATACTATAATACTATAATACTATAATACTATAATACTATAATACTATAATACTATAATACTATAATACTATAATACTATAATACTATAATACTATAATACTATAATACTATAATACTATAATACTACTAAATACTATAATACTAAAATACTATAATACTGTAATACTATAGTTCAGCATGGGAGATTGGCAAAGCAAGTTGAGCGCGGACAAGGCTCTCAAGCCGATACAATTCCACGCCAGATTGACTCGTGAAAGCTGACCCTTGAGACGAAGGCTGTTGTTGCGAAAGCCTCAGCCGTCATTGGAAGCAACCCGAGGACCGTCGGACGTCACAACGGTGCAAAAACGGTTGTGACAAGCACGTACGTAAGAACCAGCGAGGTCGATGGACAAGCAGGCTTTCAGAAAAGGCACCTTTGAAGATGTGTACGACGTCAGCTCCTTGCATCTTGTTCCAATGAAGATCCAGAGCTTGGAGCTTAACCTTCGAAAGAGCTGCAGATGCCAGAGTAGAGAAAGAAGGCTTGCTGGACAGAAGGAACCCTTCACATGTGAGGGGGTTTACGAAAACAAGGGACCCCAAAAATAGAATCGTAACCATAGATAAAGGCAGCTGTTTGACCCAAGCTGCCGCGTTGGAGATCAGCGCCCCGAGCGCCATCCCCACGGACTTGGAGGCCGTGCCCAGCGAGTTCTTGGCAAGGCGAAGGCCAACGAGGCTGTTCTTGCAAGCCTTAGGAGTGGCAGAGGTATATGCCAAAATGCTATAGTACTATGATACTATATACTATAAAACTAGAGCACTGTAGTGCTATGATGCTAGAATGCTAGAATGCTAGAATGCTAGAATGCTAGAATGCTAGAATGCTAGAATGCTAGAATGCTATAATACTATAATACTATAATACTATAATACGATGATACTATAATACTATAGTACTATAATAGTATCATACCATAATACTGTAGTACTACAATAGTAAAATCCTATAATACTATATTACTAAAATACTATAATACGATAATACGACAATACTAGAATACTAGAATACTAGAATACTAGAATACTAGAATAATAGTATACTAAAATACCAAAATACTATAATACTATAATCCGATCATACTATCATACTATCATACTATAATACTATAATACTATAGTACTATAATACTATAATGCTACAATACTACAATACTATAATACTATAATACTAATACTATAATACTATAATATAATACTATAATACTATAGATACTATAATACTCTAATACTATAATACTCTAATACTCTAATACTCTAATACTATAATAACTATAATACTATAATACTATAATACTATGATACTATGATACTTTAATACTATAATACTATGATACTATAATACTATAATACTATAGTACTATAATACTATAATACTATAATACTATAATACTATAATACTATAATACTATAATACTATAAAACTATAATACTATAATACTAGAATACTATAATACTATAATACTAAAATACTATAATACTATAATACTATCGTGCTACAATACCAATACCCTATCAACAGCCTGGCAGCTCTGCGTAATGCGTTGCAAAGCTGCACCTGGCCGTGGGTAGAAAAGGCGTGACAATCTCTTAGCAGCAGTCCGGTTTAGGGTTTAGGGTTTAGGGTTTAGGGTTTGGGGTTTAGGGTTTAGGGTTTAGGGTTTAGGGTTTTAGGGTTTAGGGCTTAGGGTTTAGGGTTTAGGGTTTAGGGTGTTAGGGTTTAGGGCTAAGGGTTTAGGGTTTAGGGTTTAGGGTTTAGGGTTTAGGATTTAGGGCCCACAACGTGCCGGTCCCACCACTGCGGCATCACCTTGCAGTCAACAACTCTGCACTCCGGACCAGCTTCATGGGTTAGCTAATCATAGTACAATATAACCATACATAACACAACACATCACAACACAACAAAACATAACATAGCATACCAAGAGAATAATCTAAGAATGGCTATTTTCTACTGGGCACGCGGACTTGGTGCCCGACCCAAGTCATTTTCCGCCAAATCCAGCTGCTGCAGGCAGCAGTCTTTGGTGTCCTCCAGGAGCTTCGCCAGCGCTACGCCTGCACTCGGAACCATAAGCATAATAAGGTATAGACAATCTAAATAACTGCCATTTCATACTATAATATATTGTATTAATTATATTACATGATAATATATCACATTATATTATATCACATTTTATGATATCCTTACAATATGTTATAAACAGTATATAGTTCTGTATTAACAGAGAGTCTCTCTCGAGGCAGGGGATCCATCGACGAGAGAAAGTCACAAAGGGAAAAACGCCGTCTTGTCAGCCTCCCAAGTGGCCCAGGCGATTCTTGGCCAAGTGTAGGCTGTTTAAGGCGACAGGGGGCTGCTCTTCTGCAACCTGCACCAGGAAAGATTCACCCTTTTTGGATCAGGGCTTGGCCAGGAAACTGCACGAGATGGGTAAAGTAGGCTGCCGGGTATGTCCCACCTCCAGCAGAAAATTGACCCAGCAATCTGTCAGGCGATTGTCCGTGAGGTTGATGTGGCGCACATTAGAGAACTTGATCCTTAATTGGGATGGGCGCTTTGACTTTCAACGAAGCTGTTCAGCAGGCGACCAGCAATGCGCAGCACTGCAAACTCCAGAATCACTCAGCCTGACCAGCTATGATGACGATACTGACAGTTCGTGAATAATGCGTGAAAAGAAGCTGTCTGAAAAGCGTTGAGGCATAGTCATCATCGAGACCCCAACCCTGGAAGTACAGGTACTCGGTGGAGCTCGAAAGGGATCCTAAGCAAAGGCCACATGGCTTGCGGGATAGTGTGGGGGTGGGGGGTTTAGGGGGGTTTAGGGGGGTTTGAGGGGTTTAGGGAGGTTTTCGGGGGGGTTTGGGGGGGTTTAAAGGGGCTTAGGGAGGTTTTCGGGGGGGTTTAGGGATGATCCGCACCAACTTCCGAAGTTCATGCATGCGTCTTCCCTCTTTGGGGGAGTCCGGCGCCAAGGCAACGCCTTCCCGCAGTGTCTCGAGCTGCTCCAAGTTGACGACCTCGCGTCCTGCCAGGAATTCTGCCAAAGCTTCGCCAGTCTCCTAGGGTTTAGGGTTTAGGGTTTAGGGTTTAGGGTTTAGGGTTTAGGGTTTAGGGTTTGGGGTTTGGGGTTTGGGGTTTAGGGTTTAGGGTTTAGGGTTTAAGGTTTCCTGTGTAGGCTGTGTTCGCGAGGGAGGCGCTGATGGAGGCTTGTCGAAGGTGCCACTTTCGATCCGGCAGCCTGACAATCAGCACTCCCTATACCCTAAACCCTAAACCCTAAACCCTAAACCCTAAGCCCTAAACCCTAAACCCTAAACCCCAAACCCCAAACCCTAAACCCTAACCCCTGTTTCGCAACAAAAAGGCCGCGGAGCTTGTTGAGCCATGGCCCAGACCATGTCTGCCGCTCTCCAGGAGTGTTTCGTGCACTCCGTGCGGAGATCAAGCCTGTGCTACGAGGGGCATGTTTGATGGACATAGATTGGGATGTTCCCAACAGACCTCAATAGGGATTGTACTATAATCCATTAAGAACTGTTACAGTAGTTCCCGGGGAAACATCCCCACGAAGCAGAAGCAGCTGCAGATTTAAAAAAGATACAAAGCTCAATGGCAGAACCAAGAACGGGGCGCCCCAAAAATGAAATTTCTCGGGCGCTCTCTCTCTCTCTCTCTCTCTCACTGAAGAATCTGTAGTCTGCCCAGGGGCCACTTTTGCGCCTCTTCCCTCTGGTTCTTAGTAGGGAATGGGGGAATGAGGTACCCTAAAAACTCCCTTTTTAAGGGTCTTCTGGATGCCAAGGCACGCGCGCTCTGCGCTCTGGATGCATGCACGGTCGCAATGCTCCCAGGCTTCAGGAAGTGCCGGGCCTGAAGTTGTAAGTTGAGAAGAGCAGGCATAAAACGAGAGCCTGTGCATAAATATTTGCATTGTATATATATATATATATGTGTGTGTATCTATATCTGCTTACATTTATATTTTCTATTTATATTTATATTTGTACTTATACTTATATTTATATTTATATTTATACTTATTGTTATATTTGTATTTATTTTACATTGATATTCATATTGATATTTACATTTATATTCATATACATATTATATATATATATATGTGAGTCATCATCATTCCTGCATCTGGGTGATAAAAATAGGGCTGAATTCCCCATGGAGACTCCCTGAGCTTGCTGCGGGCTCGCGCGGCAGAAGAGGGTGCGCTTCCTGAGACCCAAAGCCCCAAGATTTGCCCTCTTCGGCGTTGAACAATGCGCGACGGTTTCGAGCCTTTTCCCCGAGAAAGGGCAGTTCCAGTACGTGCTCGTCTGCTTCTGACAGCACAGTAAAATTTCAACCAATGATGACAGTGGTATTTCGGTGCGAATGCCGGCCACACATGGCCACACGGACGCGAAAACGAAGCACAGCGCCTCGTCCCGGCTCGTGTCTGGTGGCGGAGAGCTTGCTGCTTGCCCGCGAGCCTTCGGGGGCGAAGGCATGGGGGGGTGAACTTTTTGGGGAGGGGGGGGGGGAGGGGGGCCAGTGTTCATGGAATTTAAAGGCCTCTGAGAGGTGCTGGCTCTTCTTGCTGTTGTGCTTCTAGAGCATGTCCGAAGCATGTCCAAACTCATCTGTGTCAACTGCTTCCTTCCGCTTCTCCCCAAATACTTATGCATGCCCATGCCGCTCACATCGCGGCGTGCCTGCGTCTTCCACGGCTTCTGACTTCCCAGCGCGCTTGCTTCCAGCACGTGAAGACGTGCGGGATTGTGGCAAACCTGGACTTGGCTGCATGGTAATACACGGTTCTACTACTTGTACGCACAATCCCGACAAGCGCGGCCGGGTGAAGAATTTGCAAACTGAAGTCGCGAGTGACTCGAAGTGACCCTGCCTTGCAGCACTCGCATGGCCTGCGATGGACGACGAGGCCCTTTCAGAGTCTTCTTCCCTTGAAAGCCTGGAGAACACAAGAAAGACAAACCGACAAAAACGGAGAGATGAAGCACAAAAGATAAACGCAAGTCGCTACCGGGCCTGAAGACTTCGGCAAAGGGTGGAGGCCCATGGGGAAGGCATTGGCAGTGGTATGGCTGAAGACGCTGCCCGGGCCAATCATGGCTCCATGTGCAAACTGGTCCAAAATTTGTCCTCGCGCCACAAAGAGCACTTGGAATCTTAAGCCCCACGGATAAGGGATGGTAGAATGCACACACCTTTTTGGAAGCGGTCCATCCTCCTTGTGCTGACGAGACAGGGGGGAGCTCCGATTTCAACGTAGATTCCATGAAGGATTCCAACTCCTCAAAGTCCTCTGCAGACATCGAAGGCACTGCTTGTGAAGGCTTCTCTGTCTCTCGTCTTCTTCTTCTTCTTCTTCTTCTTCTTCTTCTTCTTCTTCTTCTTCTTCTTCTTCTTCTTCTTCTTCTTCTTCTTCTTCTTCTTCTTCTTCTTCTTCTTCTTCTTCTTCTTCTTCTTCTCAGCGAAGAGGCCCCCCTCACGGGGAACCCCGGCCGCGACGGCCCACTGCTCCGGTCCCCGTTTTAGGTGTCCTCTCTTTCTTCCGTGAGCCGCTCTCTGGCTTTTCCTCACGAACCCTGCGACGTCCTCACATAATTCGTCCGGGGCTTGCAGTGGCAAGATGCGGTGCAGACGCCCGCAATGCACCTTGCGCCCTCGTGCCCCGGCGGATGTGCCAAGCAGATTGACTACCTGCAGATGCGGAGAAATGACAGCACCGGGTCCTACGGGGGGTTTACGACAATCAATAAGGATCCCGAATGCAGACCCCAAATAGTAGGATTCCCTTAATAAGGAGACCCCTATAAGGTGCCCCCTAATTTCGGAACCCCCATACAAACTCCACGCCGCCCGTCTGAGCAGCTGACGGGCTTTATCGCCTTTGGCGATGTCCCGCAGCCGCAGTTCGGCCTCAACCACACTGCTGAGATGTCTCAGCCCCTCTGCCTATCTTCAACCTCTGATGTTGGCTTCCTGAAAGTAATCTTCTTGAGATCAACGAAGGAGATACAGAGCCTGACCAAACTGGCGACACACACGCGGAACACCAGCAGGACGTGGGAATGAGCAAAAAGCCAAGAACTGTCTAAACAGATTGTAAAGCACCCTGGCACCCCTTCTTGTACATGTGTGCCTGTGACCTCTGTGTGTGTGTGTACCATATTCTGATATCTTCGCTTACAAACAGTATAGACCTGTGTAAAAAATCACTATCTTATGCTTACATTTTTCTATCTGGCTTTCTTGTACGTATACTACTTCCTTATGTATATTCATGCTGGTTGCTGCAGGTTTTTTCACCTCTGAGTGCAGGGCAATGCGGTCGCAGCTCGATCACAGAGCCACCTCATTGGATTCTTGGAGGGGTTTTTGGGGTTTAGGGTTTAGGGTTTAGGGTTTAGGGTTTAGGGTTTAGGGTTTAGGGTTTAGGGTTTAGGGTTTAGGGTTTAGGGTTTAGGGTTTAGGGTTTAGGGTTTAGGGTTTAGGGTCGGGAAGGTGGGAGAAATCGGGCTGCTCGGAAGTCACGACATGCAAACAGGACCGCCATTTACACAGCCTGTCAAGCTAAACCCCTTGTTTAAAGCCTTAACCCTAAACCCTAAACCCTGAACCTTAAACCCTGAACCCTTGCAAGTGTCAGACCTTGCCACGGAGGGGATGCTCTTCTGCGCCATTGGCGGCTGAAGCCGCCTCCCCTGCATCTTTGCCATCCATGACCTGAAACACACAACTTGGGAGCAGGGGGGACGAAAGCTGGCATGTAGACGGCAGGCGGCCATTTCTTTGGGGACTGAAGGTCAGGGGCCCTCCCCTTCCCGTGACCCCTGGGATCCTGACACTCTGATATTTTGGAAGGATTTAGGGACCCCAAGTCCTCTTTGCCCCAAAGCAAGAAGGCTCAAAACCAAAAACTCCCGCAAGCTCCCTTTCGTGACGTGTGCACGAGACCCTGCACCCGAAACCCTGAACCCTTGCTCAAAACCGACACTAAAACTTTTAAAGCCCCTACCTGGTTTCTTGTACTTCATCGACATCCTCGTCGAGTGGTCCGGACATGGCTGGCGGTCAACCATTGCCATCGACAAAGTCGGCCAATGAACAGAACTATCATCGCTTCACTTCCGGAAGTGCCACACTGTTACAACCTTGGTGTCTCACAGACATTGAGGGTATTGCTTGAAGCTGCTGTTGCCGATCTGGAGAACATTGCACCCTTTCGAACTGTACATCCATGTGCCCTATTGTACTCGCGCTCACCCGTTCGGGTTGAGCACAGCTGCACAGGAAGAAAATAACCGTCATGGCACACTGACTCAACAAGGCTCCACCAACAATATGGCTTGGGATGTTCCCACTTATCCTAACAGTCCTTACTAGGGATTCTAGTACCCCCTATTATACTCCCTATCCTTACGAGGGATTATAGTACCCTCTTTGAAAACCCATTACAGACTGTTCGTCTAAGGGGGAGCATCCCAGAACATGACAAAGGTGCCAAAAAGGGTGCCCCATGGGGGCACACCCGCTCGTGGGTAGCAATCAGCTTCTGCACTTCGGACTCGGGGCTGGGCCTGGGGGTTTAGGGTTTAGGGTTTAGGGTTTAGGGTATAGGGTATAGGGTCTAGGGTCTAGGGTCTATCTAGGGTCTAGGGTCTAGGGTCTAGGGTTTAGGGTTTAGGGTTTAGGGTTTAGGGTTTAGGGTTTAGGGTTTAGGGTTTAGGGTTTAGGGTTTAGGGTTTAGGGTTTAGGGTTTAGGGTTTAGGGTTTAGGGTTTAGGGTTTAGGGTTTAGGGTTTAGGGTTAGGTTTAGGGTTTAGGTTTAGGGTTTTTTAGGGTCTTAGGGTTTAGGGTTTAGGGTTTAGGGTTTAGGGTTTTAGGGTTGAGGGTTTAGGGTTAGGTTTTAGGGTTTAGGTTAGGTTGGTTTAGGGTTTAGGGTTTTAGGGTTTAGGGTTAGGTTTAGGGTTTAGGGGGTTTAGGGTTTTAGGGTTTAGGGTTTAGGGTTTAAGTTTTAGGGTTTAGGGTTTAGGGTTTAGGGTTTAGGGTTTAGCATCTGGACTTCTATCGAGCAATCGCAGTAGCAGTAGCTGCGTTGAGTATTAGGAGTTTGGTTATGAGAAGTGTTCGACACACGGGAAAGGGGGGAGGGGGTGTCACGTTCGCAAGGGCAGCCGTGCCCCCCCCCCCCCGCCCCCGCGCCCTTCCTCCCGACTGTCCAAAACACTGGCCGCGTTCAGGGTGCCGCCCCAGGCAACTCTTGATGACGCCAGCTAATCTTCTGGGAAAATCATCGCAACAATAAACATACAAGTGATAAACGAAATAATCATCGTAATAAACAACAGAACTACAATCATAAGAGTAATACTAATAGTAACATTAAGGGAGTAGAAGGTGACAAAAGACTTCTTCCCCGAGGCCGGAGCACCAGGCCAAGTTGTGAGAGGTATTGCTCGTAGCCTGTCCAAGCTCTTAGGGTGGTGACATGGCCCCTGAATATGGGCCCTTAAATGGGGACCCCTTACATGCACCATATATATCCGCCGACCCCAGCCGGAGCGGGGGCGGCGTCAGTGAAGACCCATTGCCCCTACCACCTACTCCACCCCATCCAAAGCTCGACCGGCCCCCAGTGCATGCCCGCCCGCTTGCCCTACCCCCACCACCCACGCACCCCGCCCCCCGCTCCTTCCCTTGCCCAAGCCCCCCACGCACCCCGCCATGCTTCTCATGGACCCATGGCTCCTCCCAGTGCATGCCCGCCCGCTTGCCCTACCCCCACCACCCACGCACCCCGCCCCCCGCCCATCCGCCCTTCCCGCTCCGCAGACTCCTTCCCTTGCCCAAGCCCCCCGCCATGCTTCTCATGGACCCATGGCTCCTGGTCCCATTCTTCATCCCTCAACCTGCATGGCTGCCAATGCTGGTCAAAAAATGGCCCCTGCTCCACCCCCACCCCCAACCCCCACCCCCACCCCGCACGCACCCTGCCACCCCCAACCCCCAACCCCCACCCCCACCCCCACGCACCCACACTTCCAACCCCCACCCCCACCCCCCCGCACCCCGCCCCCCACTGGACCCATGGCTCCTGGCCCCATTGGCTCATGGTCCACGGCCCATGGATGTGGCTTGTCAGCTGACTTGAAAGGCCCCAGTGCATGCCCGGGCCCTCCGCCCGCTCCGCCCGCTCCGCCCGCTCCGCCCTCCGCCCTTCCAGCTCCGCCGACTCACTCTCCTTTGGCCCATGCTCCCACTCTCCATCCCCTTGACCTACCCCTCATGGACCCAGCTCCCTACCCCTTACCCCTCACGCACCCTGCCCCGCCGCCCATGCCCCTCATGGACCCATGGCTCCTGGCCCCATGGCTCCCCTCCGCCCCTACCCCCACCACCCACGCGCCCGCTCCCCGCCCAAGCCCCCCGCACCCCGCCATGCTTTTCCTGCACCCATGCCTCCTGGTCCCATTCTTCATCCCTTGAGCTGCTCCACCCCCACCCGCAACCCCCACCCCCACCCCGCACGCACCCTGCCCCGCCGCCCGTGCTTGTCATGGGCCCCTTGCTCCCATGGATGTGGCTTCTCAGCTGACTTTAAAGGGCCCCAGTGCATGCCCGGGCCCTCCGCCCGCTCCGCCCGCTCCGCCCGCTCCGCCCGCTCCGCCCGCTCCGCTCGCTCCGCCCTCCGCCCTTCCAGCTCCGCCTACTCCCCTCTGGCCCATGCTCCCACTCTCCATCCCCTTGACCTACCCCTCATGGACCCAGCTCCCTACCCCTTACCCCTCACGCACCCATCCCCCTCATGGCCCATGGCTCCTGGCCCCATGGCTCCCCATGGCTCATGGTCCACGGCCCATGGATGTGGCTTCTCAGCTGACTTTAAAGGCCCCAGTGCATGCCCGGGCCCTCCCCTCACGCACCCATGCCCCTCATGGACCCATGGCTCCTGGCCCCATGGCTCCCCATGGCTCATGGTCCACGGCCCATGGATGTGGCTTCTCAGCTGACTTTCAAGCCCCCAATACATGCCCGGGCCCTCCGCCCGCTCCGCTCGCTCCGCCCGCTCCGCCCTCCATCTTCTTGACCTACCCCTCATGAACCCAGCTCCCTACCCCTGACCCCTGTCCCGGCTCCTGGCCCCATGGCTCCCCTCCGCCCCTACCCCCACCACCCACGC
>CAJNDS010000646.1:0-10000 GCA_905221605.1 Symbiodinium natans
AAGGGCCTTGGCATTCAAAGCTTTGAGACTTCAAGCTCCAAAGTCTCAAGCAACTCTGATTCTGTCTGGAGGTCGACGCAACAAGATTTCTTTTTCTTTCCCTAACACCGGCTCCGCGATCAAGTTTCGAAGAGGGAGAGGTCCATGGTAGCCACCGCTGAAAGAGTTTCAAGTATCTGGGAATAGCACAGGCCCCGTCTTCAGGGTTTAGGGTGCTCAGCAAGATGTCGAGGAGCATCCTCCCAACGACCTGAGCCTCCCCAAACAATTTTTCCAAAACTTGATTCAGGGGCGCCAAACTAGAAAAGCTGCGAACAAGGCCGGAATCAAGAACACACGCTTTACATGCTGGAGAACGTTTACAAAGCTAAACAGAAGTTAAGCTTCATTCGGTAACCTTCAAAAACCCCTGATCCCTCAAACCCTCGACCCTGGAAGCCTCGACAGGTACGGCGGACTCCAAAGGATTCGCATTTCGGAGCTGGCTTTCAAGAATCCACCTAGGCCGTAGATCCCACGCTGCATGAGCTCAGGATCCGCCTGGTGAATGCCTGGGTTTCGGTTTGAGGAAGTTCCCCTCCCAAAAGGATTCATAGCTAGGGTTGCGGGTCTGGTGCTTAAGGGTCTGTATGAGACCACAAGGAGAACAAAAACGTGTCCCAAGCTGGTACCTGGATGCAGACCACATCTAGAAAGCACATCTCGCGGCCGCAAGGCTGTGGCAGGTAGGGCGAGGCCAGGAATCCGAGGAGAGAGCCCACAAATCCACCAAGCCTTGCTGACAAGTTTCGGTGCCTCGGAAATGCAAAGAGCTCCAAAAGCACGGCAACTGCGCTACCCAGGAGCCAGCCGAGGACGAAGCAGTGGCAGCCAGACTGCACCATCAGGGCCCGGATCTTTTGCGATCCCGGGGTGTGCCACGTGTGGCTCAGGAAGATGTCCAACTTCTCCACACCCACAGACTTCTCCCACAAGGCCCCACGAGCGGCCTCTGGCAGATCTATCGGTGACTTTCGCCAGAGCCTTCCGAAACCTTGTAGAGACGAGTTTAGAGGAATCCCTCGGAGCAGTTCCGAATCGAGTCTCAGATGGCGAGATGGCTCATGCTCGGGTCCGTGTTCGTCAATCGGCGGCTCAGCCGTCCATTGCAGCTGACAGCCTGCCTTGCCGGCATTGCCTGCGTTGCCTGCATCGCCAAGGTTAACAGCCGACGGCTCTCCTTCTACCACTTCGATGGGCGGCACATCGCCGGAATCAGAACAGCAGCTGGGGGCTGCGCCCATTGAGATGGCTTACATGCCCTTTGTCTTAGACACCGGGCGTGGCCATTTCTGGAACTGAAATCTTACAATGCCCTTGGACCATCACGGCACATGTGCGTCATCCTTCCGGACCACCCGCCAAGCACTGAACACCTATAGCCGCAGCACATACGTAACGGCGCATAGCTGCGCAAACGTGACGCTTGCTTGAAATCTGGAAGCTAGCCGTTAGCCACTTTTTCAACCCAACTTCCTCTTGTCAAGCGCCCCGCAGCTTATGTAAACCCTACTTCCTGCCCCATGCCACACCCCAAAGACGGCCCTTTGATTCGGGGCACTACATGAAATCTACAACTCGAAGCCCCGGAAGCTCTGAGGTCAGCGGCTATCCTGCACTTCGAGAGGGTGGCGGCGCCTAAGGATTGAGAGTATAATGAATCCGAAACGTCAGCCGCGGCTGGGCGCTATCCCCTGCCTGCCTACGTAGCATTCTTTCGACTTGAGTAACGAGTTCGGATGCTGGGGAGATTGCGATCCCTGAGGTGGGTTGCGCCAGTTGTGACCTGAGGGCCGTGTCTGCAGACTATTTCTTGGGTTTCACCCTTTTGTGCAAACCCCGGGGCCTTAAGCATCTTTTGACCGCCCGCAAGTGCACCTAAGCCCTGAACACCCCAAACCCGAAACCCAAAAAACCCTCAATGTACCTTAGGGCTTAGGTGGTTGCGACTTCGGTGGGTTGGAGCCCGTGGGGATCCATCACCTCAAGCCCTCGGAGTGCGCGTGCGCGCACCAAACCATCTCCTCAGTGTGAAAACTCGTGAAGTCCTGAAACATGTTGGCGGTTTAGGTCTTTGCCACCCGCCAAACTGACACATGCATCCGCGTAGCTGGACACCATGGGTCACAAGAGTTATGTTAGACAGTCTAGGGTTGATATTTGTTGAGACCACTGCGCGAAGTGCTGTGAACCGCACCTCCCTATCATGCTCCCCCTTGCTCCTGGAGCCTCAAGTGGTCCATTTGGGCACCACATACCTGAGAAGGAAGCAGGCGACTGCTTGAGCAGCACAAACACTCAGGGCCACCTCGTGGCTCTCCCTCAGGATGAACTCTGTCTGCAGATTGCCATAGAGTCCAAAGCCGATCACCAACCAAATCAAGAGGGTCTTTCCGTAGTCCCAGATTCCGGCTGCAGGGCGTGCAAAAACATCACATAGCAATACGCCCAAACTCAAGAGGTTCATGCTCAGGAGAGAAGCTGCAACGACATGCGCAAGGAAGCTAATGTACGGATCCAAGCCTGGCGAGGCTTCTAAGCTAGTTAACCAATGATCCACTTCGGCGGAAAGCACGGGTGTCATAAGCATCAGCCAATACACAGCTGGAAATTCCGATTTCCGAAATGGAAAGACGAGCTCGTCGTACAGTGGGCCTCTTACATATTGCTCGAATGCCTCCTCACTGCCATACCATTCACGGATGCCGGCATATATGAAGTCTCTGTCACTTGTGACGCGACAGCTCACGTTTGCCAATTCAAAGCTTTTCATATTCTCGATGAGCTGGCGCTTTTGGTGGAACAGTCGGCGCAGCTTGTGCACGAGCGGGACAAAAGGAAGAATCAGCAGCGCCATCCATTGCCGCCAGGACCCAGTGTCCCCTGAGAGCCAGATGTGCATCTCATGAACCAGGGGGACCACATAATTCGCAAGGATCGCGTAGAGCAGGCCAACCTCCAAATACAGAGGCTTCAGAACAATGCGCCCTGACGGATTCGCCTTTCGGAATGCGGCGAGTTCGAAGATGCACCAGAGCCTGATGATGATTTTGTTCTGGTTCCAGGATTAGGGTTTCTGTTTGGAAACATGTTGGGGATCAGCCCCTCTGCCTACTAGGGTTTCCCAGGACCTGATGCGATCTCAGGGGGATTCATCTGGTTTGGGGTTTGAAATCAGGGCCTCCCAGATTCCTCCGGAATCTGAAGCTGAATTGAGTTCCGCATTCAAAGCTCTCGACTCTCGCACTTGCAGACGCAGGCATGGCCATAGGCATTCAAAGCTTTAAGACTTCACGCTCCGAAGTCTCAAGCCCCTCCAGGATTCGACACTGCAGCCCGAAGCAACTCAAAGTCTTGGAGGTCGAAGCAAAAAGATATCTTTTCCCTAACCCCCACACTATAGCTCGGCGCATGTTTCGAAGAGGGAGAGGTCCACGGTAGCCACTGCCCCGTCCGGGAATGGCTTCAAGCCATGGGCTTCCGGGTTTAGGGTGCTCCGGGCGCAGCCTCCCAAGGACTTGAGCCTCCCCCAAACGATCTTTTCCCAAACTTGATTCAGGGGCGCCAAAACCAGAAAAAAGAACAGCGAAGAAGGCCGGAATCAAGAACACATAGTGTTAACAAAACCAGAAGTCCGCCGAGGCCTGCATGTCGGCATATGTCGGCCCCCTTTTTCTTGCCTGAAATTTGTACCCCCCCCGAGGCGACCGGGATCTGAAAGCGGATGGGTCCCGCTAGAGAATCTGACAACCCCCACCCCTTGCCCCCACCCACCCCCCTCACCTTTGTTTTGGGTCCCAGTAGACAGTAGACATAACAAAGCTTATCCTCACAGCTTGCACTTCGTGAGCTACGTGACTGACAGGGACCACCACTTCGCCGATGCTGATGCTGGGCCATGGGTGCTAGCGTAAAGCAAAACTAGAACCCTTTGTCTGGCAGGCCTGTGTGGCGGACGGAGCACCACGCCCCCCCACCGGGGCGTGTGGTTGTGGGCATAGGTGGACGTTGAAGGTTCTAATTCCCCGACAGGCCTTGCCTTGCCCTGGCATGGGTCCCCCCCCCTCCCCCCCGTGCGACGTCGGCCCCCGCTCCGGGAGCTGCATTGGGCGGAGGCGGATCGCATAGCGTTAAAACTAAGCTTGGTTCGGTAGCCTTCGAAAACCCCTGATCCCTCAAACCCTCGACCCACGTAAATCCCTGGAAGCCTCGACAGGTACGGCGGACTCCAAAGGATTCGCATTTCGGAGCTGGCTTTCAAGAATCCACCTAGGCCGTAGATCCCACGCTGCATGAGCTCAGGATCCGCCTGGTGAATGCCTGGGTTTCGGTTTGAGGAAGTTCCCCTCCCAAAAGGATTCATAGCTAGGGTTGCGGGTCTGGTGCTTAAGGGTCTGTATGAGACCACAAGGAGAACAAAAACGTGTCCCAAGCTGGTACCTGGATGCAGACCACATCTAGAAAGCACATCTCGCGGCCGCAAGGCTGTGGCAGGTAGGGCGAGGCCAGGAATCCGAGGAGAGAGCCCACAAATCCACCAAGCCTTGCTGACAAGTTTCGGTGCCTCGGAAATGCAAAGAGCTCCAAAAGCACGGCAACTGCGCTACCCAGGAGCCAGCCGAGGACGAAGCAGTGGCAGCCAGACTGCACCATCAGGGCCCGGATCTTTTGCGATCCCGGGGTGTGCCACGTGTGGCTCAGGAAGATGTCCAACTTCTCCACACCCACAGACTTCTCCCACAAGGCCCCACGAGCGGCCTCTGGCAGATCTATCGGTGACTTTCGCCAGAGCCTTCCGAAACCTTGTAGAGACGAGTTTAGAGGAATCCCTCGGAGCAGTTCCGAATCCAGTCTCAGATGGCGAGATGGCTCATGCTCGGGTCCGTGTTCGTCAATCGGCGGCTCAGCCGTCCATTGCAGCTGACAGCCTGCCTTGCCGGCATTGCCTGCGTTGCCTGCATCGCCAAGGTTAACAGCCGACGGCTCTCCTTCTACCACTTCGATGGGCGGCACATCGCCGGAATCAGAACAGCAGCTGGGGGCTGCGCCCATTGAGATGGCTTACATGCCCTTTGTCTTAGACACCGGGCGTGGCCATTTCTGGAACTGAAATCTTACAATGCCCTTGGACCATCACGGCACATGTGCGTCATCCTTCCGGACCACCCGCCAAGCACTGAACACCTATAGCCGCAGCACATACGTAACGGCGCATAGCTGCGCAAACGTGACACTTGCTTGAAATCTGGAAGCTAGCCGTTAGCCACTTTTTCAACCCAACTTCCTCTTGTCAAGCGCCCCACAGCTTATGTAAACCCTACTTCCTGCCCCATGCCACACCCCAAAGACGGTTCTTTGATTCGGGGCACGACATGTGAATCTCGTCAGCGAAGACGTGAGCGACCCTTGCAGCCCCTGGTCTTAAGGCTCAAGGACCCTAAGCCCACAAGCCTTGAAATCTACAACTCGAAGCCCCGGAAGCTCTGCGGCTGTCCTGGGCTCCGAGAGGGGTGACCACGACTTTCTTTTCAAGATAATTGCGTCTGTATTGTTTCGGTTCACTTGCATTACAATGCTTTAGGTTATCTGCTACTTGCGGTTTTTAACCTGGCGTCCTCCGGAACATTTCGTGGTTTTCTGCATTAGCTGCGCGTTATCACTTTTCGTGGTGATCTTGACTGGTTGCTTATTCCGGGTCATTCACCACATGTTGCAAATCCTGCATCCGGACGTGCAGTATTGCAGAAGATCTATGCTTCCCTACGAGCGACCCTGTGTTGCCAAATGTGAGGACCTTTTGGGACCTTTTGGTGCATCACGAGCAGTTTTTCGCATCCGAGCCTCGGGCCTCCAGCCGAGGATTCGGTTCGAATGCAAGTCGAAGGACCGAGAGCTGCACATTGAGAAGGAAGGGCGAGATCTAGAAGTCATGAAAGGAACGGAGCAAGCGAGTTGCCCAAGATGCCAGAGCCCTGAGCGGACAATAGTTCGGTGGCCTTGCTGGAGAGAATGTATGAGGCCGGACAGCTCGTTGGTTCACTGGCCGACCGGGTTTCTTCGTGATGGGATGCGAATTTTCAACTGGCTAGGAGACGCTGCAGAAGCTGAAGGCCAAGGACGATTGGAGGTTGAGGCCAGCAACTTGCATTCTTTGTGCCGGGTTCGGGTTTGAAGTGGGGACCTGGCTAGAAATTGTCTGTTTTGATTTGGGGCTTCCTATTTTTTTGTACATCCAGAGCTCTTGCCGGGCATCTGTCGCAACACATGTGGCTATGCAGGTACTGCGAGAACACCAGCCAAGCGGCGGGAACCTAAGAAAACTGCTTCTCCTAGCGACTTGCTTCCAATCGGCCTGCTGCAGTCCCTGTATATCCGGAACGTATGCGCAATATTCGCGGCTTCCAGCCGAGCAGCGTCTAGAACAAGCACCGCACTCCCCTTGAACCCCACCCCCCCTCCCTTTAGGACCGCTGCGCGCTCTACACGAGAAAGAAAAAAGAGAGAGAAAAAGAAGGAGAGAAAGAGAAAAAATAGAAAAAAGAGAAAAAGTTAAACTGATTTTAAAATTGTTGAATATGGAATAGATTCACTATCATTGAATAACATGAATGAAAAATAGCAACAATGAAAGTTTTTTTATCAATTAAACTGACAAATAAAATGAAGTTGCTGCTATTCGCCTCGGCTTCCTGCCGAGAAGCGTCTGGAACAAGCAGACCCGGATCGGGCCTCCTTCTCCCTAACCCAACCCTTCCACCCATGCAAAATTTTCTGACGGCCCCTTTTTTTGGACCCCCCCCCCCCCGATGACTTGGGACCCCCTGGAACCCCTCCTGGGACCCCTGGAACCTCCCCCAACCTTCACTCTTTGGGGGCCTTGAGAGCCTGGAACCCTCCCCTTTTTTTGAAGCCTTTCCCAGAAACCCTCTTTCCCCCTTTCCTGTCCGTGGGCCGGCCCGGCTGCCGAGGCGGCGCGCGCAAGCGTTTACAATTCGAATGAACTCACTCACAGTCATGAAAATGAACAGAGATGAATGAAAGAACATTCAGAATGAAACAGAAATATTAAATTAGTTGAAATTATCGCTACTCAAAAAGATGTAAATTTAAGGAACCTTAAAAGTCTTGAAACTGATTACAGTTAGTTAGACTTAATTGAAATTAACTAAGTCACGTAAAATTAATGAAATTTACTTGAAATTAGTTCAAAGTAAAAATAATTGAAACAAATTTAGAAAAAACACACGCAATCAAAACTAATTACAACTAAGCAAAGTTAAGCAAAAAAAGTATGCAGTTGATTAAAATTGACTCAAGCTGCTTAACCTTTCTTAAAGCTACTCAAACTTCACCTCTGCAAATTCAACTATGTTGTAAGAAGAAATTAAACTTAATGAAAAGTTGATAAAACTGATCAAGTTACACTTTCGTAAAAACCAATAAATACATAACAGAATGGATTACACCTTATGAAATTCACTGACATTCATTAGCATTTTTCATTAACGAAAATTGATTTGAGTTAGTAAATATGCATGAAAAATAATTGCCATTAATCGAAAATCATTAAAGCAATAAAATTAAGTAAAAATGACTGAAAGTCATGAAAAGAAATATGATTAACACAAAGTCAACTGAATGAACGCGGATTATTAACACTAAATATGCTTAAACAAAATAACAAAAAACTAGCTGAGATTGTACTAAAGAAAGCATTAACTCTAATTTAGTCACTAATTTACTAACATTAATCATTAATCAACATGATGTAAAAACACATTTAACTGAACAATGAAAATGAGTTAAAATTAATTCGCCCTTCTCAAAACTGATTCAAATCAACGAGAAGTATTTAGAATTAATTAAACGTACTCACAATTACAAAAAAATCAAAAACTCAGTATAACTAACGGAAAGTAACAAAACAAATTGGAACTCACTGAAATTATTTGACATTTATATAAACAGAAAAGTACATCGCCGTACCACATGGCCTGCGCATGGGCACCAACACACGGCAGCAAGCTCCGTGCCCGGTTCCAAGGCCTTGGATGTGCGCCGGCACGGTATTGGCCATGCCCCATACGGTCGCAACGCCATTTTTTAAGCCCTTAGAAGCTCCAGGCCACGGCCTTCTTCATGACCGTGAAGCTGTGAAACAGTTTCAGGTCCGTAGCCCATTTTGGCCCAGAACAAGCTGGTTCCTTGGCTGAAGCGCGCAAGCAAATAAAACCTAACTTCCGGAACCTTCTTTGAAACAAAGGGCAAGAAGGGCGGTAGCGTGGCCGCCCTGGTAGACTTCTTGCTCCACTGCTTGGGCAAGTCGTTTTCCGTGCCCTTGCCCCTCGAACACGCGGCCCACGCGCAGCTTGATGATGGTGTCCCCGGCGAAGTAGGCTGCGCCAATCGCGCGCCCATCGTGAGTGCGATAGCACATCACGGTCGCGGCAGAGGCCTCTTCGAGCATGTTGGTCTGACAGAGCTCTGCTTCCAGCATCTCCAGCAAAACAACCAACAACCAAAAAAAGCAAAGCATAGTATGCAGTTGATTAAAATTGACTAAAGCTGCTTAACCTTTCTTAAAGCTACTCAAACTTCACTGAGCATCTGTAAATTTAACTATGCTGTAAGAAGAAATTAAACTTCATGAGAAGTTGATAAAACTGATCACATTACACTTTGGAAAAAACCAATAAATATATAACCGAATGGATTACACCTTATCATAATTCACTGACATTCATTAGCATTTTTCATTAACGAAAATTGATTTGAGTTAGTAAATATGCATGAAAAATAATTGCCATAAATTAAAAATCATTAAAGCAATAAAATTAAGTAAATATGACTGAAAGTCACGAAAAGAAAGATGATTAACACAAAGTCAACTGAATGAACGCGGATTATTAACACTAAATATGCTTAAACAAAATAACAAAAATCTAGCTGAGATTGTACTAAAGAAAGTATTAACTCTAATTTATTCACTAATTTACTAACATTAATCAACATGATGTAAAAACACATTTAACTGAACAATGAAAAAGAGTTAAAATTAATTCACCCTTCTCAAAACTGATTCAAATCAACGAGAAGTATTTAGAATTAATTAAACGTACTCACAATTACAAAAAAATCAAAAACTCAGTATAACTAACGGAAAGTAACAAAACAAATTGGAACTCACTGAAATTATTTGACATATATATAAACAGAAAAGTACATCGCCGTACCACATGGCCTGCGCATGGGCACCAACACACGGCAGCAAGCTCCGTGCCCGGTTCCAAGGGCTTGGGTGTGCGCCGGCACGGTATTGGCCATGCCCCATACGGTCGCAAAGCCATTTTTAAAGCCCTTAGAAGCTCCAGGCCACGGCTTTCTTCATGACCGTGAAGCTGTGAAACAGTTTCGGGTCCGTAGCCCATTTTGGCCTAGAACAAGCTGGTTCCTTGGCTGAAGCGCGCAGCAAATAAAACCTTTTACAACCAGGTCTGCACAGCTGCCGGGAAAGTCAGGCTCACACAACCAGCTAGCAAATAAAACCTAACTTCCGGAACCTTCTTTGAAACAAAGGGCAAGAAGGGCGGTAGTGTGGCCGCCCTGGTAGACTTCTTGCTCCACTGCGTGGGCAAGTCGTTTTCCGTGCCCTTGCCCCTCGAACTCGCGGCCCACGCGCAGCTTGATGATGGTGTCCCCGGCGAAGTAGGCTGCGCCAATCGCGCGCCCATCGTGAGTGCGATAGCACATCACGGTCGCGGCAGAGGCCTCTTCGAGCATGTTGGTCTGACAGAGCTCTGCTTCCAGCATCTCCAGCAAAACAACCAACAACCAAAAAAAGCAAAGCATAGTATGCAGTTGATTAAAATTGACTAAAGCTGCTTAACCTTTCTTAAAGCTACTCAAACTTCATTGAGCATCTGTAAATTTAACTATGCTGTAAGAAGAAATTAAACTTCAT